>CM053581.1:528272910-528290307 GCA_028627135.1 Pseudochirops cupreus | reverse complement strand
TTTGTGCAAATGGGTCTTCCTCCCACTTGTATGATCTCTTTAGGATACAGCCCTAGAAGTGGTATTGCTGGGTCAAAGGGTATGTACTTTTTATAGCCCTTTGGACCTAGTTCCAAATTACTCTCCAGAATGGTTGGATCAGTTCACAACTCCACCAACAATGCATTAGTGTTCCAATTTTTCCACATCCTTTCCAGCATTGATCATTTTCCTGTTTTGTCATCTTAGCCAATCTGACCACGAGGTATGGTACTTCAGAGTAGTTTTGATTTGCATTTCTCTAATCAATAGTGATTTAGAGCATTTTTTCATATATTTATAGATATCTTTAATTTCTTCCTCTGAAAACTGCCTGTTCATATCCTTTGACTATTTATCAATTGGGGAATGACTTGTATTCTTATAAATTTGACTCATACCTGATTTTTAAGAAGATAAATTTGGCAGTTGAGTGGAGAATGGACTTGAGTGAGAAGAAACTTGGGGCAGGGTAATCAATCAATGGGCTATTTCAGTATTCTAGGCTTAAAGTGATGAGGGCCCACACCTGGGTGGTGGCAATGTCAGAAGAGAGAAGAGGGTGGATAAAAGAGTTGTAGAGGAGGTGAAATCTATAAACTTTAGCAATTTATTGGATATGGAGGGTAAGAACATGAGGGGTTGAGATGATACCTGGATTTTAAGCCTGGCTAGATGGCAGGATGGTGGTGTCCTCTGCAATAGTGGGGAAGTTCAAAGGTTCAGAGGAGGAAAGGAGTTGGGAGAAAAGACTAGTTCCATTTTGGACAAATTGAGTTGAAGGTCCAATTTAAGAGATCCAATATGCAGTTAGAGATGAGAGTCTGAAGGTTAGGACTGGATAAGTAGATCTGAAAATCATTAACACAGAGATGGTAATTGAATTGATGGGAGCTGCTGAGATCAACTAGTGAAGTTGTATAGAGGGAGAAGAGAAGAGGACCCAGGACAATCAAAAGGTTGATGGATCGAGGCACAGAGAGTTCAAGGGACTTGCCCAGGATCACACAGCTAGGAAGAGTCCCAGGCTGCATTTGAACTTAAGTCTTGCTAATTCCAAGGCTAACTGTTCTTTTTTCCCCCCCAATTTATCTCTTTTTAATAGTTACTATAAGTCAGAGCATAAGGACACAAGCCCAACACATAAGAAACCCAAACACAGTACATTCAAAATGAATGAGCAAAAAGGAGCGTCCATTCTCACCCACAGTAAGCTTGAGGAACTTCACCTTGGGAAGTTTCTGGGTTGTCCACTAAGGACAGTCAACTTTCTTTGCTTTGCTATGGAGTTACGATGCTACAGATGTATCAGAAACTAGTGCAAGCCAAAAAGGGCCTTTCTTTAAAAGGTTTCAACATTGAGGCAGTTGAATGAGATTGGCTTTTGGCTTAATATCTACCTGGTTCTATCACCTCTAAAAATGTTGAATGACAGAGTGTCAATTGAAAGTTATCCTGACTTTAAACAAGCCATGTGACCTTGGGCAGGTCACCTAACCCCAAATGCCCTGCCTTCCCCCTCCAAAAAGCAGCAAAAAAAAGAAAGAAACAACAAAAAAAATAACTTTGGGGCAGCTAGGTGGCACAGTGAATAGAGCACTGGCCCTGCAGTCAGGAGGACTTGAGTTCAAATCCAGCCTCAGACACTTAACACAAAACTAGCCATGTGACCTTGGGCAAGTCAGTTAACCCCAATTGCCCTACCTTCCCCTCTCCAAAAAGCAAAAAAAAAAGTTAATTTGATTCACAAAGATTTTGTATTTTTTATTTTTAAAATATTTACAGAAATAGCATAAAAGGTCTTATGACTTTAAAATGATGCAATTGAGTTTCCAGGTTACTCAATTTACCTTGTTTTGCTTTTACATGTTTGCCTCTCAATTGTACATTTTTGAAATAATAAACATTCACAACAGATCATCTTTATATTATAAGATATTCTACAGGCATGGAAATAAAATACAGCATTTGAAAGTTATTTAAGACACTGTTCTTCAAAAGCTTTTGGAATGAAGGAAGGCAAGGTTGCTAATGAAATCTCACATTTGTTGGATAGGGAAGTAATGGGGATCTCTAGCTTTCCACTGCGTGCTATGGAAGCCAGGTTTACTAATAACACTTGCATTCTGGGAATACTCCTACCCATCATTACTCGGGAACATGTCATTTATGATACAGCAATTTAAATGTGATGGGAAATCCAAAGCCCAGAGTAAATAATTCAGCTCTTCTGAAAACGATGATACCTTAATGCTTTAAAACTTACCTAGATTATATAGGAAATTAAATATGTATTACCAAAACACATGGGGGATTGACTACAAATGTTCAATTGATGTTCTTTCCATTTCTGTATAAAGAGAAGCATGTAGGCTGTTTATATTCTAATCATTTTATGGACATGGGGATTCAAAGAACGTAAGTAAAAATGGGATCTCTTTCTCATACCCTTTCACCCTTTTCAGTCAGTTAGGTACTTCCTATGTGCCTATTTTAAGAGCTGGTACCCCAAATACAATTAGAAAAACAACCCCAGCTCTCCAGAAATTCACATTTTAATGGGGGAAGACAAAAGGGATGGGTAAGAGGGAGGTAGAAGAGGGAAGGTACCCAGCTAGGGAGATGGTGAACAAAATCCTGTGGAAATGAGTTAGCAGTGTAGCCTAGAGGGGAATTAGAGTTGTTGACCTTTTCCAGATCTAGACAAAAAGCTACCCCTTTATTCCTAAGGTAGAATTCTAATTGTTCACTTTTAGTGAATTTTCATCTTGAACTAAATAGTGTTGGATTCCATCTCTCTTCAGTATTGTAGCTGTTGGAAGTTCCAACTAGTTTAAATACTGCAATCAAATACAAATTGAATCCTTTGAAATCCTTTAGAGCCTCTCAAATTACTCAAAATTTGGGAAATTGACCTGTAATCTTTTCTGGAGCAGATGTGTCCAATTTAAATGGGTGTAATTGAGTGGATTTGGGTTAAAAAAAAATTGGCTGTTGGTTTTGTTTAGTTCTGTGCCATTGCGGACTTGTTGATGTGGCCATCTCCAATGGTTCAGTAAGATGGATAAAGGAAACATGGCTGTTGTGTTGACTGAGTCTCTTAATGGTAGACATGTAGAAGAGAGAGATGGTGAATGAAGAGTCTAGCAGTTGACTGTAAAGATTTTCCACTGGTCATGGTACAGAACTGGTAGACCTGTTCTTCAAATGTGCAGATACTTCAAGAGCTTGTACTTGGTAGGATAGTTACGTTTGAAGAATGCACCTGCCTGGGAAAGGGGAGTGCCCAGAGTAGGAGCTCTTCCGAGGACTTTGTCCTGATCACTCATCCTCTTTGCATCTGTTCTATTTTGTCTCCTCCCCACCTCCCACCCCCCAATTAGCTTCTTCCCTTATCCATAGATCTGGCAGGTAAAATTTTCCTTCAGTCCATTCCAAGCACTGGCTGCTTGCTGTCTCACCAGTTCTTCCCTGCCCATTCTCTATTATCAGCCAAACCTTCTCTCCACACCCAATAACTCATTCTTTTCTCTTGCACCCACTCTGTCACTTTGCATGGGCTGAACTCCCAGTGTCTACCAATCTCTCTCTCCACATACACCGAAGCACCTGTCCTTTACATGTCTAGACGTTGGAGAAGTTCAGATAATACTTAGTCTTTCAAGGTACGAAGAAGTACATAAAATTGAGGGTTCCAAGAATATTGGGGATTAAAAAAAAACCAGGTCCAGCACTAAACTATTGTCTCTGAAGATTATCTCAGGCTCATGAATCCCAAAATATAGGTTCAAATAAATTTAGTATTCACTCCATAATGAGCAAAACAATGACTGAAAATGTTTATACTTCGTGTCCAATCTCCTTCTCCCCATATTCTCACAATATTCCTGTAATAGAGGCCATTTATATTTTCCACATCAGTACAGTGGGCAGATTATATGAAGCCAGAAAGGTGTGACTCACTAAGCTCACTTTGCAAATTAGTGAGAAAGTTTCTTTCACTAAGATTATTTTTCTTGACAAAAAGTTTGCGGTATATTACCATACAGTTTAGTAAGGAGAAATAGAAGTTCCATTTAAAATGGAATGCAGACAATATAAAATACTTGGGAGTTCACTTGTCAAGACAAACCCAAGAACTAGGTGAATACAATTACAAAACATAATTTTCACACAAATAAAGTAAGATCTATACAATTGGAAAAGTATTAATTGCTTATGGATAGGCTGAGCCAACATAATAATAAAAATGACAATTCTACCTAAATTAGATTACCATGTGCCGTGCCAATCAAACTACCAAAAATTATTTTATAGAGCTAGAAAAAAAATTCATCTGGAAGAATAAAAGGTCAGAAACCAAGGGAATTAATGAAAAAAATGTGAAGGAAGGTGGCCTAGCCATATCAGATCTCAAACTGGATTACAAAATGGTAATCATCAAAACAATCTAGGAATAGCTAAGAAATAGAGAGGTAGATCAGTAGAATAGATTAGATACACAATACACAATAGGAAATGACCATAGTAATCTCATGTTTGATAAGCACAAAGATTCAAACTTTTGGAACAAGATATCACTATTTGACAAAAACTGCTGGGGAAACTGGAAAGCACTTTGGCAGAAACTAGATATAGACCAACATGGTCATGACGAGGTGCCTCTGAATATTTTGGGGTGATTTTTGTGGCATGGTTGTAACTTCAGTCTTTACCATCAGTTGTGAGATCAGTTTGGCTCTGTTCCCTCCCTCCCCCAGCTGTGAAGCATTAACTGTCTCTCTCCCCGCCCCCAGCCACAAAGCATTATCTCTGTAGCTATGATAACAAGGGTCTTTTCAAGGCACTACTAGTAACTGGCCAAAACAAGACCCATCCTTCCCAAACTGGATAAGGTACTTCTCCTTAGGAATTTGACCTCAAATCTGGCCACTAGTTGACCTTACCGACGTTTCAGGGCTAAAACCCCGACTTTTGCTCCCCTTCCCCTTGGAATGTCCCAGTGGATTATGAGTAAAACACATGCTCAGTTGATGTGAAGGGTGCATGTCCCTTTAAGCATTGGCCACTCCTTGGCCCCTCCCAGGTTCCTCCCTAACTCCACCTTTGTATACCTCAATAGCTTAATGAACTTATGATTGACAGCTTTGTATCTTTAAAAATGCCTCTCTGGCCCTTAGAACTTTGCAGGTAGGCCTTTCTAGCAGGCCATCTGTCCACTGCAGAGCGTCACACTTCCAGGCTTTCTCTGACCGCCCCTTTTTGTAGCTTGCCAGCTTTCCTAGCCAGGTTTCCTCACCCTACCCCTTTTTGCCCTGTGAATCAATAAAACTTTTATAAATCTGCCAAAGGGCAGCTGAGCCTGTAATTCTTTTCAGACGCTAACCTAGAAAGGATTTCTCATTAGAAATCCCCCCCAAAACCTATCCCTCATCAGTCACTGTATAATAATACAAGGTCAGTTACATGATTTAGACATATAAAGGGTGATACCATAAGTAAATTAGGGGAGCATGGAATAGTTTGTCTATCAGATCTCTGGATAAGGGAAGAATTTATTATCAAATAAGAGACAGAAAACGTTACAAGATATAAAAGTCAGTGGTATTCTATTGTTATTTTTTCAGTGTCAACATTCTGGTTCCATTGCCTTCAGATTATATGACTAATGATAATTAAATATTTGGAAGTCACCAGATGGTGGATGGTGTCCTCATTAGACACTAAAGCTAAAACCAAAGTGTTACATTGACTGGCATGTTTTCCTAATGATTTGAGATACTGATGAGTGCTGCCAGAGGACCAAGGATGGTGGGATTGGGTGAGTTTCCTCCTGCTGCTGCTATCCTATTTCTTCTGCTTCCATCTGAACAGGCTTGTGATGGGAACCCATCATGGCATCCAACCAAGGGAAGCCACAGTGGAATCCTAATGAGGGGAACCCATCACAGTATGCTAGGCCTCGGGTAATGTCTCAGAAGCAGCAGGAGCAGCCAGTCAGTCAGCTAGCATTTACTGAGCACCTACTATGGGCCAGGTATTGATGTCCTCAGCAGCAAGTACAACTGGAAAGAGTGAGCAGTTACCCAAATGGTGGCTTTCAAGTTAATGCTGAATGATTCCTTATTGGCTACATAATAGAAAGAATTCTTGTTCAGGTGAAGGTTGGACTAGGTTTCTGAGATTCCTTCTGATTCTGACTTTTGATGGAGTATTTTTTTGGTAAATTTTATATAAAAGGTTCAAGAGAGGATGCAGAACTTCCTCTGAAAAAAGCAAGAGGAAAACAGTTGGGTTGATGAAGGAGGTAGCTGCCAAGGTCTTGTGATTTTGATCAGAAACCAAATAGGTGTGTACCTGGAACCTGTGCCAGAAAGGAAAGAAGGAGCTAAAGGTGGTGGCTTAATCCAAGACTTGATTCTGGAAAAGAAGAAGAGATAAAGAAGATCATGACTATGCAGTGATGGTGTCAGGCCATAGTGGAGGAACCTGGGAGGAGCAATAAGCAGGAATATTACATCCTGGCCTTGGCCGAATGCCTGAAAACTGATCCTAGTTAAGTAAACCCCAACAGCAGTACTCACGAGAGAGGTGGGGATGGGAGCACTAGCCAATGAGGGCCCATTCCTGGGATAGAATGGTGGGCAGGGGTGCTGCCTGCTGCCAAACCACGTGAGTAAGAGGTGGTGAGCATGGTCCTAGAAGTGGGAGATGATGGAATAGAGGATCTCTGCTTGCCTGTTCAGAGCAAGCCCAGGTATTCTGCGGCTTCCTATTGAGGCAAGAAAGTGATACATAGCAATGTCAAACTCAGATAGAAATGGGGCCATTAAGCCTCACAGAAGGATTTCTGCAGTGCATATTGACTTAGAAAACCACAAATTAACATTCTCTGTGTTTTCTTCTTTACACTTCGTGGCCCCATTTGGGATTTTCTTGGCAAAGATACTGGAATGGTTGCCATTTCCTTCTCCAGCTCATTTTACAGATGAGGAACCTGAGGCAAACAGGGTCGAGTGACTTGCCGTGGGTCACACAGTTAATAAGTATAAGAGGCTAGATTTGAACTCATGAAGATGAGTCTTCCTGAGTCTAATGCAGGAACTTTATTCATGGCACCACCTAGCTGCCATTAAAAAAATTTTATTCTATTTTTATTTTGTTAAATATTACATTTTAATCTGCTCCAGGCAACCCACATTCAGGAAGCATTGTAGACAATGGGACCTGGGTGCTTGACACTTCTGCTATAATGGATAGGGATACTGGAAGCCTTGAGTTCAAATCCTGCCTCAGACACTTACTGGATGTGTGACCCTGGGCAAGTCACCTTACCTCTGTCTGCCTCGGTTTCCTCATCTGTAAAATGGGCACAAAAGGGACAGTTAGGTGGCGCAGTGAATAGAGCACCAGCCCTGGAGTCAGGAGGACTTGAGTTCAAATCCAGCCTCAGAAACTTGACACACTTACTAGCTGTGTGACCTTGGACAAGTCACTTAACCCCAATTGTGTTGCCTTCCCCCCTCAAAAAAAAAAGAGAATAAAAATAGCACTTGCCTCATAGGAGTTTTGTGAAGATCAAATGAAGTAACATATGTAAAGCTGCTTTCTAAAGTTTAGAGTGGTACATAAATGTGGGCTAAATTGAGCTGTCTTTATCCTGGTGGCTTTAAGCCTCTTAGTGGGGAGAGAGGTGGTGCTGGGAACATGGCCAGGTAGCTGCCCACTTCCAGGCCTGGGTCCTCTCTGACCAGTCCCCCATTATTGTTGTTTCTTCCCTGAAATCCCCTCACACTCTAGTAAGATGGTGCTGTGTCCTTGAACCAACCGCATATGCATTAGACTCCAGTGAATAAGCTGGGAGAAGAGGAGAGTTGAGAGAACCCCAAGTGAGGGAGAGACAGGGCTTGTGTGCACGAGGCAGCGTTGGATGACGCTCTTCTGACCCCCCAGGCAGAGGAGTAAACAAAAAATGGACCGTAGACCTACTGAAGGTAAGAACGTTGCAGGAAGGAACCTATTCGGCCCCTGACATTGCCAGGACAAGGAATGGGGGCTGTTTTCTTCTCTAACAGGCGTGCTGGGGGCAGAAGTGGGCCCTGAAAGGGGAGCAGGGTGCCGAGGAGAGACTTCACCTACGATGCCATTTTATTGTCTCAGAAATCAGTGAGCTCCCCATCGGTCAGTCAGTCAGTCAGTCAGTCAACTAGCAAAGGGTTGGGTTCCTCACCCCTGAACTAGCATTGATTTATTATTAATTAATTTTATTTATTAATAATTAAATGCAAATATTTATTGGTTTATTATTAATATTAATAATAATATTGGTGCTTCCTGGAAATTGACAAGTCGAGGCTAGATGGCTGCTTGTCAGACTACATACATACACACACATACATACTACTTACATATACAGTCTATGTGTATGTCTATGTCTATGTGTATGTGTGTATATACACAAATATGACATATATATTATACATAATGTGATATGTACAATATATAAGAAGGGGCAATCATGCTTTGGACAGGGATTAGACTCTCTTGCAACCTTAAAATGATCTGTTTGCATACATAGTACTCATGTTCTGTTCTCAGGAAAAGATTTGATTCAATTTAACAACAAATTACCAAGCACTTACTTTGTGAAGGCCCAGTGTTAGGGAGTCAAAGGCACAAATGAAGCCTTTGCCCTCAAGGCAAAAAAAAAATGCGTTTTCTTGGGGATGGGGAGGATTGGACTGTATCTATAAAGCTAGAAGTCATTTTATGGCTTCCTATGAATTTAAGACCTTGTGCTCTTCTCCTAAGGGTGTTTACAGTTTAAGCCTTACCTTTAATTAGGGACTGAAAGGTGTTAGTTACCTGTCTTTAAAGGAATTTCAACAACAGAAGAAGTGGGAGGGGAGGTTCCATTTGGGTTAGGGGCATAGTGTGTGGCTATGAGAGAGAGTGAGCCTCACTGGTCTTCATGGGTTCATAGGATTTAAGCAGGTTTGGCTGGGGTGGCAAGGGGTGGGGGAGAGGAGGGAGCCAGGTGACTGAGACCTGCAAGCACATCTCAGTGTCAGCCTCCTGATGAACCAACCCAATAGGGCCAACCATAGAGTGAAGTCCCAGGGTGGCTCCTGCCACGCCTATGCATGTGCTAGGGGATGAGGAGTTGCCTAGCCACACCTTTAGGCTCCTCCTAGTCGGAGACAATTACTGTGTCATGGGAGCTGAGAGACTGAGGAAGAGATGGAAACAGGTGTGTGTGTGTGTGTGTGTGTGTGTGTGTGTGTGTGTGTGTGTGTATATGTGTGTGTGTGTGTGTGTGTGTTTGTAATCACTGCACAGTCACAATGGACATGAACCAGAGCCATCAGAAACTAGGCAACTCGGAAATTGATCCATTTCAGGACTTTGGGGTCACATAAAGAAGAAAGCATAAGAAAGGGTCAAATTGGCAGGGGAGGGGAGGGGGGGGCTGAAGTACGTTTTTTAATATACTTTTAAAAGATAATGATAAGGCAAAATTATCCTATGGACAATTGGGAATCTATTTTAGTACATATATTTCATATTATTATTGTTCAGTCATGTCTAACTCTGCATGGTCCCATTTGGGACTTTCTTGGCAAAGATACTGGAGTGGTTTGCCATTCCCATTCTCCAGCTCATTTTACTGATGAAGAAACTAAGTAAGACAAAAATTTTAAGTGACTTACCCAGGGTCACACAATTAATAAATATCTGAGCTGGATTTGAACTCAGGTTCTCTTGAGCCTTAAAAAGAAAGAGCATTTTGTTTTGTTAGCTTCTTCTAGACTATTATAAACTGTCTAGATCTTTGGATCTTCATTCTCATCCAAGCCATTAGTGATTCCTTCCAGCTTCATGTTATCCACAAATTGGAAAAACCTTCTAGCTGCACTTTCATCGAGGTCATTAATAAAACTATTAAATAGACCAGAACCTTCCACTTCAAGCTGACATAGATCATTCGTTGATCAATCATCAGATTCCTTGGGCTCAGTCATAAGATTAATCATCAAGCAATTTGACAAATATTTAGTTGGCTTAATTAATAGATGTTGAGTTTGGAGTCAGGAAGATAGGAGTTCAAATCTGACGCCATGTGACTGTGGGCTGCTCACTCTGTGTGCCTCAAGCAATTACCAGGGATTTATCTATTAAATCATAGATGAGTTGTAGTCTGTGTCACTCCAGTGAGTTCCCACACTGTGAGTTTCCCGACAATGATGTAATCACAGATCCTTTGGGTATTTATGTGTGCACGAGTCAGAGTCACCATGCCAGGTGTTAAGGATAAAAAGACAAAAACAAAACGGCCCCAGTCCCTTAGGGAGCTTGCATTCCGCACGGTTATTTGAGAAAGCATCGTTTTTCTAGATAACTTGTTTTTCTATCCAGAGGTGCTAATATATTTTGGTGTAACAGATCAATAAACTGCATTTAAAAATCCCTCAACAACAAACCAAAAAATCTTCACCCATTAGGAGTGGACCCCAAATACAATTTGCATTCTCCAATTAAACTCTAAAACCTTAGAATCATAGATAGCACATCCCACTTGTCACCTTATTTTAATGGAGCTGTCTCCACAAATTCTCCTTTTCTTAAAATTATTCAACCAACACATATTCATTATGTTCCTACTATGTGTCAGGCACTATTCTAGGCCCTAGGTATACATGTGCAAAGAAAGAAACAATCCCTACTAACAATGAGCTTTTCTAATGGGAGGAGAGATAAGAAGTATGTGGTACATACACACACACACACACACACACACACACACACACAGATAGTATAAAGAGGATAAATACAAAGCTGTTAAACACAAGGTAGTTTGGGGATGGTGCCACTGCTAGAATTGAAGAATCAGGAAAGTCTTCCTTCGTGAGAAGATGGTGCCTGAGCTGTCACTTAAAAAAAAGAAAGGACAGATACCACAATGGATAGAACACTGGCCCTGGAGTCAGGAGGACCTGGGTTCAAATCTGGCCTCATATACTGACTAGCTGTGTGATTCTGGGCACGTCACTGAACTCCAATTGCCTAAAAAGGAAGGAAAGAAGAAAGAGAGGAAGAAAGGAAGGAAGAGAGGAAGGAAGGAAGGAAGAGAGGAAGGAAGGAAGGGAGAGAGGAAGGAAGGAAGGACTCTGTGGCAGAAGAAAGGAGGGAGTGCATTCCAGGCATGAGGAGATGGGCAGGATTCAGGCTGATTATAATCTCTTGTTCAGGGGTCTGTTGGTTTATGTTTCACAATTTCAAGGGGGAGAAAAAGTGTACATACAACATACTTTCAAGTTTAATCTGTGCTGGCTCTAAGCTGAGCTCCCTCCTTAAATCAGATGCACTCCCCCAAGCATGCTCCAACATGGAAGACAGGGTAGTACAGTGGGGAGAGCAATGAATTTGGAGCTGGGGGGTCTGGATTTGACCCTTGAAGTTGTATCTCCATGAACCTATCACTTCTTAGAGTTTCTTCATCTGTAAAATGAGGGTAATAAGATACGTACTGTCTACCTCACAGAAAAGGCTTTATAAAATATTATTTCAATGAGTTATTCCCAGACTTTGGAGAATATCACTTCTTTGAATAATGGGAGAAGGAAAAGGAGTCAGTGAAGGAGATAGAAGAGGGGTCAAAAAGATAGAAGGAGAACCAGGGGAATATATCTACACACATACATGTATATGTGTATATTTATATATATGCATACCTATATGTACAGAGAGGCATATATGTTTATATATACACGCAAAATGAGTATGTGGGTATGTATATCATTCCAGTATTATAGAGCCTAAACCAGGACAGAATTTGAAGAAGGAATGTGTGGTCAAAAGTGTAACTGAGAGGTGAGGGAGGTTGAGGATTGGAAAAGATCATTGAACTCAGCAATCAGGAGATTGTTGGTGACCATTTGCACAACAGTTTCAAAATAATGGTAGGAGTATAAGCTAAATTGCAAATAGTTAAGGTGGTAAGAAAGTGGAGGTATGCAGTGTAAACTACTTTTCTAAGAAATGTGTCAGTGAAAGGAGAGCCAGAGGAAGATAAGTCTAGTTGGGCAGCATGGCAGACAATCTTGAGCATGTTTGTAGGCAAAAGAGAAAGGGCAGGTCTAGAGAGGGAGACACTGAAGAAGAAAAAGAGGGGATGATTGATGAACTGAGGTCCTAAAGAAGGGGAGGGTGAAGAGTACAGGTGCAAATTGATCAGACATAAAGATATCCATTACTCTGATCAAAGAGACAAAGCAGATAGGACAGAGGCCAATATTTTGAGATGGAGAGGAGAGGAACTGAGGACTTGAGCTAGATGGCCTCAGTTTTCTCAGTAAGGTAGGAGGAAAGGAGTGATGCCAGGATAAGAGGAATAGGTTGTATGACTGGAGTCCGGAAGAGATGGACAACTTTGGAACTTGTGCGGGGAACAGAATAAGGAGTCAATCACAGATTAATAAACGAACTACTGAATAGAGATTTAGTTCGGATTAGATAGATTAAATTTTATTGAGTCTAGTCAGAATGGCATTTCCTACAGAGAAGGAATTTTAGGACTAGTAGAGACCTGAGGAACCTAGCCTGCGTAGCTTTATATAGCCATATATATATATATGTATTTATTGTTGTGAGCCCGTATATTATCTATTCCTACCCTTGGGTTTATCTTCAAAGTGATTACAGATTGGTTGCCTGATTATTCATTGTTATTGTTGCTAAATTAACTGCCATTAATTTCCCAGGTTCTTCATTCTTGTGTGTGTGTGTGTGTGTGTGTGTGGAGAGAGGAGGGGAAAGAGAGACAGCAGACAGAGATTGAGACAGAGACAAAGAGAGATAGATAGGAGAGAGAACACTATGTAAAGCTACAGAGGGCCATATGCACACACATATATATCTTTATATGTATGTATGTATACATATGCACATATAAAGTTCACATACATGTATGTATGAAGCTACACAGGCCCATATCTGTATATATAAAGTTTATATACTTATATACTTATACACGTGCGTACACACACACACACACACACACACACATAACTTTCTGGTAGGGACGATGAGTCAGCAGTGAGTTTGGAACGTTCCTACAAACATGTCTGGTGGCCTAGTGCCAGGGCATCATGGGAAATGACCTTGTCTACCATTTCAAGATTATTTAACTATGCGCCAAGGTCAGCTCTGAAGATGGCAGGGAAAATGTTGTTTAAAGGAAGACTGTGGGACAAAAGGTCAGATGTGGTCCTTGGACAGGTTTATTTTAGAAACTCAACAGGACCAGTGTTGATGAGGTGAGCTCCAAAATCAGAGGCAACGATGGACGGGAAAGGTAGCGACTAAAAGAGAGGGTTTGTGCGCAACGGAGAGAAAGGTGTTTGGGGCGATCATTTCTGAGGCTAGATAAAAAGGGCTGGCTGCTCCGTGCTCTAACCTCCTACAGAGAGCTCTATCCTTATGGCTAACTATACGAATATTGCCCTCTGCTGGATCACCTCAATAAAGACCTGCCGTAAGGCAGTGCAATTCATGCCTATCAATGACCTCCATGGTCCCCTTCCCAACTCTTACTGTCACTAGGAGGAAAGGCAGCTGTCATATTAGAAAGAGACCAACTGGAAACCTTCCCACACAAGGAACCAGTGCCCAAGCAGATCCCTGTAGTGCTTCAGGCTTCATGGCCAAGGTGTTTCTGGTGATGGTCCGCTGGGGAAGAGGTTCTTCATCTGTTGCTTCCTCATGCAGAGGCACTCGGCCTGCTATTCAGCATGGTGACCTTTTTTGTCCTATCTTAAGGATTCTTATTAAAAACATTCTACCCCGTTTTCTGAAAGATCCCAGTGTGGAACTGAGCCCAGGCACCTTGGTAAAATCCAGATAAGGACATTTAGTCTTTCCTTGTGAATGGGATCTGTTTTTCGTTAGAAATACAACGTTTAATACATTCCCATTCCACAATCCAATTTGTTAAACTCTTGGGAGTGGGTTTTGGGGGTGAAAAATTTAAGATGATTTATTATTTGTGAACCCATATGCTATCTATTCCCACCCAGTGTGTTGTCTTCAAGGTGATTACATATTGGTTGCCTGATTATTTATTGTTATTAATGTTAAATTAACTGTCATTAATTTCCCAAGTTCTTTACTCTTCCTTTCATTTGTCCTCAAATAGCTACTTTATTTATTCTCCAAAATTTTATTGGAGTAAATTGATGGCTTTAGCTCATTCCTTTTGCCAGAGCCATTAAAACTCCAGATGAATTTAATCTGTCTCTAATAAATTCACATTCATCAACAAACAACCAATATGCAGTTATTATTCTCTTCTATCACTGGAGTTAGGAAATACCCCTGTTCAGGAGTGTGCTGGTAAATATTGAATAACATTGTAATATATACAAGACACACTTTTAAGTTTAATTTTCATTATTAACATTTTTCTCCATCACTTTTAAAAATCTAGATAATCAGTTCAACCATAAATCAAGGCTTGATTTGCAAATTTTTAATTTCACACTAAAAATTTAACAATAGGCCTCTCAAGCTGGTAAGAGCTGGTTAGAGTTCACTATTGCCCCAAACCCTAGGCAAGCTTTGAAAGCTGTAGGTTGATCTGATTATAAACTTGGAAAGAAAGTTGTACATCATAGAGGTCTAAAGTTATATGTATCTATCTTATTGTACACATGCAAATATTGACGTTAAATTCAAAATTTAAAAAAACCCTGCAACAACAAAAAAGAAAATACCCTCCTAGAGTTATAACCTGTGGCCCTCACAAGGCAGTGGTGTATGTGGATTTGACTTTATCAAACAGGACCAAAGCATTGATCTCTGGGGTTCTCAGTAGAAATCTCTTAGAGGCTCCTTATTTATACTTTTTAGCCTTGTGCTCTTAAGGACCCAGGGTCTCCCCAGAGAATATCATTGTGGGTCAATCTCTACAAAAGCAAAAAAAAAAAGCCTTCATTTCCTACACAAGAATTTAGCTTGTCAATATCGTATATGAGACAGGTTTTATTTCACCTAAAAGATACAAAATGCTAAGCACTTGAACTCATCCCTGTCCCTCTTGGGTGAGCTCTACCTTTCCCGGGTTCCTCTAAACTGTGCTTTTCTTTTTTTTATCATGAACTTAAGAATCATCAACAAACACAACTATTTCAATATGCAACCCCCCCCCCCCGATAAAAAAAGATAGAGGAATCACAGAATTTTTAAGTTGGAAGGTACCTCAGTCTCCATCTAGACCGATCCATACCTGAAAGCAAGCCCCACTATAACATACCCTGTGTATTATTGTCCAGCTTCTATTTGAAGACTGCCAAGGAGGGGGAGCCTACTACCTCTCCAGGTTGTTCATTCTCTTTCTGGTCAATTCTAATTGTTAGAAGTTTTTCCTGATGTCAGGCCCAAATTGGCCTCTTTGTACATCCTGCCTATATCTCCAATCCTGCCCTCTAGGGCCCAGCAAAAGAAATCTCATCCCTAGCTCTTCAAGTACCTGAGGACAGTTATCTTGTCCATCTTGAATCTTCTCTTCTCCAGGCTAAACCTACGTACTCCCTTCAAATGATCCTCTTCTGACTTGGGTTCAGGACACTTTAGCTTTCTGGTTACCCCTTGAACACTCCAGCTTATCAAGTCAAGATGACCAAGACTGAACACATAGTGCTCCAGATGAGGTCTGATGAGGACATAGTACAATGGGATTGTCACCTCTCTATTCCTAGAAGTCGTGCCCCTGTTAATGAAGTCCAAGGTCACATTAGCTTTTGTGGCTGCCCTATCTCACTGTTGGGGGCCCATCTCTTGTCCTCCTGATCTATATCTTGTCACTGGACCAAGATGGCTCTGGAGGAGGCAGTGAGGTTGATAACTTGACAGAGCCCTGTCTCACTTAAATCCAACTCACTTGTAAGTAATGGCATCCTCCTCCTGATGTCCTGGTTCCTCTTTGAGAACAAAGGACAAGCAACACTGCTGGCTCTCAAGGAGCTTACAGGTCATTAAGACTTCCCAATTTTTTTCAGAAAATCTTCTGTCTGATCATTTTTCCACCATTTTCCACCATCTTATACTTGTGAAGCTAATTTTTGTAGACAAGTGCAAGATTTGTCTCTGTTGAATTTTATCTTATTGGATTCAACCCAATGCAGTTTTTAAAAAGTGTATAATTACAGTAATAGCAACATTGTGTGATGACCAACTTTGATAGACTTGGCTGTTCTCAGCAATACAGTAATCTATGACAATTCCAAAAGACTCATGATGGAAAATGCTATCTACATCCAGAGAAAGAACTATGGGGTCTGAATGCAGATCGAAGCAGACTGTTTTTTCTCTCTCTTTTTTTCTTTCTTGTCATTTTTCCCTTTTGTTCTGGTTCTTCTTTCACAACACAACTAATGTGGAAATATGCTCAATATGACTGTACGTGTATAGCCTATATCAGATTGCATGCTTCCTTGGGGAGAGGGTAGGAGGAGGGGGGAAATTTAGAACTCAAAATCTTACAAAAGGGAATGTTGAAAACAAAAAATAAATTTTTAAAAAGTGTATAATTAGATATAATAAGGCAGTAACAAATTGTCCTGTTTACTTGTGTCACCTTCTGACTTTCTTTTTGTTCTTTTCCATGTATTTGGTTTTATTGGATCTTTAGAATCACCCCATCATACGTAACTCAGCCCCAACCTTTCTTTCAAACTACCTTAGTAATTATGACAGTTTTAAGAATACTGATTACGTACATATACACACACACACAATACACACATACAATAAACAGTTTAACCCTAATGAACACTTTATAATTAGTTTTTAATGTTCCTTATATTTCTTCTGGATCTTTTATATCGAATTTTCTTTCAAATTGTGGTCTTTTTATTACAAATATTTGAAAGTCTTTCCATTTGTCAATTTCTGTTTAATATTATACTCAGCATTATATACTGAGTATATAATATATACTCAGTAAGTTTTTTTTGGATGCAACCCCAGCTCTTTTGCTCTTTGAAATATTCTGTTCCAAGACCTATGGTGTTTTAGAGTAGAAGCTGCTAGGTCTTGTGCAAATTTATTATGTGGTTTCATGTACAAATATCTTTTTTATTATGCTATGCTATGGAAATGTTTGTTTTATTCCATAACTTACAAATAAAATATTCTAAAAATAAAAAATAAAAGGTTTTATTGGATCGTAACATCATACATCCTATTAGTGTCTACTACATTTTTTGCATTTCTATCACTACCCATTAACATTCTCCTCCAAGAAAGCCTTCCCTTGTAACCCTGAAGTATAGTTGAGCAAAACACATTAACACACTGGTTGTATTTTAGCTACATACTTTT
>CM053581.1:528255601-528272810 GCA_028627135.1 Pseudochirops cupreus | reverse complement strand
TTTTAAACACTTTGACCATGTTGCACCTCTAGTCATCACTCCTCTGCTAAGAGGAAGGAGGCATCCTTTATCTTTTTGAAAGTCATAATTGGCCACTTCTTTGATCAGAGTTTGTAATGCCAAGCAAAAGCAACTTCCAAGGTTCAGAATACCAGCATAGTAACTCTATTTTATTCAGTGCACAGAACAGAAAAAATCAAAAGATAGCATTCACCATGTATAATTCAATAGCCAAAGTAGCCCACTCTCCGGCAGTACATTCGTTTAGTCAGTCACAAAGTCTCTCTTCTCAAATGGAGATTAGTAGTTTCCAATCATAGTCAAAGTAGCCCACCCCTGGGCAGTACATTCATTTGGTCAGTCACAGAGCACAAAAAAGTCAAAAGTTTCCCCCCTTGGATCACAACTGAATTACAAAAGGGGCAGGAGAGCACAAAAGGCCATCTACCCTTAAGCTACAACAAGGTTAAGATATCATCACAGCATTGAATACTCAAGAAGAGGTCTTTTCTTCATCTTGACCAGAGGCAAGTATTCAGCAATCTCTGTTCCTGGGGAGACAAAGCCACAAAATACATTGCCAGTGTCCTCATTAATTCACTCTCTGCCTACAGAAAAGTCCCAGAACCCCTGAAAACATCAGCAAGACCATGTTCCAGGATTTCTGTACACATACAACAAGAAAATCCTTCTTCAGGGCTTCTGAACCAACAGCAAGATTCCAGGATCTCTACAACAGCAGCTCTGTCCTTCACCAGCTGATAAACCTGGCAAAACAATACCAAAACAGACAGACAAAATACCAGCATCACAGCCATGCTTCCTCAGTCCTCAGCAGCTCTGGGAGGCAGTTCTCAAAAGTCCTGGGCAGCTCCAACTGGCCCTCAGCAGTCTCTCAACAACTCTGGCTCTTGGTAATTCCCCTCTCTCTCTGCCTCCATGATACTGCTCCCCCAAAGTTCTTCTGCCTCTCTCTGCTTGGGCCTTCTCTAAATTCATAGCACCAGCTCCTCCCAGTTCAGTCTTCTCTCTTCATGTCAACAAGTCCATCCCACAAGTGGAATTCATAAGCTCTGGATTCCAACACAACCCAGAAACCAAGCCAATACAGGGGGATCTTTAAATTCCATTACCATCACAGAGTTCTGAAGTCTTTCAGATTTGTTTGTCCTATATAATATGTGGTCATTGTGTAAATCGTTCTCCTGGATTGACTTATTTCACTATGTGCTAATTCATTAAAGTCTCCCTAAGTTTCTCTGAATCTGTCAAATGTGTCACTTTGTATAGCTCAATAATTTTCCATTATATTCACATGTAACAATTGTTTAGCCATTCCCCAATTGATGGACATCTATGTATTCTCCCCATTTTTTTGCTATAACAAAAAGTGTTACTTTAAACATTTTTGAATGTATGAGTCCTTTCTGGGAATGTACTGATAAATATTTAACAACTGACTTTGGGGGTGGGGGGAATGTACACAGGAAACACTTTTGAGTTTAATCTGCATTACTAACATTCCAAACCACTTTTTAATGTATAGACAATTAAAAAAAATAATAATCCAAGACCTTATTTGTAACATTTGCTCAGTTTTGAAGTGTAAATGTTCAAACCGAAAATTTAACAACCAGCTTTCTTGAGCTAGTAGATGTCTTCAGCACATCTTGCTCCTTCCCTCTATCTATAACTTCCTTGGGGTATATGCCTAGTAGTGGTATTGCTTGATCAAAAGATATGTATAATTTAGTGATGGGACTTATAGGATTCTCTGACATGTGATTGGAACCCTTGCAAAAAGGAAAAGCACTTGGGGATATTAGAAAGTCTAGTCTCCTTCTCTCTTTAGGCCACATAAGACTTAAGCTTAATAAGTGCTTGACTTGATTTATGCACATTATAGCTCTGACCCTTGCTGCTTCTTACCTATAGCATCTGCTTGGTTTCTTGGGTATTTTGCTTGGTCCCAGCATTGTTCAGGACTTCTTTGTCTTCCCTCCAGGGGTTTGGTCCAGGAACCTTCCCTTGTCCAGAAATTCCTTTTCTGCTTCCAGAATCTGGACTGGAATCCTGCCACCTGTCTAAGGAATTCCTTACCACCCCACTGCTGCCTCTGTCTGCAGTCACATGGTTCCATCCTTTGCTGAGACCATGTGGTTTCTTGGAGGAGCCTTATAGATGTCTTCCCCTCCAAGAACCCAAGTTTGAGCTTATGTGTGTAGTCAGTCCCTCTTCTATCTGTATCTCTCAGTAAGCTCTGGTATCACACAGAGAGACATACATTGAATGTCTATGAAGAAATCTCTCTCTATGTCTATGTAAAAATGGTTATGTTCAAATATACTTAAAAGCTCACAGAGAGGGAAAGACAAATCATAAGAAACTCAGATGGAGCTTAGTGATGTTTAGTTATTGAGTGATGTTCAATAATTAAAACCTGCTCAGCATCACCATTACTTGGTGTGAAAATGCTGTTGCTGAAAAAGTTGCTGATGAAGAACTAGCTTGGCTGTTGTGATAGGAGCACTTCATCTCTTATGGAATCAGGACTTCTGAGTTCTAGTCCTAACTCCATCAGGCATTGGATGTGTTTCCTTGGGCAAAGTAATCTAAACTCTCCAGACTCTAGTTTCCTCTTCTATGCAATGATGGGTTGAACACAAGGACCTGTAGGGTTCTTTGCAAATCTGTTTTAAAAAACCATGACTGAACTTTTGGACTGTTGTATAAATTGGGAGTGATGTCTTGTAGCTTGTACTTTTCTGGTCTTTTTTTCTGGAAGAGGAATTATGAAGTAATTCTAGGTGTGGAGGGGGACAAGTATAAGGTTTTTCCTTTGATCATCAAGGTAGCTCTCCCTTAGGGGAGATTTTGGTTAGTTACTGAGTGGCACATCTGCTATCCAGCTGAGGTTGTTAGCCAATTGACAAAAGTTACAAAAGTCTGGGGACAGGTTGAAGAATCTTTTCAAGAATTGAAGCATAAATGAGAGATTTTCCTTACAGTGGTGTAGGGAGGATCAAAGTTAGATGAGGCTGTGACTGATGACAGAATCACAGACCTTTAAACCAGGAAAAGATGTTAGAGATTATTTAGTCTGGCAACTTCATTTAATAAGTAAGAAAACAAACTCAAAGAGAATATGTGTGTTTCTACCATGTTGTGGAGATTGGCTTGACTGAAGGATATATGCAGGGGAATAACAGAAAATAAAGGTAGATAGTAGGATGGGGTGAGATTATGGAGGGTCATGAAAGCCAGAAGTTTGGGATCTGATCTCTAAGAATTCTTTCAGCTTTAACACTCTATGACATAATGTTATAGTCAATGGGGAGCCATTGTAGGTTCTTAAGTGATATGATAAAAGCTAACAGCTCTTACAAAAGTGCAGCAAAGATTAAAGCCACTCCAGATTACAGCCTTTAAGGTGCACCATGCTGTTGGCATTCTGCCCAGTGGCTATTTAATAATAATGACTAATATTTACATAGTGCTTTAGAGTTTTCCAAAGTTCTTCTTCCATAACCATATTGTGAGGTATCAAGTATTACAATCATATTGTGAGTCCAGTATCATTGCCGCCATTTTAAAGATGAAAATGAGGCTCAAGAAACTTAAGTGACTTGCTCAATGAAGGAAACTGGAATTTCATTGGAGGTTTCCTGGCTGTGGTTGATGCTGTTACTGTCAAGACCACCATCCAGGCATCGTGTTGACTCTCTTACATGGCTCTCCCTATGCGCGCGCGCACACACACACACACACACACACACACACACACACACACACACACACTGGAAAACAAGGATTTCAGTGAAACAATGCCATTGTCCTCTGCCAGGAAGTATGACAGAGACAACTTGCTTTTCTTTAAAGGTCAATACTCTATACACTTAAGGCTTCTTTCTAGCAGTGGAAAATAAGATTCTTGATCAGCTGAAACCCAGCAAATAACTAGGAGGGGAAGAGGAAGGAGAAAGAGAGAAGGGGGAGCGGAGAAAGGGCAAGAAAGAAAGTAGAAGAAAGAGACATGGAGAGAGACAGGAGAGTCAGAGAGAGAGAGAAAGAAAGAAAGGGGAAAAAGAACAGAAGAAGAAGGAGAGAAAGAAAAAGAAGGAAAGGAGAAAGAGAATTGGAAAGCGAAAGGAGAGAGAGAAAAGGAGAGTAAAAGAATAGAGGAAAAAGAGGAAAGAAGAAAATAGGGAGGTAGGGAGATATTTATTAGGGATCTAAGAAGCACGTTAATTTTGGGGGAAATTTTAGCTCCATACAAGCATTTTTAAAAAATCATCAAAATGAGAACAATACTTCTCAATAAACTTAAAAGTGTAAGGTTGCTATTTGAGAGGGCAGAGCCAAGATGGTGGCATAGAAGCAGGAAAACTCCATGGCTCCCCCTAGAACCACCTTAAATACCTATAAAATGACTCTAAACAAATTTTAGAGATCTAGAACCCACAAAGTGACAGAGAAACAGATCTCCCACTGAAGGCAGCCCAGCAGGTGGACAGGAAGGGTCCATTGCAGCATGCTGGGAGCCAAGCCCAGCCCCACACAAGCCCGAGGTTTTAGCCCCAAGGCAGCCCTGACCAGTGGCTGCAGCAAACTTCAGGAGAGTGGATCGCCAGCAGCTGTGGCAGTTTCCAGAATTATCAACCCATAAGTGCCAGAGAAAAAGTGAGAGGTCAATGTAGAACTCTGTTGGAGCTGGTGGGGACAGAGGAGCAGGTCCGGCCCCTGCCCCTGCCCCTGGAGCTAGAAGTGGTGGAGGTGCCTCCGCATGGCTGCTTCAGAGCTCCTGTCCTGCAGATCATAAGGGGGCCACATGACCATTCAGAGGCTAAGTGCTCTTGCTTTAACCTGCCTGGATCTGGATCATGGTCTTGAGTGGTGGTCCTGAGGCATGTGACCGGTAAGCCAGAGTTTGTGGGGGCTGCAGAAACGGCATCCTCCTAATAGCTCAGGCAGCTACAAAAACCCCAGTGATTTGAGACAAAGCTCTCCTCTTTGGAAGCAGAGTTCTACTGTGGCAAAGAGCTTAAAAGTCAAGTAATTGAGTGGCAACATGAGCAAGCAAAGGAAGCAAAGAGAGCACAGCAATCCAACTTTAGATTCCTTTTTGGGGGACAAAAAGGATCAAAGCATGAAATGGGAGGAAGACAATGAAGTCAGAACTCCCACATCAAAAGCTTCCAAGGAAAATATGAATTGGTTACAGGCCATGGAGGAACTCAAGAAGGATTTTGAAAATCAAGTATGAGAAGAGGAGGAAAAATTGGGAAGAGAAATGAGAATGATGCAAGAAAATCATGAAAAGAGAGTCAATAACATGACTGAAGAAAATCACACCTTAAAAAAATAGATTAACTCAAATGGCAAAAGAGGTCCACAAAGTCAATGAGGAGAAGAATGCTTTAAAAAGTCGAATTTTCCAGATGGAAAAAGAGTTTCAAAAGCTCTCTGAAGAAAATAATTCCTTCAGAATTATATTGGAGCAAATGGAAGCTAATGACTTTATGAGAAATCAAGATACTATTAAATAGATCTAAACAAATGGAAAAATAGAAGGCAATGTGAAATATCTCATTGGAAAAACCACTGACCTGGAAAATAGATCCAGGAAAGATCATTTAAAAATTATTGGACTACCTGAAAGCCATGATCAAAAAAAGAACCTAGAAATCATCCTTCAAGAAATTCTCAAGGAAAATTGCCCTGATATTTTAGAACCAGAGGGCAAAATAGAAATGGAAAGAATTCACTGATCACCTCTTAAAAAAGATCACAAAAAGAAAACTCCTAGAAATGTTATAGCCAGGTTCTGGAGTTCCCAGATCAAGGAGAAAATATTACAAGCAGTCAAGAAAAAACAATTTGAATATTGTGGAAACACAATCAGGATAACACAGGATCTAGCAGCTTCTACATCAAGTGATTGAAGGGCTTGGAATATGATATTCTGGAGGTCAAAGGAGCTGGGATTAAAACCAAGAATCACCTACCCAGCAAAACTAAGTGTAATGTTTCAGGAGAAAATATGGTCATTCAATGAAATAGAGGATTTGCAAGCATTCTTGATGAAAAAACCAGAGTTGAACAGAAAATTTGACACAAATATAAGAAGCAAGAAAAACAGGGAAAATAAGTCATAAGGAACTTATCAAAGTTGAGTTATTTACATGCCTATATGGAAAAATGATAATTGTAACTTGTGAAACTTTTCTCAGTATGAGGATAGTTGAAGGGAATATAAATGTATATATGTATACATGCATATACATGTCTATATAGGAGGGTATATGTGCATATGAATACATATGTGAATGTGTATATATATGTGTACATATGTACATAGACAGAGGGCACAGGATCAACTGAATAGGAAGGGATAATATTTAAAAGATGAAATTGAGACATGAGAGAGGAATATAACGAGAGGAGGTGGGGAGAGACAGAATGGGGTAAGTTATCTCATATAGAAGAGGCAAGGGATAACTGTTACAATGGAGGGGAAGAATAGGAAGGCAAAGGGAATGGGTCAACCTCACTCTTATTGAATTTGGCTTAGGGAGCGAATGATATACACACTAAACTGGGTATCTTGCCCTACAGGAGAGTACGGGGGAAGGGGATGAGTGGGGGGATGATGGAGGGGAGGGCAGGTTGAGGGGGAGGGTAGTTAGAAGCTCACACTTTTGAAAAGGGACAGGGACAAAGTAGAGAATAGAACAAGTGGGGGCTGGGATAGGATGGAGGGAAATATATTCAATCTTTCACAATATATCCACTATGGAAATGTACAACTTATATTCAATTGCTTATCTTCCCAGTAATGGTGGGTGACAAGGGAGGAAGGGAAAGAATCTGGAATTCAAAGTTGTAAAATCAAATGTTTAAAAAAATTATTATTATTATTGTTATTTTACATGCCGCTGGGAAATAAGATATACAGGCACTGGGGTATGGAGATCCATCCTGCCCTACTGGAAAGTGGGAGGAGGGACAGGGAAGGATATAGGAGAGAGCAGATTTGGGGAAGGGTATACAGTGAGATCGCTGTTTTGGGGTGGGGGTAGAGGAAAGATGGGGAGAAAATTTGTAACTCAAAATCTCATGGAAATGAATGATGTAAACTAAAAATAAACATAACATTTAATTTTAAAAAATAGAGGTATAAGGTTTTGTGTTCCTGAAAGCATGATAATAATATGTAATAATAATAATAATAATAATGATAATAATATGTAATACTTTAAGGTTAGCAAAGTGCTTTACAAATATCATCTCATTTTATCTTCACAACAACCCCAAGATGTAGGTGCTATTCTAATCCTCATTTTACAACTGAAGTTAAGTGACTTGTCCAGGGTCACTCAGCTACTAAGTGTCAGAAGCAGGGTTTGAAATCAGCTCTTCCTGACTCCAGGTCTAATGCTCTTTCTCCTCCACCACCTATCTGCTTCAATGATGCCAATGGCTTACCTGTCAAATAGATTTGGAAAACATATATCTGTGAGAGACATTATGCCAGGTACTGGGCTCACAAGGACAAAAGAACATTAGTTCATGCCCTCAGAGAACTTAAATTCTACCGGAGGGCTGAAACAGAAAGATCAATGCAAGCACTGATGCCCCAGGACCAAGGAGTCAGTGACCTTCAGGAGCCCAGGATGGAGAGAGCATGGACAAGACCCAGAAAAGGAGGAGGACAGGGGTTAGGGAAAGCCTTCCTATAGAAGGCAGCCCCTGAGCCGAGTTGTGAAGGAAGTTAGAAACCGTAAGAGGCTTTTGTTGTTATGACTGTTCTTGCTCAGTTGTGTCTGACTCTTTGGAGTTTTCTTGGCAGAGATGCTGGAGTGGTTTGCCATTTTCTTCTCCAGCTCATTTTATAGATGAGGAACTGAGATAAACATGATTAAGTGACTTGCCCAGAGTCACACAGCTAGTAAATGTCTGAGGCCAGATTTGAACTCACAAAGAGGAATCTTCCTGACTCCAGGTCCAGCACTCTGTCCACTACACCACCCAGATATCCTAATGCATTCTAAGCATGGTGGTTAGCCTGCATGAAGGCATGGACGCAAGAGAAAGCTTGTTAACTTCTGAGGACATTTAATAATGTAGCATGCAGGGAAGGTAGATCACATTAAAGGAAGTCATTTGAAATGCTTGTGAAGGTAGGAGACAGATTATAGAAAGCTTTAAATGGAAAACTGAAGAGTATGTATTTTATGCTAGGGGCAGTAGGGAGTTATTGGAGATTTCTGAGTAGAGAAGCAAAATGGTTAGATTGATGTTTTAGGGATACTAATTGGGCAGCTAGGTGGAAGATGGACAGGGTAAGATAATTGGGAGATTGAAGACTAGTGCCAAAGTCCTGGAAAAAAATGGGATGGTAGTCTGAATTAGGTTAGATACTGTGAGTGGGGAGATATCCCAACCCCTAAATGAGGTTTCCTTGTCCCTTTTGCTTGTTTATTTTTATTCTAGGTATAGGTAATGAAGTTTCCAACCTTGGATGGCAGTGAGAACCATGGAAATCTAGAACTCCAGCCTGGTTTTTGCTGCCAGCATCATATTAATACACCAGGAGCAAACAGCCACTGATCTTTAGGACCATAACTCAGTGGAAAGACAGCCCTAAGCAATGCCATTTTTGCATGTGGACTTGGTGGAACCAATGCTACGCTATGTGGGAACTGATCTAAATTTTGAGCCTTATCCTTTCCAGAGACTGAAGTGGTGTGGGAGGATTTTTCCCCTTGGGTACTGGGGAAATTTTTCTGTATATTTGTTCTTGCTTTGCCTTTGAAGTTAATATCTCTTTCTAAAAGCCAATCAAGTTTAAATTGCAAAATGGAATTAGAATATTAGTCACTGGACCCCTAAAAAGAGAGAGAGAACATAGCTGATGGGGGCTCAATTCAATAGCATAAAAGAGATTCACCCAGAAACCTTCCAATTTCACTGAGCCATTAATAACTATTCTTTGGATTTGGCCATTCAACCAGATCTGAAGCCACCTAACTGTAGTATCATCTGGTCCACATCCAGGGCACCCTGGAACCCTAAGGGACATTTTAGCAGACATAGACCTGAGAGAATTAGGCCAGAGCATCTTATGTTATACCTAGGTTTGTGACTCATCAGCTTAGAGATGATAATTGAGCCCATGAAGGCTGATGATATCACCAAGAGAGAATATAGTGAGAGAACAGAAGGGAGGCCAGGATAGAGCCCTAGGGTTCATACACCCACATATAGGAGGTGACATAAGGATACAGCAGAGATTGGAAAGAGCTCATTGTTTGGAGTGTCGAGCAATGGAAAGTTATTCCAATGCACTCTCATTGATGCTATGCTAAGTTGTCACAGGATCTTGGAAAATGGAGTCCTAGTCAAGTGGTTCTTATAACACCCTATGACTGGCAAACTCACCTCCTGCTCCCTTTATTGCTATAACTCTGAGTTACCATCCTCTGAAGCAAAAACCCCTTCCTATTGCTACCTCTTAGCCATTTGGGAACATTGCCCATTTGGGACTGCCTAGATTCTAGCTAAAGGTCTGTTTGCACAGACTCATCCCCAACTACTTATAATTTATATGTGCTATAACTATTTTTAGCATTCAATTAGGGACCTGTCCAAGTCAATTGGTGCAGGTACCTGAATTAAAACATTAGTGTCCCACAACCCTGAATATCTGAACTTGCTGAACCAAACACAGGTCACAGAATGTCAGACTGGGACATGTCAGATGTCATTTAATCCCTGAACAATTTATCATTTATCGATTAATCATTTATCAATTTAACCTTTGATCCTGAATAACTATGGCATACCTAACAAATAACCAAATCCAACCCTTGCCTGAAAATCTCAAAGGAGGGAGAACCTACTCTCTCCTAGAGCTCATTATTATAAAGTTTTCCTTGATCCTAAGGCTAAATCTGCTTCTTTGGAACTCTTGCCTGTTGATCCTACCTGTCCTCTGATGCCTAGCAGAACAAATCTATTCTCTCTTCTATGTGAAAGCCCTTCAGATATTTGAAGATTGCTATAATGTCTTGTCAAGGTGAAACATTCCCAGTTCCTTTGACTTGTCCTCATATGACGTGAATTCAAAGCCCTCATGGCCCTCTTTTGGCTATTTTCCAACTACCCAAGTCCTTCTTAAAATATGGTGGACAGAATTAAGCCTGCTACTACAGATGAGGTTTGACTGTTGTAGGGTCCCAAGTACATCAGGCCCCCTCTTGACGCCATTAGCTTTCTTGGTTGCCATGTCACATTGTTGATTCCTCTTGAGTTTGCTATTCACCAAATACCCAAATCTTTTTTAGATAAACTTAAAAAATCCCTTGCCTTATACTTGGGAGGTTGATTTTTGAGGGATTCCAAGTGTAAGACTTTCTTCTTACCCCTATTAGGTTTCATCTTCTTTGATTTGATCTAACGTTCTAGATTGTCAAAATTCATCTGAATCCTGGTCTTATGTTCAGGGTGTTAGCTATCACTCCCAGCTTTGCAGCATCTGCAAAGTTTAATAAGGATGTCTTACATGCCTTTATTCCAAGTCACTGACACAAATACTAAACAGTACTGGACTGAGTCAATCCTCCTTGGGGATCCTCTACTGGAAACATCCCTCCAGGCTGACAATGTGCCATCAATGATGGGTTTGGTCGTTCTGGTCTAAAGCTACCTCACAATACCATCAGCTTTTATCTCTCTCCATCTTTACTACAAAAATAGCATGAGAGGAGTTGACAAGTGCATTGCTAAAGTCTAGGTAAATTATATATGCTGCACACCTCTGATCTACCACTCAGTGTTGCTGTTGACAATAATGACATTTCAGTCATGTCTAACTCTTCGTGACCCCATTTGGGTTTTCTTTGCAAAGATACTGGAGTGGTTTGCCATTTGCTTCTCCAGTTCATTTCACAGATGAGGAAACTGAGGCAAACAGTTTGCCTAAGGTCACATGGCTAATAAGTATCTGGGGCTGGATTTACTCAGGTCCTCCTGACTTCAGGGCTGTCTGCCCTATCCACTGTGCCATCTAGCAGCTCCAATAATCTGCTAACCCTGTCTGAAAAGTAAATGAGATTAGTCTGACCCATTCTTAATGAAGTCATATTGGCTCCTTGTGTTGACTACATCTTTTTCCAGATATTTACTTACCATCCATTCAATAACACAGCCTACAATTTTGCTTGGAATTAAAGTCAAGCTCACTGACCTATAGTTTTCTGATTTATCCATTCATTTGATAAACATTTATTTAGCACTTACTTTTTAAAAATTATTTTTTTGGGGAGAGGGGAAGGCAAAGCAATTGGAGTTAAGTGACTTGCCCAAGGTCACACAGCTAGTTAAGTGTCAAGAGTCTGAGGTCGGATTTGAACTCAGGTCCTCCTGACTCCAGGGCTGGTGCTCTATTCACTGAGCTACCTAGCTGCTCTGAGCCCTTACTTTTAACAGGAACTTTGCTAGATTCTTGGGATACTTATCTTTAAGGGAAGGGAATAGGAAACAACCTGCATAAAACGAAATAACTAGATCAATGAACAAATAAGCAAGAACAAGATGAAGACATACAACTACAAAGTCATTTCAGGGAGACTGGGCTCTGGCAAGTGGGAGGCCCAAAATAAGAGCTGGGTACTTGAGCTGACCTTTCAAGGAAGGTAAGAATTCTAGGAGGCTGAGATAATAAAGGACATGCCAACCTGCTATTCCTTTTAAATATACAATAACGTTATCATGTAACTTCTTTCTTTTTCTTCTCCATCTCCATGTACCTCCCTCCCCCCGTGGCTACCAGCAGACACAAAAGGCATAGGCGACAACCAAGGCAAAGGCAAAGACGTTTGGGAATACCATGTATGGGAAACAGGAAGTAGTTGAATTGAGTTGGAACATGAAGCAAAACAAATTCCCATGTTGTCCATATCCCCAAATGAGACTCTCCCAGAAGCTCTTCTTTGCATCCAAGTCAGAGAAAAACATAACCCCACTAACAATAGCTCCTCCAAGTGCTCGTGCTCTCTCCCTCTCTCTCTGTCTCTGCCTCTCTCTCTTCCTCTCTCTCTCCCTCTCTCTCTCCCCGTCTCTCTGTCTCTCTCTCCTTCCCACAAGTGAGGAGCCATTTAACCAGAAAAGACATTTCCTGTTGTTGCAATCAGAAGCATCTGGTGCTTGTCACTGTATAACCAATGAACCCCTTTGTCCTTTTGCTCTCTTGCCCCCATTATCGTAGTGCATTGTACTTCCCTTTATAGAAAGGAAATCTCCAGCCACTGGCTTTTATTGTGCATTTGGTGCTGGGGTTGTGGATAGAGATGAGGGAAACCTGTCAGTCTGGAAACTAGGAGCCACATCCAACCTCCAGTGAAA
Organism: Pseudochirops cupreus; assembly: GCA_028627135.1. Taxonomy (NCBI): domain Eukaryota; kingdom Metazoa; phylum Chordata; class Mammalia; order Diprotodontia; family Pseudocheiridae; genus Pseudochirops; species Pseudochirops cupreus. Next base: position 528,260,405 of record CM053581.1, on the reverse strand, counting down.
GGTATGAATGGAGGTGGCAGATGAATGATTTCTTCTCCCCCGCACCCCCAGGTATCACAAACATGTGGTTACTCTGCAATAACATTCATTAGCCAACTCAAAGTTAGTGTATTGGAGAGAGTGTAAACAGAGAAGTTAATAACCTGAAGAATCAATAGCTCCCCAGTCCCGAGTAGAGAAGCCCCTCTGGATAGATGCGAGCCAGCTGGCATGAAGGGGGCAAAGGGGAAAGCTTTCTGTGGGCAGCACGTACACGGAACTTTAGACTCTTTGGCTGGTATATGTGCTGCTGCCCTCTTCCTAGTTCACTTTTCAGCAGCTTGCCAGTGGGTGAGGATATTTACACAAGGAGAGACTATCACTAGCCGACCTATGCCCTTCCACAGGTACCACTATATTACATGGGGAGATCCTACCTCTCGTGGAGTATTATTACTATTCTCAGCCAAATAAAGATCTTAAATCCTTATTGTTGTTCATTTTCAGTCATATCCAACTCTTCACGACTCCATTGGGGGTTTTCTTGGCAGAGACATTAGAATGGTTTGCCCTTTCCTTCTCCAGATCATTTTATAGATAAGGAAACAGGTAAACAGTTAGATGACTTGCCTGGATCAAAAAGCTAGTACTTTTGTGTTTGAGGCCAGATTTGAACTCAGGTGTTCCTGACTCCAGGCCTGGTACCCTATCCACTGTGCCACATAGCTGCCTCCTTAAACCCTTTGTCCTATTAAAATAGACTTTTCACCTCACTGTCTCCAACAGCATATATAACACTTTAAAACTTGCAAGGTATTTTATATATGTTATTATTGTTCAGTCATTTTCAGTTGTGTCTGCCTCTTCATGACTCCATTTGGGGTTCTCTTAGCAAAGATACTGGAGTGGTCTGCCATTCCCTTCTATGGTTCATTTTACCTGTGAGGAAACTGAGGCAGAGTTAAATAACTTATCCAGGGTCATACAGTTAGTAAGCGTCAGAGGCAGGATTCAAACTCATCCCTTTCTGACACCAAGGCCAAGACTCTCTCCTAAACTGAAGCCCCAAGAGCCAGCTCAAATCAAGGAGGGGTAGATGAAGTCACGGGATTGGGCCTTGAGTCTCAAACAATAAAACAATAGGTCTCCTGTCTTTTCACTTTCTACAGATTATGTGGCTTTATCTGTAAGGCTCAACAAAGGCACCCCAGGGGAATGTGTCTGCATGAAAGAGGGTTCTGAAAGTCAGCACAACATGCAAGAAACTGGGTGGAGATGGGACAGGAACGTGGTTCAAAAAGCAAACCAGGACTGAGAACAAAAAAGGACTTCCTGAGCTTTAGTAAAACTCTGAAGCGGAGGCAGAAAAGCAAGCTGGGGTTTATCTTAACAGCAACTCAGTCAATGTCCTGGGCTGCCAATGTTCCCCTTTCATCTTTTAAAAGGGTTTTGTCCAAAAAACATCTGTTATTTCCATTGACCGATTCTTGTGTTAGATGTTGCCTTCTTGGGCCTTTGCCAGACCTGAGGTCAACTCTTAGATCTTCCGTGAGAGACAGGTCAGGTCAGTTAAAGAGGGGCTCAGAGCAAGAGCTAGCACTCCTCAGGACTCCATGCTGATCGATGGATTGACCAACAACCAGGACTCCATGCTGATCAATGGACTGACCAACAACCAGGACTCCATGCTGATTGATGGACTGACCAATAACCAGGACTCCATGCTGATCAATGGATTGACCAACAACCAAGACTCCATGCTGACCTATGGATTGACCAACAACCAGGACTCCATGCTGATCAATGGATTGACCAATAACCAGGACTCCATGCTGATCGATGGATTGACCAATAACCACAACTCCATGCTGATTGATGGATTGACCAATAACCAGGACTCCATGCTGATCGATGGATTGACCAATAACCAAACATTTACAGTGTTGGGCACATGTGCTAAGCCCTGGAGACATAAGGACAAAGGATGAAACAATCCTTACTCACAAGGAGTTTGCATTCTAGGGTGGCACTACAGATGGGTATAAAAATACAGCAAACATATAAAATGACTAAATGCCAATATTCAAGGTAGTTTAAAACAAAGTAATCTTTGAGAGAGGGCATTAGGTATTGAGGGGCTCAGGAAAGGGTTCACACGGAAGATGAAGTTTGAGCTAAAGGCAGAGAAAAGCTCTATTAAGGGGCTAAGGAGGGAGTGCATTCCAGGCATGGGAGACTGATGCTTAAATGTTTTCTGACCTCCAGCCAGTGAGGTCTGTGACCCAAAGAGTCTGCTTACATTCATAGTGGGACCAACCACTTGGCAAGAGGAGGTTTCAGACAAGAGCTATCTGGGTATATTCATTCTTCTCTTGTTCTAACAGGGTGGGGACAACAAGGTTCCCTGCCAGGCTGCTTTCCACCCCTTCCCCCATACTCCTTTCAATTTCTCATTGCTCGGACGCTCTCTTATGTCCTTCCTGAATTTGTTTCTCTTTCCTGTTTGACTTAGATTTTCCTTGAGTCTGGATTTTCCTTCTGGTTGGATTTCTTCTGATCAGGTTGGTTTGGGCCGGTTTTCATTTGAGATTTGTATAAACTGGTGCCTATCTATATAAATAAAGTGAATTCAGTTGGATCCAGATAAAGAGGCAAGACACATATTTTCGCTTGGATATATGGACAGGCAAAGTTACATCCCACTCCCAACTCTCTAGAGCTAGACCTGATAGCAAGGATGTATAACTGATAATGTCAAAAAAGCTCCCAACTCTGGGATACAGCTCAATCTAACAAACATAGCTGAAATTCATAAATAACTTTAAGGTACTTACACACATCATCTCAGCTCACCCCCATAATATCTCTGTGAAAGTAAACACTACTATTCCCGTTCGTTTTTTGAAATTTTTAAAATTCATTTTAAACTTAAATACAAAAAGAAAAAAGAATATTTTTACATACACAGCATTTTTCCATTCTTTAAATAAGCAATTAGATGGTAGAGTAGATAAAGTACTGGGCCTGGAGGTAGGAAGACCTGCTTTCAAATCCAGTGTCTGACACTTACTGACTGTGTGACCTTGTGTCAGTCAGTTAACCTCTGTTTTTCTCAACTCTTAAATGGGGATAATAACAGGACTTCCCTTGAAGGGTCCCAGTAGGGATCAAATGAGCTAACACTGATAAAGTGCTTAGTTCAGTATCCGGCTCACGGAAGGTACTCCCTTTATAATTATTCCCCTCTCCTTCTGTTTGCTGGATTTAGTATAAATCCTAGCTCAGACATTGTAATCCTGGGCGAGTCACTTAACCTTTTCTGGCCTCAGTTTTCCCATCTGTAAATCGGGAAGAATAGTAATATCTATGAGGATGAAATAACATATGTAAAGTCCTCACAAACCTTAACTAGATATATAAATATGAGCTATTGTTATATTACTGATCTGGGGAAGGTAAGGCTCAAAGATGCTAAATTCGGAATTCAGCTGAGTTGAGAGGTAGGAGAGGTCAGATCTCTCCTGACTTAACAGTCCAGTGTTCTTTCCACTAAGGCACACTGCCTCTCCTGAGCACGTATCACATATGAATTGTCCTAAAGGCCTTTTTGCAATGACCTTTCTGATTTAGGATTCTTCCTGCATTAGTGAGTGCTTATATGTCCTGTATGGTCCAACATACAAAAGGAACAAACTTAGAGTTATAATATAAATGAAATCTTAGTCCTCATGCCAAGTAATTAAGGTTACTCAGGAAATGGGGGGGGGGGGGATGGTGAACTAGGTGGAATGTAAGGCTAAAAGCCTGGGTGATTTTTATTGCTTGGAGATACACACAATACAGGAAACCGTGACCTCTGTCTGCTTCACCTAACTTTTGTTCTTGCTCCAGGTTTAATTTATTATTGTGCCATCAATCAAGTGATAAATATTTATTAAGTACCTACTAAATGCCAGGGGGGAGGTAGGTGGCCAGGTGGTGGGTAAAGTGCTGGGCCTGGAGTCAGGAAGACCTGAGTTGAAATCTGGCCTCAGTTTTCTCATGCTCATAAAATGAAAAGGAAAAGGCAAACCTTCCAGTATCTTTTCCAAGAAAAACCTAAACAGGGCCACAAGTCAGACATGACTGAAGCACCTGAACAATAACAACTAAGTACCAGGTACCTATTAAGCCCTGAGGATACAAAGAGAGGCAAAAGACAATCCCTGCCCTCAAGAAGCTTACAGTCTAACAGAGGAGAACAACAAGCATCATCGGAAACATGACAAAGGGATGCTTTCAGAGAAAAATGGGAAGATTTATATGAACTGATACAGAGCGAAGTGAACAGAACCAGGAAAATAGTTTATACAATAGAAACAACCATTAAAAGACAACTTTGAAAGACTTAAGAACTCTGACCAAATTCAATGACCAACCACCAATCCAAAGAATCTGGTGATGAACCATGCTCCTCACCTCCTGACAGAATGAGACGTATTTTTGGACATGGCCAATGTAGGAAGCTGTTTTGTTTGACTACGCACACTTCTTGCAATAGTTTTCTTTTTCTTTCTTTCTTTCTTTTTTTTTTTTTGACAGATCAGTCCAATGACTTTATTGAAACCAGTTCTGAAATGGGACCTATTTTTATCCCTGAAAACTTTTTTTTTAATTTATTTTATTAAATTTTTTTTGAGTTACATATTTTCTCCCTGTCTTTCCCCCGCCCACCACCCCAAAACAGCCATCCCAGTGTTTCCCCCCTCCCCCAGTCTATTCTCTCCTATGTCACTTTTTGGTAGGGCAGAATGGATCTCCCAACTGCAGTGCCTGTGTATCTCAA
>CM053581.1:528225162-528255101 GCA_028627135.1 Pseudochirops cupreus | reverse complement strand
TTTGGGACTCAGTTTTCTGGTATTTAAATGAATGCACTATCTATATTTCTTATGTAGAGAGCCTGTTCCATTTTGTGATTAATAACTATATCAGCATATTTATAGTTACTGTAGGCATTGTGAATACTGCATTGCTGATACACCGAGGCCCAAGATAGCGATCCGTCCAGGCCGCTCAACGCGAGAGCTCTGGCCTGACTTCAATCGCTCAGTCCCCCTGCTGCCTGCAGGCCGGGGCAGGAAGCTGCAACGCCGAGGCGGGTGCAAAACCTCTGCCTTTAGCTTTTCCACTCTGGAGGCCTTCCTGCGGGACTGCTTATCTCCCCCTTTCACAAATCCCATTCACAGCTTCCGCTAATCCGCTCACCTGAAGCTCCTTGGCTCCTCCCGTCCAGCTGCCCCTGGGGCACAGCCATGGCTTCAGGCCAGGCTGGTTTCGGTTTGCAGTGCTGATATGGTTCCTCTTAGCTGAGCTGACTTTAGTGGGAAGTATCTTTGTGTGCGTTTTGGAGTTCCAGGATTGGTTTAGAGTCCTATTTTATGGGTATTTTGGGGTGGCTATGTGAGAGCTGCGATATGTTGCTGCTGCTACGCTGCCATCTTGGCTCCGCCCCCTTTTTCTTTCTTTCTTTCTTTTTTTTTTTAATGAGAAGTAAGTAGGAGGGAAAGAAAATATATTTTTGAATTTATTCATTGAAAAAAGTTTGGACTCAGTGAAAGGGTCAGACTTGAGGATTTAGAGGGCCACACGTGACCTTGAGGCTGCAGATCCTCCACCTCTGGTCCAGGTGTTGTAAACAGGACTCTGGTCACCCAACAATATGAGGTAGGAATGGATATGATGAAACATCAAGGGCAGTCCAGACACTGAGGGCTGCAGGAATTCATGGAAAGGTAAAAATCACCCTGAGTGAGTTGGAGTCATCAAAGAAGGCTTCCTGGAGCAGTTGGGACTTGAGTGGGGCAGAGAATTGCCTACCCATGTTTCCAGCTCTGTTTTTTTCTCTTGGCAACCAACCGATAATTTCAGCCTAATTGAAAACTTTTCTTCAAAGATCTAGGATAGGACGTCCTCATAAACTATTTTGGCCATGAAGTACTTGAGGCTTGAAATACACCTGAAAGGACTTAAAATGCTGATAATGAGAGTCTGGCGGCACATGCTACCCTTGCAATAAAGAGGGGAGGGCTACTTAGGAGGTAGCGTTTAAATAGCAACTTAAGAACAAATATTATCTCATTTAATCCCCACAACAACGCTATAAGGCAGGTGCCCTTATTATCTCCACTCTACAGTTGAGGAAACTCAGGCACACAGAGGCTAAGTGACTTGCCCAGGGTCACACAGGTAGTACGTGTCTGAGGGAGGATTTGAAATCAGATCATTCCAACTCCAAGTCCACTGTTCTGTCCCCAGCACCATATACATACTTGAGTGCTATGTAATAGAGAAAGAAGTTTAGGATGCAGTATCTGACCTCCAGGAACTCACCGTCTCTTTTTGAACCTTTCTACAGGCTTGAGAGAGCAGTGCCCATGTTCACCAAATTTTTTATCTCCTAATTCTAGTCTCTTCTTTCCACCTCCTTTCATTCTGCTTCATGGAAGATTGGGAGAAACGTCTCTTTTCACTCTCTCTCCCTTTCCCCTCTTTCTCCTATCTCTCTCTCTCCCTGTCTCTCTTTCTCTCCCCTCTTTCTCCTATCTCTCTCTCTCCCTGTCTCTCTTTCTCTCCCCTCTTTCTCCTATCTCTCTCTCTCCCTGTCTCTCTTTCTCTCCCCTCTTTCTCCTATCTCTCTCTCTCCCTGTCTCTCTCTCTCCCCTCTTTCTCCTATCTCTCTCTCTCCCTGTCTCTCTCTCTCCCCTCTTTCTCCTATCTCTCTCCCTGTCTCTCTCTCTCCCCTCTTTCTCCTATCTCTCTCTCTGTCTCCCCGTCTCTCTCTCAATGTTCGTCCTCTCTTTAATTTTCTTTACTTTTTATCATTGTGAACTTTACACGTATATTTGAATATACAAAGGAGAACAGGAAAGGATTGTGTAAGAAATGGAACCTTTGTCACATTTTTTTTTAAAGAATATATTAAACTTACTATGATAGTAACAACACTACCCTGCTGGTCTCCATTTCATTCTGAGCTTCCTGATGCACTTCCATTTCTGAGTGGGGGGGGGGGGGATACACACTGCACTCCCAGGAACCTGAGCAAGAAGGTTTAAGCTGCAGCGGTTCTCAACCTGTGGGTTATGTTCAATTTGTAACAATGAAAATACATCCTGCATGTCAGATATTTACATTACAACTCATAACAGTAGCAAAATTACAGTTATGAAGTTGGAACAAAAATAATTTTATGGTTGGGAGTCACTACAACATGAGGAACTGTATTAAAGGGTCACGGCAGTAGGAAGGTTGAGAACCACTGGTTTAAGGGGAACAACTCATGTGCTTATCATTTGAGTTAGTTTTATCTATGGTTGATTGCACTGACCATCAGGACCACAAGGTGGCAGGCTTTTACCCTTCACCTACTAGACTAGACCAAAAACTCTTGGAGATTCAAATCTCTGTTTTAAAGTATTTTGGGATTTCCAGGTGGATTCAATGATGGGTTTTAATATGCCATGGAACAAAAGAACAGAAATTAATTTGTAGTGGTCCTAAGTAAAACTGACAAATTTAGCTATTTGTCAGCCTCCAAACTAAAAGGGGTTAGAGTGGGAGAGAAGTGGGGGGAGCTAGGTCCAGGCAGTGCTCAGCACACCCTTGAGGCTTAAGAAGTGTTTATTGCTATGATTGTTAGTAGAATAAACCCATTAAGGACTACTTTTCTTTTGATTCTGGAAGAGCACAAGGTACTTATAGACCATGCTACTTAATTCTCCTTTTAAGAAGTGCATTAATTAGCATGTAATTCCATCTTTATAATGCATTAAAGTCCAGTACAATTTATTCTGTGAAATAGATATATGGGGGTGGAGAGCAAGTAGAGTTGCTTCTATAAAGAATTCTGGTTCTTTCCCTCCAGAAACAAGTGATTGGAGTTGGAAGTAACCCCAGAGGCCTCCTAATCCAGCCCACACCTGAACCAGAATTCTCCCCCACCCTACCATATGACATACGGGACAAGCAGCCAACCAGCCTTTGTTTGAAGACTGCTGGGGCGGGGCGTGTGTGTGTGTGTGTGTGTGTGTGTGTGTGTGTGTGTGTGTGTGAGACATTAACATCTCCCATGGCACTTCCTTGTACTTTTGGACAACTCAAATAATTAGGGAGATTTCTCTTATATAGAGTCTAAACCTCTTCTTTGTAATTTTCACCCAATCTCCTGGGGCCATGGACAACAAATGTAATGTCTCTTGCAAGTCAAAGCTTTTCAGATCCCCGCTGTAGTTCTCGAGGAGGACCAGACTTTGGGGGAGGTGATACTAGAATTTGCAAGTGAATTGGATTTAAGCAGGGCAGGGCTGTGTAAAGTCACCAGCCTCACTTTCTCCTCCAGAGCCATCTGGGATCGCTGGCCAGATAGAGATCAGAAAGATTGGCTTTCAGATTCTTGAAGAGAGCTATGAAGTTCCCTCTGAGGGTTTCTCTACTTGGGATGAACATCCCCAGTTCCATCAACTGCTTCTTCATTGTGTTTGGTCCCCCTCAATGTCGCATATCCGCAGCTTTGCTAGGGCTTAAAAGATGCTTTGGGGGTCATGGGTCCCCCCTATCTCACTGAGGCTGAAGTGACAGTTTCTACCTGGGTTGGTTGCCTTTCCTTAAACGGCCTAGAGGCCCATGAACTTGGTGCAGATACTTAATGGCTTTAGGCCACTATATATAGCTCAGAACTCCCAAGATCCAACAATCCACCAGCTCTAACTCCTGACCTCCCTGGCTTCCTTTAAATCCCAAATAAAATCCCACCTATTCTATAGGAAGCCTTCTTGAACACCTTTTAATTCCCATGCCTTTCCTCTGTTAATTATTTCCTCTTTATGCTGCATATAGTTTGCTTGTTCTCTCCCCCATTAGATTGTGAGCTCCTTGAGGGCAGGGACTATCTTTTGACTTTTTATATTCCCAGTACATAGCTGCCTGGCACAAAGTAGGTTCTTAATCAATGTTTATTTTTTGTTTGATTGTGACTTAGAGGCATAAAAAGTCCTAGCCATAGGTAAACTGGGCTTCTTCAGATCTGGTAGATTTCTGAAGACCCTGGGAATCACCGTTTCTTACACTGATGACTACATTCAGAAAAACCAAGGGTCACTTGATTAACTCTGCTGTAGTCTGCAGGAGGAAACCACAAAAGGCAATGGAGAGAAATCTGGATTCAGCATAAAAAAGATGCATCCCACATGGGGTCAAAAAAAATTTGGCAACAGAAAAAGGTTTCTAAATGCACAATAACCAAAAATTGACAGCATCCATAACAGGTACAGGATTTAGATACAGATAGAAACGGCAAAGGAGTATGTAAAATTAAATTCTCTCAAGTTTGGGGTGAATTATGGGTTCCTGGTGCTTGAGCTGGTTATTGGAAAACCAAATTTAGGAGGGTGTACTAAACTGCAGCAAGGTCTTTTTGCAAAAGATTGTAGCACAAATATCTCAGAAACTCTACAAGTAACCTGAAGGAAAGGAACCCTTCCCTTTGCAGCTGCTCTAAGAACAGGCCAGAGTGCCCAAGAGACATCTCCAGAAACCATACAACTGAGCTGTAAGATATGAGGTGCTAACGACATGGACGTGGACGTTGGGAATGGGTTACTAGGAAAGATACTGAATGTTCATTCTTCATTCCTTTCCCATGTGTAGTTATTTCTGTAAGACCCGAAGGGGACTTTCCCTGATGGAGTCTATCAATGTGTTGGTCATATAGGTCTCCATTCACCAAGAGGTGAATTGCTATAAGATTAAGTTTGGTGATTTCTCAAGTTAGTCTATTAAATTAGAATACCTGGGATAAAATCTCTTTAGTTCCTACTCTGATATATTAGGATTGCAGCATTAGAACGAGCAGAAATACTAGCCCCCTTTTCACAGAATTTTTGCTTCTGTATATCAATGCTTCAGCTTTACTAAACATTATGGGGAGACAAACACACGATTTTTATTACACTGTGATTTTTTAACTTTAATCAAGCTAAGTGACTCATGGAAGGCATGGCCTTCTCCAAGGGGAGAATTGTATATTTGAAAACTGATTTTAATTCTATTTTGCTAAGACAAGCTAGATTTAATATTCCTTTTCATTCCTTCCTCTCATAAACTTCACCCACCATCCACATCCTGGTCAAACTTACCTTAAAGGTCAAGCTTCTGTCTTGTAACTACCTATGTCTTTGTAACACCACCCACTACTCACTTTTCAGACAAACTATAACCCAAAAGGTCAAATCTCATCAATTTAAGCTGCTATAGTAACTCCAATCACCTGTAGACAAATCCCCTGGCCTAAGAATCTTAGTCTTGTGACTCCAATAACCTGTCTTGGCTGTGGTTAAGATTTCAGAAGGGGGCAGCTAAATGATGTAATCTCAATTCTGACTGTGTCATTGATAGTCATTCAGAAGAAGACACAGGTATGTTGCTTGAGATTTTGCTCGGCCATCTTGCTGATTATTATCAAAGACCCTATAGGTCCTCACTCAAGGTCTTTGGTCATTTAGAGAAGCCATTGACTCCATTTGTTAGTAATTTCTAGTCTTACTAACAAATGGATGGGTCCTCCCCACCCCAAATTGGAGAATTAAACAGTATTTGAAGAGAAGATGCTAAGCTGATGAGTGTAAATTAAGGACTTACCCTCCCTTTTGGGCAGCTAGGTAGTGTAGTGCATAGAGTGCTCCCGCCTGGAGTCAGGAAGACTCATCCTCATGAGTTCAAATCTGGCCCCAGACACTAGCTGTGTGACCCTGGGCTAGTCACTTCATCCTGTTTGCTTCAGCTTCCTCATCCATAAAATAAGCTGGAGAAGGAAATGGCAAACCACTCCAGTATCTTTGCCAAGACGTGAAGAGTCAAACGTGACTGAAAAATGATTGAACAACAACCCTCCCTTTTAAGAGGTATCAGGGAAATTGCTTTTATTCTGAACCCCTTAAAATCATATCCCTAAACTAGAGATAATTGAGGGGATGGTAGATAGATATAATTCTAGAACACTACCCTACTTGGAGATAGGAAACTGCAGGAGAGATTGCCAACAGTCCTGGATCCCCTACCCTGCTGTGCCACCCCCCACACACACCAAAATGTTTGTTACCTGAAAGACTATCACAAAGAGCTAGTAAACCTCTTTATCAAAGAAAAAAATGACCAACAGAAATCAGAAATTATGCATGTTGGAATATACCAAAAAATACCCAAGAGTAGATGAGCTCATCTGCTGAGAGCAAGATAAGACCTCAACTGAAACGGGGAGCAAATGATCTCACCAAAGGGAGTTTGATCTTAGTAGGCTGCAGATTCTGGAGGTCAAGGGCCATGATGGGGGCTAGCTTTTCCTATGCTAAAGTTAAATCCTTTTTCCAGTCAAGCAGCATTGTGGTTCAACATTTTCTCAGCCAATCAAGAGTCACACCCCTTATACAAAATCAGGGCATCATCTTCGGGGTAAAGGTTTCAGCACTAAGGCTAAGGATTTACTAAGTGCCTACTGTGTGCTAAGTGCACTCAATCTTTGCTCTCAGAAAGCTAAAGTGGTTATTGCGTTTTTATGATGTCCTGGAGGGGACCTTCAGGATCCCTGATCATTCTCCTGTAAACAACACTTTTTGTATTTGCAGAACCTTTGAGAAGTTTTACAGCAGGGCAAGACAGGCCTATCCTATTGCTGTTGTAATCTTTATCAAGGTCTTTTCTTCATGTCAACATCCTGATTTAAAATCTCTATTGTCCATAGTATCAAAGCCAGGTCTTTGATCTTTTTCCTCTTCATAAGTTTCTAACCTCAATAAAGCATCTCTGCTATACTAGGGCTGATTTTTCACACTCTCTTGTCCTAACTCCATATTTTGTTCGTGCTGTTCTCCCCCCCACCCCCATGAATGCCTTCAGCACCTGTGACAAGACTCACCTATGGCTGACCACAACTGATTACATTCATTTTTTTGCCTTCATTTCCTTTGATCTTTATTATGGAAAAGCAGAAAGGACACAGGCTCCAGAGGCAGAGGTCCTGTGTTCAAATCCCACCCCTGACACCTGTATAGCCTTGGGCAAATTACTCAACCTCCCTAGGCCTCAGTTTCCTCATCTGCAAAATGCTGGACTAGCCTCCAGCTCGAAACCTATGATCTTGTACCCTTGTATCCTAAGCAGTTCATGCCTCCAGCCTTAAACTCTCTAGCTAGCTCAAACAGGGATTTATTTGCTTCACTAATTCTATGATATTTTCTCCACAGTTGGCTTCCCCATTAGTGAGGCCAAGGCATGGCATGACAAGTGATAATGGGGTCTGGCCAGACCTTCAGAACCAGAGGGGATTTTTTTAAAGGGAGAATACAGAAATGACTGACAGATGACTAAGGAAAGTCTCTAGGCCTGCTCAAAGGCCTCTTGGGAGATCAACTGCATTACAGGAATGTGCAGGCCCTGTATCAAAGTGCTTTGGAACACAGATGGCCTGTTTAACTTTGGGATTTGGGCCAGAGTTCTGATGGCCTGCATCAGGAACCTGTTTTTACACCAACCAGGAGGTTTTTCTCTATTTGTCCTAATCTGACCAAAGCTGAGAGTGACCTGAAGGTTCTGTCTCCAGAGGGCTGTGAGAGCCCTGGGAAAGAGGTTGGTGGGTGGCCCAGTTCCCATCAGCACAAAAGGCATAAATGGGCCAAGCAGGTGCCTATTATTGCAAAACTATATTGAGTGCCAGGGCTGCCTGGCCCTCCTGGGGAGAAGCCATCCCTGCAGAGTGACTCACCCAGGCCTCCCCGCTGTCCCTGCTGATCCGGCCCAGTTAAGGAGACTGGACCAGCCAGTCTTGGCATAAACCAGGCAGATTTCTCCCCCTCTTTTTTTCTGCCTCCCTCACTGCCATCAGGTTTCACCTGCTCTCCACTTCCCTGGGGAGACTGGACTTCAGTCCCTCTGATAACAAATTTCTAGAGGAAAAATGCACTCAGAATTTTGAACCTGTCAATGAAAATGTTTTAAAAAGCAGTTTTCTTCTATTTTCTTTTGTTTTTGGTTCATCTAAGAGTAAGAATAACTCCCATTCCTACAGTGCTCTAATCTTGAACACACCCAAAGGGCTGCAAAGTGTTTTACCTACACGATTTCAATTAATCCTTTTAAAAACCCTGTGAGCACACAATACCTGCTGTTATTATTATAGCCACTTTATAGATAAGGAATCCGGACTCTGAGGGGTTAAGCGTTTTTCTTCTGGTCACTCTATTAGTAAACATCAGAGTTGGGAATTGAACACAGGCTTTCCAACTCCAAATTGAACATTTTTTTTCTCAATCAAAAAAAAATATTCAAGAAGCATTTAAGGAACCGTTACTGGACTGACCTAGGATAACTGCTAACAATGGGGGCCTACTAGACAGTTTGCATTGTTGAACTGATTTATTCAAAAATTCTCAAATTTTCCCCTCCCCCTTTTCATGGTGCATTACTGCTATGTTTTAACTCTTCTCCGTATGCTGTTACGATATTGCAGGGGTGGGGAACCTGCATCATCAAGGTCACATGTGGCCCTCTAGGTCCTTGTGTGTGGCTTTTTGACTGAGTCCAAGTTTTACAGAATAAATTCTTTTATTAAGGGGATTTGTTCTGAGAAATTTGGATTCAGTCAAATGGCCATACTTGAGGACCAAGAGGGCCAAATGTGGCCTCGAGGCCACAGATTCCTCACCCCTGATATAGAATATATACGTATATATTTCCTCTGAATCTGGTTAATACGTATTTTTTTCAGTACACAGACATATGTACACACACAACCCTATGAGGCAGCTAGGTGGTACAATGGACAGAGCACTGGGCTTGGAGTCAGGAAGGGCTAAGTTCAAATCTATTCTCAGACACTTACTAGCTGTGTGACCCTGGGCAAGTCACATATTTTCTTGCCCACCTCATTTCCAAATGAGGATAATACATCTCCAGTCATCCCGATCTATATCTGACCACCAGACCCAGATGACTCTGGAGGATAAAGTGAGGCTGGTGACTTTTCGCAGCCCTGCCTCACTTAAATCCAATTCACTTACAATCACCCTCCCGGCATCCAGAACATGGGTCAAACCACAGCAACAGCAGCCTGCCTCATTTCCTCATCTGTAAAATGGGTGAAATAACATCATCTAATTCCCAGGATTGTTAGAAGAATTAAGTGAAATAAAATTGTAAAGCATTTAGCATAGAGCTGGCACGTTGTAAGTGATAAATAAATGCTACTATTATTAGTGCTATGTATCTGTACACATATATGTCTGTAAACATTCCATACTATTTATATACTGCATGTCCTCAAAATCCTAGTGTAGAGACCATCTAGACAGAACCAGGAAAGAAAGGAACAGGGGGATACATTGATTAAAAATTCTCATGCCTTTAAAGCAGCGGTTCTCAACCTGTGGGTTATGTTCAATTTGTAACAATGAAAATACATCCTGCATATCAGATATTTACATTACGATTCATAACAGTAGCAAAATTACAGTTATGAAGTAGCAATGAAAAGAATTTTATGGTTGGGGGTCACCACAACATGAGGAACTCTATTAAAGGGTTGTGGCATTACGAAGGTTGAGAACCACTGCTTTAAAGGTTTGAAGGAACTTTCTTAAGTTCTTTAGAAGTTGGATTAAGTAACCTCTAGGGTCTCTTTCAATTTCAATTTAAATGCATGATCCTCATCTGTGAAATGGGACACTGGGACCTGTTCTGTTCATATGAGGATCAAATAAGATAGTCTGAGGGGAAGGTGCTTTGTTAGCTACAAAGCAATGTGGTTCAGCCCGGAAGGCACCAGATCGGGCGTCAAAGATGCAAAATTCAAACCCAGTTCAGCCACTTATGGTTTGTTCGGCATTAGACCAAGTCAGACCTGCTCTGGATCTCTCCCTCATTATTAAAAAAGAAGGGAAGGGGGCGGCTAGGTGGTGCAGTGAATAGAGCACTGACGCTGGAGTCAGGAGGACCTGAGTTCAAATCCGGCCTTAGACACTTAACACTTACTAGCTGTGTGACCTTGGGCAAGTTGCTTAACCCCAATTGCCCAAAAAAAAAATAATAAATAAGAAAATGAAAAATTTTTTAAAAGGAAAGGAAGAAAAAAACAAAGAGAGACTTGAACTAAGTTCTTTCTAAGGTTCCCTTCCCTTCTCCATGAGCAATCATTGTAGCTTCAACTCTCTGATTGTCAAGAGGATGTGTTTAGATTGCCCTCTAGTGATGGGCTGATGAAATTCAGACACTTCTCATTTGGGCCTTTGTCTTACCTTACCTTACCTGGGAGACAGGGTCTATGGTGGCTGAAAAAAGATCCAGTGTATGTATTGATTCACTTATTAATTTATATTAGAAATGAATGCTTTATAGAAAAACAAATTTTAAACTCTAAACTACATCAATCTAATCTACTGATTTTTGCTAATGTACATGTATAGGAGCGGGGACTGACCCTCCCTCCATCAGTACAGGTCAGCACCTTTTCTGAAACTTGTAGTCTTAGAGAATTGTCTAAAGCACTGAGGGATTCAGTGTATTGCTCAGGGTTACATTGCTAATATGTGGTGATTGTGGGTCTTGAAACTGACTCTCTATTTCCTAAGTGGTTGTAATGTTAATGGGATTTAAGATCTTGCCAGCCCATTAATAGACCTCACATGGAGCCCATTAAGGGAAGCTTGATTAGGGTAGGCTGGTTTGTAGGAAGGCTTTCACACCTTTTGCTAATTTCTAATCAGGCACTAAGTCACTAGGGTTGTGATGCCCTCTGGCTCTGACAAGTGTATATATACTCTGAGTTGGTATTTTGCTTTGGGGGCTCGTTTATGAGAAGGATCTTGTGATTCCCTGCTCCAGATTCTGAGTGACCATATGTTCATAGCTCCCAATTGCTCAGATGTAAGGGCTGTCTCCATCCAGGGATGTATGTAAAGTGTATAGCAACACTGCTTTGATTCAGGCAGTCAGAGCTCTCTATGTCTGTTGGTATTTATCTCTGCTTATATTTTCTTTGTTTGAATTTTCTCTGAAGTTCAAGGTGCTGACTTTTTCCCTGAACTACTGAATTTAATTTAAAAAGATTGTTGACCCCTTAAACAGCTATCTTTCCTAGTAAAGCATATCCAAGAACCTGTGCTAGGCGCCATCCTGGGTATGCCAGTGTGGTTGCCTATACGGTGGTGTAAGTGATTGAGTATTGAACTTAGAGTAGGCAAGACCTGAGTTCAGATCCTGCCTCAGACACTTACTATCTGAGTGACTTTGGGCAAGTCACTTAATTACTCTGTCTCAGTTTCCTCATCTGTAAAATGATGATAATAATATTGCCTATCTCCCAGGTTGTTTTGAGGATCAAATGGGATAATGTATGTAAAGGGCTTTGCAAACTTTAAGTGCAAACCTTGTATAAATGTTAGCTATATTATCATTATTACTACTACTACTACTACCCTCTTCTGCCTCTTTATATATACACATTGTAGTTATAAAAAGGATGCACACTATCTTGCATTCTGATTTTTTTCATTTATTTCATGTAAATACACCCACATTTGCATGATTCACACACTTGTCATAGCATGTATTCTATATATAAAATATAAATTTTACTTTATTTATTTATTTATTTATTTTATTATTCAATAAATTTATATTTATTGAATATAAAATTTTATTCGACTGTTTTAATAGTCACTTAAACATTACCATGTTGTTGGATGTTTGTCTTTTTCCCAATTTTTTTTGTCTTAATAAAAGCAATTTTGTATTTCTATAGCCTAAATTACTTTTTTTTTTCTTTAGGGTTCTGTCCTTAGGGCATTCTCACTAAGCACATTAGTAAGTCAAGGGATATTGACAGATTTGAAGTCCTTATAACATATTGCCAGACTGCTCTCTAGAAAGACAACTAATTTTCAGTAAGGAAACATTTGAATAAATTAATGTGTGCCTGGCTCCCCATATCCCTGCCAGCATTAGAGCTTTTCTTTTTTCCTGGCTAGTTTAATAGGTATATGTTATTACCTTAATTTTTTTTTCCTGATGAGAAATGAATGGAATTGCCCAAGGAGGTGTAACAAGCTTAAAATAATAATAATAATAATAAAGATATGCATAGAAGTTCTATTTTGATGCCTTATCATGGCATGGAAGTAACTTTGAGTTCTCCAAGGCTACGTCAGCAGAATGAATTGTTTTTGTATTATGAAATGTAGAATTCCAGGAAATAATCAGAATTGCATTGAAGCAAACCCAACTACGTGGAAAGAGCAGTGGTTTTGGAATCAAAAGAGCTGAGTTCCAATGCCAACCCTGTCCTTTGTTGTGTATGTGACCAGTTATGTGTGGGCAAGTCAGTTACCTCTCTGGACCTCAGTTTTCGTATTCGTGTTGGACCAGATGAGGTATCTTTTAGCTATAAATCTGTGATCTTATATCACTGAAAGCAGAGAATTCATTCCATGCATGAATCAAATATTTAAAAGGAAAATTTTGAAATGTGAGTGTGGTTGAGTAACAACTAGGATATTTTTTTCAAGTATGAGAATATCTAAGGAAATAAATTTAAAAAGATGAAATTTTCCTTATTAAAGTAGAATAAGAAAGTTATTTCCTTCTTCAGGGTTATGTCCTTTTGAGCAACACTTCTCAGATTTCTGCATATCTTTTATGCTTTGTGTTAAAAATCAGCATTTTCCTTATTCAGTTGTGTAGGAAATACAGAAGGACTAGGAGAATACATTATGCTTTATTTCAATGCATATTTAATGACGGTCTAGCTGAATTTAATAATTTACCTTATATTACTGGAAAAAGTAGCATGTTACTTATGAGTAAGCATTATGTCTTAAAAAAAAAATCCCCATCCCACGTAATAAGGCAGATGGAATAGAACTGTTCTCCAAGCATTTAACAGCAGAAACTCCCAAACATCCAGAATCTGAATAACCAGAAAACAAGAAAAGCTGATACTCATGAAAATGACCCCGAAGAATTTGGATCCTGAAATATTTTGCTTTAACATACTCTTTGACATAATCTTTAATATGTAAGGCAGTTTGAAATCTTAGGCTCAGCGTGGGAAGATTCCCCACCCTCATCTACCACTAAGGGGCATCCTTCCTCCTTCCCTTCCCTTCTCTCTCTTCCCAACACTTTAGCTACCAAGACTCCAGGGGTGTATGGGGTGTTCAAGGAAGTCTAGCACCTCTGGGGTGAGGGTTTGCTGAGCCCTTTTCAAGGCAGTCTATCCACCTTTGCTATTAACTTGTCACCCAACTGTCACCCATGGATCCTAGAAGCTATAGCACGTGCAGCAGTCAGACCTAGTAAAACTGTCCCAACAGATGGGTAACTTATAGGCCTCAAACCCATCAGTGAATTAGGAAACTGTCTACCGCAAATATATGAAGACTTCCCCCAGCGGAATGGGTGAATGAGAACAATTTGTTCCAATGATCATGGAGGTGGCTAAGCAGGCACTTTGGAGAGCTCAGAGCTTGGTCAGACATTGAAGACACCAAGGGCATCCATTGCATCCTGGGCCGTCACCAGTAGTCTTGAATTTTGTCTTGCCACTGGATTTCAATAACTCTAGAACAGGGATTCTTAAACTTTTTCCACTTGTGACCCCTTTTTGCCCAAGAAATTTTTATGTGACCCCAACTATACAGGCATATAAAATAGGTACACAAGTCAAACATTTACTGATAATAAATCAGAAAGAAATTTATTTAAAAACAATTCTTTGGTATACATATAATTTTACCATTTCTTAAAGACCAAAGCCAATTTGCATACTAATGAGATAGACGTGCTTGTGTATTTATTTATTTATTTTAGTGCAGGACTCGTTATCCCCACTTTATTATTTTTCTCCAATGACTTGTTCATTTACTTTTAGTTTACAAGATTCAGTTCCACAATCCCTTGAGTTTCAGATTTTCTCCCCTTCCTTCCCCCTCAAAAGTCATTCAGAATATTCAAAAATCCTTCCAAGCGTGCTACACGCTTGGTATTAAGATGTCATTTTAGTTTGGCTGGTTTTATGTTCCCCATAGCCAAACTTCACTACAAATTAAACAAAGAGATTTTTTCACACCTTTGAAATTATTAGAAATAAATTCATATTGCAAAAATGATTCAAGATATTTTCTCGTTCTTGTCAATTTAGGTGTATTACAACCTGGTAGCAAAGACTCTGTAGCATAGTGATCAGTATTTTTACCTCTTCTGTCTAAATTTAGCCACTTATCCATAACTGAAAAATATTTTTGTCCTAAAATACACATATATATATAATGTATATATATATATTGCTAATAATTTCTCAAATAAACACTACCTTTAGTTTATGAAATTACATTTGTGCTTCATTTTAAAAAACTGATGTTCATGCTTAAATACACATACAGCAGTGATGGTGGAGAAATACTATTAAAGGGCTTTTGTCTTTACTTGCCGTAATTAAACATTTATGTTGCTGTAAAAGGAGATAACAGCAATTTTATTTTTTTTCTCTTTTTAAAAATAATTATTTATTTTTAGTTTTTGACAGTCATTTCCATAAGCCTTTCAGTTTTAATTTTTGTCCTTCTCCCTCCCCCAAAACAACATGCAATCTGATACAGGTTCTACATATACGTTCATATTAAATATATTTTCACATTAGTCATGTTGTAAAAAAGCATTAGAACCAACAGGAGAAACCGTGAGAAAGAAGAAACAAAGCGACACAACACAGCAACAAAAAGAGAGCAAATAATACGCTTCGCTTTGTATTCAGACTCCGTCGTTCTTTCTGTGGTTGTAGACGGCATTTTCCATCACGAGTTTTTTGGAATTGTCTTAGATCCTTACTTTGCTGAGAAGAGCTAATCATCACACACTGCTGCTGTTACTGTGTACAATATTCTCCTGGTTCTGCTCATTCCACTCAGCATCAGTTCATGTAAGTCTTTCCAGGTTTTTCTGAAGTCCACCTGCTCCTCATTTCTTACAGCACAATAGCATTCCATTACATTCAAATACCACAACTTGTTCAGTCATTCCCCAATGGATGGGCATCCCCTCAATTTCCAATTCTTTGCCACCACAAAAAGAGCTGCTATAAAAATTTTTGTACGTGTAAGTCCTTTTCCCATTTGTATGATCTCTTTGGGATACAGAGCTGGATCAAAGGGTATGCACATTTTTATAGCCCTTTGGGCATAGTTCCAAATTGTTCTCCAGAATGGTTGGATTAGTTCACAACTCCACCAACAATGCATCAGTGTTCCACATCTCCAGCATTTATCATTTCCCTGTTTTGTCATGTTAGCCAATCTGATAGGTGTGATGTGGTCCCTCAGAGTTGTTTTGATTTACATTTCATTCTCAAAGAGGAACTATGACATCAGGGAGGGGATGCCATGACATGTAGGTGAATTGGATTTAAGTGAAGGAGGGCTGTGCAGTCACCAGCCTCACTTTCTCCTATAGAACCAGCTGGATCCAGTGCCAAGATATAGGTTCTTCCCCTATTCCAACTCCTTAAACAACAATCCCCTCTTCAGCTGAACTCTCACATCTTCCTCAATTAGAGTGTGAACTCCTTGTGAACAGGGACTGTATTTTTTTCCTCAAGAGGCAATTGACTTGCCTAAAGTCACACAGTTGGCAAATGGCAGGATTAGGATTTGAACTCAGGTCTTCTAATTCTAAATCAGCTGCTTTTCCCACATATTTGAGTTTGTTTTAGTGTAATCCTGAATTCACTCGTGCTTAGCAAAGTGTGGCACAAAGTAAATGATTCATAAATATTTTTTTATCCATTCATTTTTTCATTTGTATGTCCCCCCTGTCCCCTCATGGGGGGCAGGACAGATCAGTGATGAGCTATTCCATTCTGGAAGGAGCATGGCATCTGAAAGCCACCTGGGCCAGAGGAAGCCATTTGCAAGGGAAAGGTGCTGCTACTCCTAACTGAATGTAAGCACGAACAGTTGGATCCTTGTCATATGCACTAACTCCCTTAAAGAGTGATCTGCCTGCATAGAATTTACTGCCCCACAGGGACACGGTGAATTTATCCCCTCTTCATTTTATCCCCATTCTCTACCTTAAAACTTCTGGCATCAGGAGCTTCTTCTCTCTTTAAATCTTGCTAATTTACTATCTACACTTTTATTATAATAGGTATTGTTTCCAAGTAAAGATAAACAGGTTTTATTGCATTCTGAATGAGTGT
This sequence comes from Pseudochirops cupreus, assembly GCA_028627135.1. Taxonomy (NCBI): domain Eukaryota; kingdom Metazoa; phylum Chordata; class Mammalia; order Diprotodontia; family Pseudocheiridae; genus Pseudochirops; species Pseudochirops cupreus. Next base: position 528,238,701 of record CM053581.1, on the reverse strand, counting down.
TTGCTATAAATGCGTAGATCATACTATGGGGAAGGATAAAGAGCCCCAGACTTAACTATGAGTATATATCAAAACTTTCTTCCTTCTTTCTTTCCTTCCTTCCTTTTTTCCTTCCTTCCTTCCTTCCTTTCTCTCTCCTTCCTTCCTTTCCTTTTTTCTCCTCCCTTCCTCCCTTCCTTTCTTTTTCCCTTCCTTCCTATCTTGCTTTTTTCTTTCCCTTTCTTTCCCTGTCTCTCTTTGTTTGTCCTTCCTCCCCCCTTTCTCTGTTTCTTCCCCCACAAAGAGGGGCTCCAGATAAAAGCCAGTTTACTATTTTATTTATTCAGCCTGGACCTATAATTTTGTTGGTATAAGGGACTCCTCTACCAGGGCACTAACTTAAAATGAAGACCTTTCCTCTACCAATGTAGATTACAAATTGTTCTGCAACCTGTAGAGAATTGCTTGGGTTATTTGCCCAGGGTTATTAGTCAGACTATGTCAGAAACAGGACTGGAACCTATATCTTCCCGACCTCAAACCAGGGCCTGGAACTGATGGGAGAGAAAAGAAGCCTGGCTGCCCCTAAGTCACGGGCTAATCGGATTTAGAAGCCACCATCACAGCACAGCCTTTCTGGACGCCATCTAATATCTGGAAATTCTACTTCAACACTGACCTACTTTTCATACTATCAGCAAACACATTTAAGAGGATTTGAAGCCCCATTTAGGAAGATTTCTAATGCTCTAAACACTGATGCTCTAAACCACTTGAAGATTTCCTATACAGATCCATATAAATAATGTCTAAAGGTACTAAAAAGCAAAACAAAACGAAAAAACCCTTGTAGATCAGTCTGCTGAAACGCTGTTGTAATTTTTTTTTTGAATCATGGGAGCAAGAAAGGGTGTCACCACTGGAAATGAGCCAACTTCTTGATTTTCAAAATGGGGTAAAATGGTGGATTCCACAAACCAATGATCACTGAACTTGACACTGATTTCTATTAGAAGTTTGTCACTATTAGTAAGATTATTAAGGGGATGTTTCCCCATGCATATAAAGGGAAACAAGCATTTGTCACCAGTGGCTAGAATTACTGAGTTCTTAGAACAATCATGCCACCTAATTTCCTATCAGTGTTCCTGTCTCTGCTATCAAAGGAAAGAACCCCAACCCCAACAACCTTGTTCACCAAAGATGTAGTTCTAGGGTAGACACCATGGAAAGAATTGAAGAGATATGAGAACGTGCCACCCTCCTGTCTTTGCAGAGGGGGTAACTATGGGTATGGAATACGACATATTTTGATTGATGTGCTGAGGTTTTCTGAACTGCTTTTGTCCATCTTTCTTTTTTATTCTTTGCTGTAACAGATGGTTTTGTGTGTTGTGGGGGTGGGGTAGGTTGGGGGAATGGGGAAAAGGTGGTACATGTTGGCAAATGGTGATAATGTTAAATCAAATCTATCAATGATTTTTTTTTTTAGTTTTAAAAGGGAGAAAGTTGGTTTAACAAACCCTCATAGAGAAAAAGCTCCAGGGTGTGGATAGCAATTGTTAGGAGGTTGGTGGTGAGGGGCTCAGGTTATACATAATGGAGCAGACACATCTCAAAAATAAATTTACTATGACAGATGTGATGAGAAGGAGTTTGAGACCTGGCAGGTCGTGCTGCCCAAAGTCAGTGCTGAACCAACTGGTCCCTAAGACCCACTTGCTGTCTGAGCCTGAATGGAGGAACCTATGGTTCATTACATCAGTGGTGTCAAACCCAAATAGAAAAGAGGACTACTAAACTGTATATAAGAATTCCTGCAGACCTCATGCTGACTTTGTTCTGGTTTGGTTTTGAGTCATGTCCCACTCTTTGTGACCCCATTTGGGTATTTCTTTGCAAAGATATTGGAGTGGTTTTCCATTTCCTTCTCCAGCTCATTTTACAGATGAGGAGACTGAGGCAAATGAGGCTAAGTGATTTGCCCAGACTCACACAGCCAGTAAGTGTCTGAGGCTGAATTTAAACTCAGGTCTTCCTGACTATGTGCACTCCACTGTCACCTAGTTGCCCCATTTGGATTTAGCAAACCACAAATTAACAATATCTATATTGCCTTGTATTTTTATTAATTTTGTTAGGAAAAACATTTCTAATTACATTTTAATATGTTTTGGACCTTCCTGGGTGGGGGGTGAGTTTTATGGGAGCCTCTGTGGTGTGGACTCTGGTGTAAATGATCTCATTTTCCTTTATCCAGCTGCAATTGGGTATTGGCTATAACTCAGAGTACACCTTCTGGAAGTCTTTGAGCTTCCAGGAAACGTTGAGATGAGGTGCCAAAACCACCTTCCGAAGATGGCAGAAGACCTTACCACTCATGCGCCATCAGAGGAAATCTGGAAAGCAGCCGTGTACTCATTACTTTTGTTTTCCTCATAAATACATTTTTTAATTCTCTGCAGACCTGAAGTAAACATTACTTATTTGGAGATGCATTCAGCTTGGGAGAAGAGAGAGAAAGAGGAATAATTCATAGTATACGCCAAGCAAAATCTGCTTCCTATGCTAACACATGCAAAACACCACTCTCTTCTCCCCTGGTTTTGCCAGTGTTTATTATATATTATGTTTTGCTTCACGTGGGATAATTTCACGCTGCATTAACCATATAAGGAATGTTTACGGCAAATGAAATCAAACAGTCTCAATTAGCAAAAATGAATGCCAGGTGTGTGTGGTATGTGTGATAATTGTAATTAGGGAGAGACACTAACCTTGTTCACCAAGTACCCTAGTTACACAAAACATTACTTTAACATCTGCTCAAGTCATATTCATTAGCTAGCATTTTCAGCATTGTGAATAGAATACTGATTTCAAAAGACAAGGCAATCAACAGTTGCTTGAATTAGAAACAAAATGAGTCATTATTTTGCACGGCAGTCCCACTTACACCAACAGGGGAGATGGCTGTTCTTCTATAGCTTGGAGAAAACAAAACGGAAACAAATCTGAAGAAGTGGCGGGTAGGTGTTCACACGAGTGTGAACTTCGACCAGGCTCACTTCTAATATGCTGGAATGGGAACACAGTTTTCTGATTCAGCTCTCCAGCCTTCCCTTTGTAAGAGTAGATTATTGCATTGCCTTCAAGTTCATGGAATTTTAGAGTTGGAAGGGACATCAATGGCCATCCAGACCAGTTCCAAGAATCCTGTTAGAATAAACTTGAAAAGTGGTCATGCAAGCCCTGCTTGAAGTCTTCCAGTGGGGGAACCCATTAACTCCCCAGTCAACCCATTTTCTTTTGAATAGCACTCATTATTAGGAAGTCTGTCCTTACATCAATCTTAAATTGGCATCTTTGCAACTTCCGTTAATTCTTACTGGTTCTGCTTTCTGTAGTTAGTCAAGTAGAACAAGCTTAATCTCTTTTCCATGTGAAAGTCCTTCAAATACTTAAAACAGCAATCATTTTCAGCCTTCCTTCCTTAAGGATAACTATTCCCATTTGCTTGAACTTTTTCTAATATGATATGACTCTGAAACCTTTCACCATCCTGCTTATCTTCCTCTGGAAGGTCACTTGCTCATCAATGTCCTTCTAAAACTGTGGCTATCAAAACAGAACACAATTATTTTGTATATAGTCTGATCAGGGCAAAATATAGTGGGACTATCACTATCTTGAGGGCAGCTAGGTGGCGCCATAGTGCATACAGTGCAGGGCTTGGAGTCAGGAAGACTCATCTTCATGGGTTCAAATCTGGCCTCGGACACTTACTGCCTGTGTGACCCTGGGCAAGTCACGTAACTCTGTTTGCCTCAGTTTCCTCATCTGTAAAATGAGCTGGAGAAGAAATGTCAAATCACTCCAGTATCTTTGCCAAGAAAACCCCAAAAGAGGTCACAAAGAGTCAGATACAACTGAAAAAAAATGACCAAACAATAAAATTATGCAACATAACATAAGTCCTTCAAGGACTGGAAGCATTTCATTTTTGCTGGTTGGATTCTTTAGGAGACCCTAATGAGCTTTAAGCTCCAAACATTCCAGCCTCTTCCAGTCTTTGTATCTGTATTGACACTGACATAAACAAAACCAGAAGACACCAAGGTCACAGTTAAATGGAGGAAAAGCTCACAAGACCTAGAGTAAAGGTGGAACTGGTTTCATTTTGTGTCCAAGGGCAGCAAAAACATCACTTTGATGGAATGCTTGGTCGTCTCGTTTTCAGAGCACATGACAACTATGGGAATACTGTGCAGATCATCATTATCAATAAGCATTTATTGAGTGCCTACTGTGTGTCAGGAAAGATGATTATCAATCGATCAACAAGTATTTAATCATTGCAGCTTATGTACCAATATCATGAAGCAGGAAAACTTTGTGAAGAAATCAATAGAACCTTCCAGCCGAGGATAATCAATTAATCAATTAATCAATCGATAAGTATTTGTTTCACGTATGTTCTGTATCAGGCCCTGGGGGGGTGCAAGCACAAATTTGAAACGGTCTCGCCCTCAATGAGCCCTCCCCTTGGCCAGAGGAGACAACATTTACATCCCTAGATATATAAAAATAGGAACAACAACAGCACCAACATTAGCTGGCTTTTATATAGCCCTTTTAAGATTTGCAAAGTAACTTACAAATACTATCTCATTTGATCACCACCACAAACAATCATGGGAAACAAGTGCTATTATTATCTTCATTTTACACAAACAAGTGAAATGACTTGCCTAAGGTCACATAACATAAATACGATATTAGATATGAAACAGATACAAGATAATGGGAGGAGGACTAGAAGCTTGGACTATCAAATATCAGTTAAGTGTTCGTTGTGGAAGGTGGCCCTTGGACAGAAAATGGGATTCTAAAAAGCAGAGGTGAGGAAGGAACACATTCCAAGAATGGGGAACATCTAAGGGCAAAGATGGAGGGGAGATAGATTGTTGGGAATGAAAAACAGCAAGGCAAGCTTGACTGGACTCTATTGTATATCAACCTATGTCACTTCAACGCTAAGAAAAGACAGGAGAGAACGGCAAAAAAAAATATATCGGGAAAAATACGATTCAGAATTCAAAATGAAAGAGATCAAAGGCTTGCCAAATATTTAATAGTATAATATAATAGCATAATGTATGATATAATAGTATAATGAACACATCTGTTCGTTGTGAATACTTTTGTTAAGAAGAAAGTTGGAAGATGCTAGACATGCTAAGTACCAAACAGCATCACAAAAAATGAAATGGACTTCTTCCACGTAACAGATGACCAACGTTTACTGAGTTGAGTCTTGAATTCACCTTTTACCACTTTATGTATTTTGAACGATAAGTTTTTAATCAGTCGTCTTTGTCATATGTGTGTGTTCTGCCCACCCTGGTGCTTTTCTTTGGATATTTTTTTCAGTATGCAAATGTTTTTCATTTTGTAGATTCAAACACACGCATCTTGTTGTTGATACTATCTATTTCTTCCATAGTCATGGATTTCTCTTCCCTCTGCAGCTGGGGAAAATAGGCTATTCTGTTTTTTTCTAATTAAAAAAATTTTTTTTAACTCTTTGACTAATCTAGAATTTATTATAGTGTATGATGTGAGGTAGGGACCCAAGTTAATTCTCCATATTATCATTTAATATTCTCAACAAGTTTTATTAAAAAGCAAGTCATTTTCTTTATTGTTGTTATTTCTGGTTTGTCCTTTGTTAAGTTCTATTGTAGTTCGTTTTTATTTCTGGAATCTCTATTTTACTGACCTTTTTTCGTTTGTTCTTAAACCGATGCCATTTTGAAGATTATTGAGTCGAAATATTTTTAAAACTGGTAGGGCAAGTCGATCATCCATATTTGGCTTTTGTTGTTGTTGTTGTTCTTGCCGTTGGTTTTTTTTGGAGGGGGCAAAGCAATTGGGGTTAAGTGACTTGCCCAAGCTCACCCAGCTAGTAAGTGTCAAATATCTGAGGTCGAATTTGAATTCAGGTCCTCCTGACTCCAGGGTCAATGTTCTATTCACTGCACCACCTAGCTGCCCCAGTATTTGGCTTTTTAACATACTTTTTGGGGGTATTTTTCCAGATGAATTTCACTATTACTTTGTCAAATTCTATTACAAATTCTAGGGATATTTTAATTGATATTATATTAAGTGCATATCAATTTAGGATGCATTGTTATTTTTACTATGTCCAGTTTTTCAAGGCAGGAGCAATTTATCTCTTTATTCCCATCTTCATTTATTTCATTATTAGGAATACATATATAATATTATATATAAAATATATTAGAACATATATAATATATTATATATACACACATATATATGTAAAACTAAATTTCTTTCTATGTACCAAACTAACATACAAGTGTTTAATATCTTTGGTGTCATTATGGGGGGATCTTTTTCATAACTATTTTCTACCAAGCTCTCATAGGTAAATATAAATCTAATTTATTATTGTGAATTTCACTGATGATTTCCACATGTTTAAGTCATTTATTCATTCAAAATTTTTGGTTCATTTCCTTGGACTTTCAAAATATATGGTCATCTTAAGGGGCAGTTTTGCCTTAGCAGATAAACAGCTGTCCCTGGTACCAAGAAAACCTGGTTTCAAGTTGTACTTCTGAAATATATTAGATTGTTTGATCTCAGGCAAATCTCTTATCCCCTCAGTTCTTAAGGCAACTCTCTAGGACCATATGTTGCAAAAAATGTTCTAACCTGCATTAATAGAAGGAGTTTCCTTGTCCAGGAGTTTCCTTATATGATCGAAGTCATAGGTCTAGACATAATTATATATAATAATTATATATAAATGGTCAATTAAATAGATGCAAAAAGATGTAATATGTGTCAAGTGTCAAGACCTTTCCTTTCTTGGCAGATGGACCAGGTTGGGTCTCATGAAACTTGGCTCTAATATCACTTAGTATGACTTGATGTTTGCCCCTAACCAGCACTTTTTCTAGGAGCATCTTAATTTGGTTAATTTCTAGCCTTTCCCTAAGGATATTCAATCATATTATGTGTTGGAAGAGTAATATCCTAACCCCTTCTTCCATGAACATTAGACTAATTTTGCCTTAAAAGATATTAAGACCCTTCATGAGACTTGATTGACTCAGGGGACTAAAGGCTTAGGTTGTTGATGTCATTTCTTGGTCGCCAGAATATGAAACAACCACAAGGAGCTTCAGGAGCCCTCTATAGTTGGCTGGTGGAAAATAATGGACAATGAGGTAAGAGACCTTCTCTAGGCTAAATCAGCTTGAGGTGTCCTCAATACCTCCCCTTGTTGAATATCCTTCTCTTACTATGGCTAAGTAAATCTCCTTTTGTTAAGAGCTGAATGATTTATGAGTGTCTCATATTGGTGCAATACTGAACCTAAGCTTCCAGGCACTAGGACAGCCCAGAACACCATGCAAGCTCTGAGATCCTAACAGGCACTTTAACAAACAACAAATTTACCACAAAATATGCAAAGAACAAGAATGAGACTCACATCTGATCCAGAGCAGTAAGAGATCATTATAAATTTAGAGCTGGAAAGGACTTTAGAAGCCATCAAATCATACACCTTTGTTTTACAGATGGGGAAACTGAGGAACAGAGAGGTTAAGTGACTTGTCCAGGGTCACATAGATAGTAAATGTCTGAGGTAGGGTCTGAACTCAGGTTTTTTTTTTACTCTAAGTTCAACATTCCATCCATTACTTGATGCTGCCACTATATGAAGAATGAATGAAGAAACAAAATACTCAGTAGGGGAATCCCAGCACTTCCATGTGGGTGTATTGGTATGTGCAAGATGTATATATATATATATATATTTCTCATGTATTTATTTGTTTATATATTTGTAATGGAAAGTAACCTCAGAGGAAGGGGAGGAACCAAAAAAAAAAAACACCTTCTCTAGAAGGTTGGATTTGAGTTGAATCTTGAAAGAATCTAGGAAAGTCAGGAGAGTAAAAGTAAGAAAAACATTCTAGGTGTGAGCAACGGCCAATACAAAGTCAGAGTCAGGAGATGGAGTGTCATGGGAGAACAGTAACAAATAGCCCAATGGACCTGGATTGTAGATTATATGGAAGGTAGTCAAAGAGTAAGAAGACTAGAATAGTCACTCTTTGAAGACCTTTAAATACCAAATAAAGGACTTTATATCTGCTCCTGGAGGTAATGGGAAGCCACTAAAGTTTCTTGAAAAGGAAAGAAATATGATCCCAACTGTACTTTGAGAAATCATTTTGACAGCAGAGAGAAGGATAGATTAGAGTGAAGAGAAATGAGTTGAGGCCAACCAGCAGGCAATTGAAATAATCAGTAGTGAGGAAATGAGGACCTGCACTGGAGGGGGTAAGTTTGAGAGGGGAACTGAGGATGGCACAGAGATTTTGAGCCTGTGTGACTGGGAAGATGGTGGTACTCTCAATAGCAATGGAAAAGTTGAGAAGAGTGAAAGGTTTGGAGAGGAAAGATGATGAGTTCTGTTTTGTGCATGTTGAGTTTTGAGACATCTGTGGGATGTCCAGTTTGTTACATCCAAAAAGTAGTTGGTGATATGAGACTGGCTTTAGGAGAGAAGCTGAACAGATAAATTTGAGAATCATCAGCATAGAGATGATAACTGTATCCATGACGGCCAATCACTAAATGAGATAGTAAAGGGAGAAGAAAACAAGGCACAAGACAACCTTGGGGGACACTCACGGTTAGTGGTGTGACTGGATGAAGATCCAAAGAGGAGAACCAGGATATAGAAATGACAGAAAAACCTAGAGGGGAGAATATCAAAGAGAAAAGTGGAAAATATTGCACTCAAGTCAAGAAGGGTGAAGACTGAGAAGAGACTATTAAATTTGGCAATTAAAAGATCACTAACTTTGGAAAGAGGGGTTTAAATTGAATGATGAGATTTGAAGGCAGATTGCATAGGGTTTAGAAGCTCATAAGAGGAGAGGAAGTGAAGACGCTTAGTATTTACAACTTTCTCAAGGATTTAGTGAAGGAGAGGAGAGATACATGCTAAAAGCAACATTGATAGATCAAGTAAGGGTTTTTGTTTATTTGTTTGAGAATGAGGAGACTAGGTGCACTTAGCATGGTGCCAGGCATATAGTAGGTCCTTAATAAATGTTTATCGATTGATTGACTGAGCTAGTATAGGAAGATATTAAGGATTAGAGGGAGAGTGGGAGATGATAGTAGGGATAATCAAAGATTAGAGGTGCTGAGCAAAGGGAAGGGCTATGATCAAGTGCCCATTTAGAAGAATTTATTTTGTCAAGAAAAAGGTCCTCCTCTTCATGGGAAATAAAATGAAAGAGGAGATAGTGGGAAAATATGTCTCAGGGATGCAATATGAGTTGGAGAGAGGAGAAGCGACAGCTCCTGCCAAATGACCTCTTCGTTTCAGTGAAGCATGAGGTTAGGTCCTCAGCAGAGAGAGTGCTATGGTTCCTGCTCTTCTCCTCCCACCACACTTAGTTGAGGTAGTCATAGAATATTATTATAAATCACAAGGTGTTAATGTGTTAATGTATTAATGTGTTAATAACCCTTAGTTATCACTTTATGAAGTATGGACACTTTCTTAGTGAGTCAGAAGGAAATAACAGTAATTGGACAATCAATGATGGAACATACCCTATATTACTGTAGACAAGTCACTAACTAGGACTTCCATTTTTTCATCCGTAAATTGAAGAAGTTACACTAGAGTAGAAGAGTAGAAAGACTGTTTTGTTGTGATTGAGACCCCAGATTATTTTGTAGCCTGCAAAATTGCTGAAGCTATTAATCATTCCAATTAGAATCTCTGCTAATTCCCAGGGTTTTCTTAGTAAACCTTCATGTCATCAACAGATTGGAATAGTTTTATCTCCCCCATACATATTTTTACCCCTTTAATTTCTTTCTCTTATTGCTCTTGTTGGCATTTCCAGAACAATATCAAGTAGTAGAAAGAGCTGGCATCCCTGTTTTCCTCTCATATTTATTGCAAAAGATTTTAATGTGTCTCTATTGCATTTAGATTCAGATATTTTCTATGATATTAAAAAAAGTCCTTCTATGCCTATATTTTGTAGCATTGTTGTTTTGGGTTTTTTGTTTGTTTGTGTTTGTTTGTTTGAGCATAAATGAATGCTGTACTTTGTTGAAGACTTTTTCTTCATCTCTACTGGATAGAGCACTGAAGAGCTGGATAGAGCAGGAAGAACTGAGGCTCAGACATTTACTAGCTGTGTGACCCTGGGTAAGTCACTTATCCTCTGCCTGTGCAAAATGGAGATAATAATAGCACCTACCTCCCAGTGTGAGGATCGAATGAGGTAATACTCGTCAAGCACTTAGCACAGTTCCTGGCACATAGTTAAGCACTATTAGCCATTATTAATATGATAAATTTGTTGATTGCTTTCCTAATGTTGAACCACATTTGCTTCCCTAGTATAAATCCAACTTGGTCAGATCGAGTGATCTTTTGGATATATTGGTGTTTGACAGAATTTTATTTAAAAATTTTTAAAATTGATATTCATTAATAATCTTTAAAAACTTCTCCTTCTGTCTTCATTCCTCTCTCATTTAAGTATTAGAATTATATTTATCCCATAAAAAGAAACTGTTAAAGTGCCTTCCTTCTCAATTTTTGAGAATAATTTGTTTAGTGTTAGTTCTAATTGTTCTTTAAAAGTCTGATAGAATTCTCCTGTGAATTCATCATGATCAAAGTTTTGTTTTCCCCTTCCCTTTGGGAATTCTTTTACAGCTAGTTTTATTCCCTTTTCTGAAATTGGGTTATTTAAGATCTCTATTTGGTCTTCTATGAATATTGGTGTTTTATATTTTTGAAGTTATTCCTCTATTTCTTTTGTGTTCTCAGTTTTATCATAGAACTGTGCATAAGGTTTTGATTATTCTTTTTTTCTTCTGATTTTGTTGTGATTTTCCCTTGTTTGTTTTCTATTTTATCGATTTGATTTTTCTGCTTTCTTTTAAATCAAATTGATTAAAGGTTTATCAATTTTATTAGTCTTTTCAAAGAATAAATTTTTTTGTTTAATTTATCATTTTTGTAGATTTGTTTTTGATTTCCAGTTTATATATTTCTCCTTTAATTTTTAATATTTCCTCCTTTATGCTTATTTTTGTTTTTTAAAAAAATTGCTAGTTTTTTTATTTTGAAAATTCGTATTCAGCACATTAGTCTTTTCTTATTCTATTTTGTAAATGCATTTTTGTAGATATATTATTTTTTATCTGACTGCATCCCAGAGATGTTAGCGCGTTGTTTCATCTCTACCACTTTCTTTTACACGATTATTGGCTCTATGATTTGTTCTTTGACACACTCATTATTTAGGATTTCATTGTTAAGTCTCTGCTTTGGTCTGTTTCTTTTGTTTGCGCTTTCTAAACTGATAATAATTTTTATTGCATATATAAAGTATGTATTTACTATTTTGCCTTTTCATATGTTAACAATGTCTCTGCACCCTAATACAAAGTTCTTGTAAAAATTTCATATGATGCTAAGAAGCACATTTATTCTTTAGCAGTTCCATTTTTAAAATGCTATGAATCTTTTTTAGCTCTAGTTTTTTTCCCCCAACTATTTGTCAAGTTCTTTATTTTTCCTTTTGTTTATCTTTCTACAGGATCCACTCAAAATTGAAAGAACGCTGAAATTGCCACTATTGTGTTTCTGTCTGTATTTTCTTGTAATTAAGTATATTTTTCCTTTACGAATTTAGATGCTGAGGCATTTGAAGCATATAAGGTTAACGTTGTATATTGGTTTAGTTACCTTTTTATGTTTCAAATGTTTGTTTTTGCCTTGTTTGAGAAAATAATTGCAACTTCTGCTTTTTTTTGGATTCACTTGAGGCATAATAATTTTTTCTAGTCCTTCATTTTTAATTCTGTGTATGTCTGTTGTGTTTTTTAAACATGTTTTCATGTAAACATTGTTGAATTGTGGGATTTTCTTCTCCTATCCAATCTGTCACTCTTTACTATGTTATTGGATTGTTCAACACATTCACATTTAAAGTTAGGAGAGTTGTTTTAATTTTCTTCCATTTGTCTTTAATTTTTTTCCCCAAGTTAATACCCCTCCCTTCCTTTTAAACACAATAGCATGTCTCTTATTTTAGCTTAATTTATTTTAAGACAACCCTATTCCCACCAGTTTATTCTCAAGCCCCACCCCTTCAATGTTACCCTTTCCCCTAGTTTAGGAATTTTGTTTAACTTATTAGGTCTTTTTTCTTTCTAAATTTTATATGGTTATTTAATTCTTCTTCTATTTTCTTCTAAGTAAGTAAAATAAAATCCACCTTTCTAACATCCCCTTCAACATATTGTTAACATTTAATTTTCTGAACCTTTTTTTCTAAAAGCATTTCTTACCTTCTTCTTCATTATTTATTTTCCTTTTCTCTCTATTCTAGACTCTTATTCTTGGATTTATGGTCCCCACATTTATTTAGTCCTCTTTGAGTCCCTATATTCTTCATGGAAATCAAGTTTCTAAGGTACCTGTGTTGGGTTCTTCAAAGCAGTTTCTGCTTTTTCCTCGTAGATTTTGCTCCCCAGCCCACTCTCTTCTGTTGTGCCTCTTAGAAAGACTAGTTCTTGCAGGTGTTAGAGTTTTTCCTATGTCCCTGTTCGTATAATTCATTATTGACCTTTGCCTTCTACTTGATCAGTCCCCCTCCCCCCCAATTACCTCGAGGTCTCCTCCCTGGGTCCTTGCCCTTCTGCTCTTCTGGGTGTCCACTGCCCCGGGCGCTCTGGTCACCTTTCTCCTGAGGCCAGATGAACGGTCTTTTTGAGCTTTTTTGTCATTTTTGTTGTTGTTTCCTCTAGGCTCTCTTTTTCCTGAGAGACTACAGGGAGTTAATTTTCCTTCATTGTTGTATTGTTGGCAGTTTTTGCTGAACTTCAATTTTCTCAGCTTTAAAAGGAGAGAGTTGGACTAGATGGCCTCCGAGTCTAAATTTATGATGCTCTGATCTTGGGAGGACTTGTATAGTTGATAGAGGTCTCAAATTGTAGCCAAGAGATCTGGTTCTGAATCTTGCCTTACTAGTTATATTGTCATGGGTAACTCATTTAACATCTCCAAGCTTCAGTTTCCTAATCTGTAAAATGGTACTAAAGGGAAACTAGTTGGCATAATGGATAGAGTGCTGGGCCTGGAGTCAGAAGATCTGAGTTCAAATCCAGCCTCAGACACTTACTAGCTGCGTGACCCTGGGCAAGTCACTTAACCCTGTTTGCCTCCGTTTCCTCATCAATAAAAGGAGCTGGAGAAGTAAATGGCAAATCACTCCAGTGTCTCTGCCAAGAAGACCCCAAATGGGGTCACGAGGAGTTGGACACAACTAAAACAATGGAAAAAAGTGGTGTTAGCCTGTTATACGCAGCTCACGGGCTTATTATGTGATTGGCATTGTGCTTGGCACTGAGGGTACAAATTAAAAACACAAAAACATTAACCCTTACTCTCAAGGAAGCGCT
>CM053581.1:528162167-528224662 GCA_028627135.1 Pseudochirops cupreus | reverse complement strand
GACATAGGAGAGAATAGACTGGGGGAGGGGGGAAATACTGGGATGGCTGTTTTGGGGTGGTGGGCGGGGGAAAGACGGGGAGAAAAGATGTAACTCAAAAAAATTTAATAAAGAATCTCATATAAAAAAAAAAAAGAAAGCCTAATTCCACATTCCAAAACCTTGACTTTTATCACCCTTTTCCTTTCTCACATACATGGGTTGAAGTGAAATGCTTAGTCTTTGAAAAAAAAGACGTTCTGCAGGTATCAGATAAAAGTGGCTTGGCAGATAATGAGTTGGAAGAATAATTTTATAATCTTATCAAATGAACTGGAGCACTTTTTAAACGGGATGCTGCATCTGACAGTCTTCCCTTAGTGTGGAGGCTGCCTCACTTAAGAAAAAAAATCGTGGTAAACATTTTGCCCCTGGAACCTGAATTAGCAATGTAATCACTGAAAAGAGGAAAACATCTGGCACCAGGAGACTTCATGCTGAATTTTATATGGCTTCCAAAAATAAGTGGAAATAGAACCATAAACATGTGATATTTTACTGAGGGCAAAAACAGGTTGTGTGTGTGTGTGTGTGTGTGAGTGTGTGTGTGTGTATGTGTTAAGGGGGCAGTGGCACCATAAAAGAGGTTAATAGAGGTGACCCAGGCAAAGGTACCCTGGAAATGGAACCCTGGGAGTAACGGATGCCTTCCATAACACCTCAAGATGGTAGATACTGGGGCCAGCAGCTGCCCAGAGGACCAGGAGATTAGCCAGACTCTCTTGTTGTGGGGATAGCCCAAGGAGGAAGCATTTCCCCTAGAAGCAAGCACATTCTACTCCCACCTTGGCTGAAGGTCTGGACTAAGCCCTGTTTGTTCCATGTTAGTTATACCTCCGGACAGCCACAAGTTGCAATCAAAGAACCCTGTTTCTGGAGTCAGAGAATCTAGGTTGTAAGCCCAGCTTTGGTGTGTATGTGTGTGCACATGGGCACACACACACACACACACACACACACACACATACACACGCCACTTAACTTTCTGGGACCTCAGTTGTGTCATTTCTAAGTGTAGATTTTCTCTACCTGCTCAGTCCACATGGAAGTTTGGGAGCTTGTGTCTGACTATGATGACTCGGAGTTGGTACTGTGTATTGGTGAAAAGTCTTCTAATTGACTGTGGAGTCTGAAGAACAGAGGATTCAGAAGCTCCTAATCCAAAACTGAGTGTACATTAGGGGGAAAAAAGTTGCAATTTCCTCCTCCTACCCCCCAGTCTCTGATTCATTTTCTTGTAACTTGGAGTCAGGGGAACCACTTCAGGGTACTGTGTTGGAGAGAGACAGCTAGCTGCATTCTCCCTCCTGGCCACCTCACATCTGCAGCACATGTGTGTATATGTATGTGTGTGTGTTCACTCTTTCCTAATCTTGGGCATATTCTGAGGTATTCTGAAATAAGAGTCTTGTCAACCTTCTGAGACAGGAATCTTATCTTGTCAACCTGAGTTGGTGAAATCTAGAGGTCCCATGGAGGACTGGCTAGCAACTGGAATTGGAAGCAAGCCTACTGCAGCTGATGACAATAGCCATAACCAAGCAGTGACCTTGAGACAGATGTGCTCAGGCAGTGACCTTGTGGGAAATGCAAAGTCTGGAGAAATTGCAGAACGTGAAATGGAGAGGCTGAGCAAGTGCAACAGCAGCCAAGTCTGATGATGGGCGAGGGGAGTGTCTGGTGGTTCAGTGCTTGACCCGTCCCAGCAGCGGACTGACCCAGCCAGCCATGACCCAATGCCCTGGGAAGAACCAGCGCAGTTTAGCAAGGGAGAGAGCAGTCCACCAGCAATGTCCCACTCTACTACAAACTTGATGGGAAGAATGCAGAGAGAGAAGGATCTGTGAGTGACGTTGACCATATTTATCCTCTACATGTATACTTCACTAACATTATACTTTAAATTTGAAAATACTCTCCCCAGCAATCTTGTGTATGTAAGGGAAGAGTGTGCCCTGATTTGTGAGGAATTTTTAAAAAAAATATCTATTGTTCTCACTATACCTTCTCAGTAAATACCTTTTCTAAGAGTTAGTGGAGAATATCTGGTTTACAGCTAATGAGGGGTACACCATTAGGGGCTAGTGAGTCTCTTACCATTACCCATGGAACCTTTATAAGGAGTGGCCAAGTAATTCTCTGGAGACCCCAACATGTGAGTCTGAATGTAAATGGGGAGACTGATCCCAGAGGGGGTGCTGAATTTATAATCATGGTATTTTCTGTCACTTTGACAAGAATGCAGGAGACATTTGTTAAGTGCTTACTAAGAGCACAGTACCAGGGATACAAGAAAAATGGGCTATTTTACTGAGACAAATGAAGCTCTTTCTGTGCTAACAGGACTAGAGTTGACCTTGGGGACTTAGTGTCCAGTTTGAATAGATCCTTTGAAAATCCCAAAACAGAAGACATCAACTAGAAGAACTGAAAGTGGCCACAGGGAGCAAGGATCCTGCTAACTCCTTTTGGCTGGGGTGTAGGTGGTGGCAGTGTGGAGGTGGGGAATGAGAGAAGGGGCAACCAGCACTGGGTACAATGGTCAGGGATGAGCTTTATTTATTTAATTTTTTAAAGAAAGCTTCCATGAGCATCAGAAGACAGAAAAAAATGTAAGATGAAGATATCTAGGATGGAAGGAAGGTTCTTAACAGTAGAGCATGACGGTACAAGGAATCAGTGAGCAGACAATGACTGAAGTAGGACTGAGGATGGTAAATGTGAGATCACGAGGAGGTGTAACCGGTGAAAAGGATTTTTTATTGTTTTGTTTTGTTTTTTTGCCATAGGAATCAGTATTTTGACCCACAGGGAGCAAAGAACAGGATGAAAGAATTTACCAGCCATAGGACAGGGGAGAAACGAATTCATTGAGGGCCCCAAAGTCTCAGGAGTGACTGCATGCTACATCAGTGATACCAGCTCCTGCCCCTTATTACTACAAACACTGGGAAGATGGAAGTAGGAGAGCCGCTGAGTTCTGGCTGGGTAAGTGAGTCTGAAAATCAAGCTCCTACTATGTAGCAGTCACTGGGCTAGGTGATGCAGAAGCAATCACTGAAACAGTTCCTACTTTTAATCTTACGTTCAAATGGGGAAGATAACAAGTCCATATATAAGCTTATATAGCATAAATATATAGTGGATAAATAGAAATAAATGTGAAGTAGTCAAATACAAGACCGAGAAAGGGAGGGAACTAGCAGCTGGGGAGGTCATGCTTGAACTGTGCTTTAAAGGGAGGAGCACTTGAGGTGGGTCTAAGGGAGGGAGGGCAATCCTGGCATATGGAATGGTCAATGCAAAGGCACAGTGATGGCATATGAACCTCATGACTGGACCCTCCACATCAGATTGAACTCATGCTAGACATATTTATAAGCAGTAGGAAAAGAAGGCACAGATCCAGAGACAATGAAGATAAGAGAAAGCGTAGGAACAACATGCCACAGATCTGTAGCTTCATCTCAAGATGGTCAGGAAATGAGGAACACCTGAAAGATACCCCAAATGCAGAGTGTACAATCAAGCTCCCTTTTTTCAGAAGGTCTTGGTCTCTAGCATTGCAGGCAATCTTTGCTTTTGATGCTTTTTGTGATGATTCTAAATTTTTCTAGAAACCAGGGCCCAAATTCCTTTGCTTTTCTAAATTTTGCTGGATGTGACTAATCCTGAGTTTCTTGTATCCGTAATTATGTTGCCTCTTTTCTATGGAAAGCCCACTCTCCCTTCCCCTCCCATGTTGGGAATAGTGTGTCAGGAGCTTCTTAGAGGACAAAGTTCCATGGGATGGCTTAAAAGCTACCAGCTAGGGCTCTAATCCCAAGCTGGGGGGTTCCAGCTATCCTGTGTATGTGCTCATGTAATTCATGTCTCCCCAGGCTTTTCCCTCTTAGTACTTTCATTAGCAGGTTAAAATCTAAGGGTAAAGATGTTCTTATTATAATTCATTGGCCTCATCTTTCTTCCCTTCTCTGAAGCAAGAATTATCCTCTGGCATTTAGGTTAAATAAATGCACATACAGAACAAGAAGTTACAGCCACAAAATACAGTTTTGCAGGGGAGTAGACAGTCTAGCCCTCTCACCCATCTCTGAACCTGGGTGTCACAGGTGTACCCAAAAGACAGGCATTGCCTTGTCCGAGGCTCACGGGTAAAAGCGAATCATCTCCTTACCCTCAGCTGCTCTAGCAGAACCCTGCCTTAAATACCCAGTCATACTTTCAGCAAAGACCCTGCTTGGTACCCTCTTGGGATGGTCACCCTCTTTCTCCTACTTAGTACGCAGGAATGACTGACCGTCTCCTTGTGAAGACAGACCCCATCGCCCCGAGGGAGATACAAAGGACTGTATGGCCCTTTTAGAGGTTCTCAGGCGCATCTGGTGCAACCTTTTTAAAAACCCTCTACAATAATCTTCTAAAACCACTTAGCCTCATGCTTCCTATTTCTTCTTTGCCTCCAGATGTAGGAAAGGGAGGCGGAAACGTGCCAGCTGCAGAGGTGATTGCCATAGCAAGTGTAACGTCTGTGCATTTTCCATTTACCCCAACAATAAAATTATTTTCTGAGCTTGTTTTTGATGTGTACATTTTTACTTTTAACCATAGTGGTCTTGGTAGCTTCTATTGACTATAGAAAATTTTAGATATCCTGTTATCTCCTCAACATTGGCCATTTCCCCCTCATCAGCTCATCTCAGTATTTTTAGCATCTTTAAAACTGATTTTAAATTTCCAAAAGGTCTTCTTTTATTTGTTCTTTTGATTTTCTTTCTGGGGTTAATTCTTGCTTAAATTCTTTAATTATAAACAGTATATTTACATATTTGGGGATATCTATTGAGATATCTTGAATTATTTCTTTTTCTGTCTTCATTGCTTTTGATACTTCAACTATTTCATTTGTTCCATGGTATTTTGAAAATTGTACTGGCATTCTGCTCTGTTCATTTACTTTTCATAACAGCATGGAATATTGTTGTGGATTGTAGAACTGGCCTGACAGAACTTAATTTCTGCTCTCACCTGTCCTCTCTGGAGAGGGACAGAGACAAATCTTTCATTGAGTTGTTTATCTCATGTGTGTGTGTGTGTGTGTGTGTGATAGTTTAGGTGTGATTATTTTTTTTTTTTGCTACCTCCCTCTATTTCCTATCATCCTGTGCAGTTGGGCGCAGGGAGGCATTTAATGGGCTCTACTTAACAGTAACAGTAGTTACTTTTTAGCCTAGGGACAATGTGATGGCTCATAGATCCATATGCTTCCCTTCGCTGTTGTTTTATGGAATTTATATCAAATGAAAAGTTAGTGGTACCATCATGATAGCTCAGAGACCCCGTTAGGAAAATTCCTAATATTTAAAAGCTCAGTTGTCTGCTCTAATTTAAATTTTTGTGTTGGCTTCAACTAACACAACCTCTCTATGTATGAAGCATAATCAAGACACAGGAAACATTTAGATAAATGAGCATATTATAATATCTGTTACTAAAGAGCCATGAGAAAGGGTAATTGGGGAAAGATCAGACCTTTCCTCAGTCCTTGAGGAATTTAGTACAACTTTTAGCTTCAATCCCAGTTTTCTGTTCTGAGATGCCTGTAGGGATCCAGTCTCTTCCTTCTGTCACAGCTCCGCGCTCTTTTTGTTTCTCCTGTTACTGCCCTTTGCCTCACTAGATGCTTTGTAGTTAGGCTCATTAATTCCTGGAAAAGACTAGAGATGCTGTCTCTCAGCTCCCTATTCTAAGTCTGCTCCTTCACACACAATTCCCAAGTATGATTCAAATCCTCCTTCCAAACTCAAATCAAGTTACCTATTTCTGCTCAACACCACCTCTTGCCCCTATGTGTCATACCCACTTATCTCTTGCCTAACCTCAGCCCTGAAGCTCTCACCCACACCCACCCCCCTTCTACTCAGGAGCAACTGAATTCAACAATTCACAGCCATGTTGACTGAATGCGTTGCAAATTTAAGTTATCCAGCCTCAAATGGGTTCTCATTGCAACAAAGCAGTCCTTTTATTCTTCCCTAATTTATTCCCTATCTCACTCCCCTCAGAAACTATTCCAAACATTCCTTTCTTACCCAAATCTCCCATACCTCCATTTAATCCCTTATCATTGAGGTCCTCACTTCTAACTTTCCTGAGAAAAGACCATTAAATATAATCTGCCTCTTTTCTCATTCTCTTCATCTCAGAACCTTTCGACATCATCTTGCATTCTCTTCATTCCCCTCTGACCCCCAATCTCTGACACCTTTCTTTTTGTAGTCAGTCTTTCTACATGTATATTTTATCCTATCCCCTCATATCTTCTCCAACAAATTGCATCCTCCATCAAGTTCCCCCACCCTCACCTCAATTTCTCTTACCTCCACTGCTCCCCATCTAGACTCCTTTCCTAGTGCCTTCAAATATGCCCCATCCTTAAAAATATAAACATCTTCTGAAGACCTAACAATTTCCTAAAGGTAAATCTACTGTCTCTCCTCCCTTTTTTCCCCAAAGTCCTTGAAAAACCTGTCTACACCCCAAGATTTTATTCTAGGTTCATGATCCAAGAGATAATTGGAATTAGAAGTTTTCCTAACTCTAGATAATTCCTGAGACCATGAATTCTGAATGATCACAAAACACAGAAAGAATAGACTTAATCCTAGCCTGAGGGTATATGCATGTATGCAAATATATTGTAACATATACATAGATGTAAAAATATATTTACACACATATAACATATATAGGCAATATATTTGTGTTATTTAACCCGAGTTTCAGTTTTCTTATCTGTAAAATGAGAGATTGGATTAGATTCCCTCTAAGATGGCTTTCACTTATAAATCCTGTGATTCCATATCTTTGGACATAAGCTTCAAGTTTTTCTATTTCAGATACCTTCCAGACTTTAAAACAAAAGTGAGGAAGAATCTTTTTTCCATGAGCCACTGAGCCTCAGAAAAAAATATGATGTATTATTTTTACAAACAAAAAAATAATCAACACAAGGTATTTTAGTTTTCAAGAGAAATTGAGGCCAATTTTCTTACATAAATACAGATGTATAGAGTCCTAAAGAGTTGGAAGGAACCACAGAATTCATCCAGCCCTGCCTTCAAGAGGCCTGGGGCAGCTCTCCTGTTCTCCAGGACCCCTCAAATATCAACAAATGACAGGGCATTTTGCAATCCTACCTGCAATCCCATTTGAGTACCCGAGCTGGAACTGGTCCTGGATCAGACTAGAATTCGTCGACGGGCTCTAGATGCTCCTTAATCTCTTCTCTTGTGTTTCAATTCCCTGTTGATTCTTTTGCTCCCTTTTCAGTCTGAAGGTCCCAGGGTGTTAGCATTGGAAGGTATTAGAAATCTCATCAACCTTCCCATTTTGCACATGAGGAAGCTGAAGGCTATAGCAAAGTCTTTTGTACGTGGTCACACTGGTTCCAAGTGTTGAAAGAATTTGAACTCAAGCAGGACTTTTGACACCATACTGCCTCTCTCCCACCCCTCCTAAAAGTAGTCCTCTCATAATCTCCCTACTCCACCCCAAGAATAATCCTAGCCCTTAATTACCAAACCCTTTGCCCCCAACGTACCTTTGAAAAGTCCTGAGAATGCCAATCTTTTTTTGAGCCTATTCAAATATGTAACCCATTCTCATCCCTCTGATTACCTTTGGCTACAGACCTTCAATAAATGCTTGAGAACCCAATGAATTCAAAGCACCATGCTTGGGGATAAACATTGTTAGTACCCTGCCAGAAATTACAAGACAGGGAGAAAAATACAAGTCTCTCTCTCTCTCCCCCTTCTGTTGCTCAGTATTTAAGTTCTTTAAGGGTAGGGACTCTCATATTTGTCTATAATTATATTCTCAGGACCTAGCATAAGCACACATAATACATAGGTGCTTAATAGATGTTTGGCAAATAGAATGGTAAAGTGAAACATGCATCTCTAGCTCTGCATCTTTGAGGTGCATAGCCCAAACTGCATTTTGTATATAAACATGCTCACACATCATTGCGCATGAGAACAAGATGTTTTGTTTACACAATATCTTCCAAGAACAATCTAAAATGATTTCTACAGCTCCTTCTCAAGTGTTGCATTTGGCAAAATGTTACCTAAGTATCTCATTATTATTATTGTTGGTTTTAAATTTGTGTGTGTGTGTATTTCTATCTCTGTATCTCCAAAGTAACTTGATATTTCTGCTGTCAGGAAATACCCTTCAAAAATTTCCAAAGGGCAAGTCTTTTAAACAAGTTTTGTTGTAGAGGCAAATCCTACCTATTTATTTAATTTATCTCTGTCTAGATAGACTAGATGGAAAGGGTGTTAGATTTGATGTTAGAAAACCGGGATTCAATTCCTGACTGCATAAAAGTGGACGGGCCTTTCTAGGTCTCAGTTTCTTCATCTGTATAATGGGACTGGACTAGCTGGCATTGGAGGTCCCTTCCAGCTCTAAGTAGATGATCCTAAAATAATTCTGCAATCTAGTAAGTTTATAGAAAATCAAGTTTCCATTGCCCTTGTCCATTTTTCTTTTGCTTTTGCATTTCCCTTGATACATACCTGCGTGTTACCCTTCTCTTCTAGTTAAAAATTAAGGGACCTCATACACTGCCTTATGAAGGAACCTTTCCCAGATGAGAAATATTGGCTCAAGACTTTCCTTCTCTAAATTTCTAATTGCCCACTGATACGCCGGACCCAAGGGAAATCAACAAAACAAAATTGTGTTATTAGTAGCCCTAAGGGGCAGAACCCATATTCTAATAACACTAAACTCAAATTTTTGTGTGAGCACTTAACCCACTATTCAATTCGGTTACATCAGTCAATGCCAAGGACTTCAGGGCGACCTTAGGGGAAAGCATCAAAGTCTCCACCACCAATTTCACCTCTTTTCCCTCCTCCCTCCCTCCCCCCAGTGAATTTTTATTTTACCAAACATACAGAACCATTGGGTATCGACATCACTGGGCAGAGGTGGCCTCAAGGCCCTACTAAACAGGGGCCACAGGCAGTAGCTGAAAGGCAGAACCCTGTCTACTTGCTTAGTGTTCCAGATGAGGGGATGTCAGGGAGCAGGTAGAAGGTTACATGTGTGGCCTCAAGCATTTAAAGAGCTGGACAAACACTTACATAGTCAAATTTCTGGTGCTGAATACTGCTGGAGAATGGACATCGGCCAACTGGGAATCATCTGTTACAACCTAGTACCCACCCTTAGCAGAGGGCTACTGCTGGGTAACAGAGTTAAATACCTAGAGCTACAGGCACCACCTATTTCTGCAGCTTTTCCTTAAAGCCAATGACAGTGAGCAGCCACAACTAGATATAGGCCTCAAACGTGTTCCATGCATGACTAGTGTCCAAGCTTTTTCAGAAATTAGGCAGTTCCAAATCAAAGGAGAAAGGTTTCCATCTCAATAGCTGCAAAGGCCAAGATGGAATTTCTAAAGGGACAGAGGATGTTTATATTATGGAATTGTTGCTTGGTTTGGATTAGTCCTAAAGTCATGGGATGAGATAGTGGCCCCAACAGAGACCTAAGATGCTTTGGAGTAAACTAGAATTGGTTTCCTCAGAAATCTGTCACTCTTAGTTACTTCTCAAAAGTATTAGCCTAGAACTGAAATCCCAACCACCAGAGTGACCTCTGGTTCACACCATGATTTTAGTGATGAATAAGTGATCCACCCCCAGCCTCCCTCCTTTTATTAGTTATGGATTTACATTAATCGTACAACAGAATTGATATCTAAAAGAGAATTGAACACCACCACACATTAGCCAACATGTAATGCCCTGGGTTTATTTTGTGAGAGTTCTGTCACAATTTTTCCAGGTGGGATTAAAAACCTTAAGGATAGTGTATGCCGTTGGCCTGGGCATTCAGACTTCGGTACTGACAAAGCACTAGTCTAGTAGTCGTCTGTTAAGTACCATTCTCTTCACAGAAGAGAGGTCAATATTTCCAAAGGAAGGCACCCGATAGTTGTGGTTCTGGCCTTGCAGCCTTCTGGAGAATCTTAAAAGGAAAAAAGCTGGCTGGCTGTTTTTAGAAACTGGAATGATGATACACGTACAGCAATTACTGCATTCTTCTCCCTTATATCCTTTTTCTGAAGAACAAGTAAAGAATGAAGTCTTTTAAACAATTCGACAATTAAAAAAAATACAATTTTGTGTGCTAAAAAAAGGGCAAGACAACATAAACTCCAGTTGTAAGGACTCCATTTGCATACTTGATTTAACACTTTTTGGTGTGGAAGGAAATGGGACTACTGGGCTGTTTGTGGAGCAGCAACATAACCTTAGTGCTTTCAGTACCAGAGAACACCCACAGCTTTGTGGGTGAGTGGGGATGGGAAGATTCAAGAGACTTCATCTTTAGCTTGTTACTTGTCTTAATGATAGTAGACCAGGAAGATCCCCATTTAATAGTACATTCCCCATTTTAAACTGATGCCTTTTTTTGTTTAATTCTGTATGTATGTCACCATTTTTTTTCACATGATACACAGAAAACTCAGGGACCCAGAGGGGAACCAAGTTATGTTATACCATTTACAAAATACCAAGGAGTCCACAGCTACCTAACACATTTACTACAGCACAGGAACCAATGAAGGTACAGTGTACAAAAACCTGTAAACACGGCACAATAAATAGATAAAACAGCAGGTTCCGCACCATGCACATGATGTGATGACACTTCATCTCTATACAATCTCACATCTCACACTCTTTGTTGCAATTGGTTTCCCTCCCTCCCTCCCCCCACCCCAAGTGCAAAGCATCACAAATGAACGTTTCTGTATTCAAGTAACATATATACAAGGGGATTACAAATATGCAGTACTGTACAGATAATTGCTGTATGCTTAATTTACAGATGTTGATTCTTTCCTATTAACAGTAAGAAAAGAAAATCAAAGCATGAGAGATGTGCATTGCTGTCTAGTCCCCACAGCTGCCACGGAAACGCATGTGCTGCATTCCATCATCCCTTGCATTCAAAATGCTACTGATGCATAGCACCTAATCAAGTCCCCAAGGCTGCAGTTCATTCCTGTGGAAACTACGTCACCTCCATTGCTACTGTATTGTCTGCTATGTTGTTCAGTGCTGGCTTTTCTGCTTCATGGTTTTCCCTGTTAAAAAGAAGGTGCATTATTTACTTTATAACATAAAAATTCAAAATATCAAAAACATTTTCACCAAAGTCTGTTAAAGTTGTGATTATTTTACCAAAAAAAAAAGAAAGGAAGGAAAGAAATAAAGAAAGAAAGAAAATTATGCTAATACTAACCCCTCTCTCAGGGTAAGTTATATAAATATTTTTTTAATAATCCCTTAATCCATATTTAATCTTCTATGAAACTTAGTTAACAATGTTGCTGGTAATAGTATACTTGAATAACTTAAAGGATTCTACTAAAAACGTTAATTATTTGAGTTTTAATTCATAGTCTCCATCTTCTACAAAATCTTTAGATATTGCTAAATGGCATAAAACCAAGTTGTTCAACCTTAATTTTCTTCATTTTCACCCTAGTGAGGAGTATCAATAAATGAATGAAAAAATTTCTCTAAGTTAATGAGAGAAGGGAGAAACAAATAGCCAGACATTTAGAACAGTCCTATTCTAAAGTTAAATTTTAGAAAATTAAGAACCGTATTTAATAATGGGGTTTTGAAGACATTCACTATAGAGCCTGTGAACATTTTAAAACCAAGGAGGGGGAGTTGAAAATACATATGACATTAAACAGTTACAACTGGGGTTCTGGTGTAACGTCTTTAAAAATCACTAGTTAACTTATTTCGAACATACCACAAAAGGAAAGAATTTAAGTATTACTCCCATCATTTTTGTAATTTTAAAGACAAGCTGCTATTTCTTAACAGTAACATTACAGGGTATATTCTGCTTTGTGATTCACCACAAACCTATGAATCAGTTCTGCCAATCTCTTAATTTTTTTCTTGGATGTGCATTATGCATAACATTTGTCTTTATCAGTTCTATTTTGGACAAAATGGGGGAAAAGATGAACTGAAAACTTAGATTAGTTATAAGCAAGAACTTCTTAATTGTAAGGACTAGAACGTATGTGAAATAATAATGATAATAATAACAATTATCATTTGTATAGTGCCAGGCTCTATGCCAAGTACTTTACAATTATTATCTCATTTGACCTCACAAAACAACCCTGCTAGGTAGGTTCTATTATCTTAATTTTACAGATAAGGAAACCAACGTAAACAAGTGCCAAGTGACTCATCCAGGGTCACACAGCTATAAGTACTGGACCTGATCCTGATAAAGGGTGTTTCTTTCCCTTAAACCACCCAGAACAGATATGGGCAGTCTTACCTGGAATCAGGGAGTGACTGGGAACTGACTCAGGGGCTGACATTCTGAAGGTACAAGTTCAAGTCAAAGAATAATTTTTAACTAAAATTTGTTTTAAACTTGTATCTACTATTTGAGTCACATCTGCTCAGCTCCTGTCAGTCCTATCCATTTTTCTGAAATCTCTCTTATCCCCTCCTCTTTTCCACTGCTACAGTACTTAGGAGCTAGAAGGACCTTAGAGAATCTAGTCTAATCCGTAATGTACTTGTTCCCGGTCACTTTGTTGTTGAGTCACTTTTCAGTTGTGTCCAACCCTTCATGACCCTATTTGGGGTTTTCTTGGCAGAGACACTGGAGAGGCTTACCACTTCCTTCTCCAGCTCATTTTACAGATGAGGAAACTGAGCCAAACCGGGTTAAATGACTTGCCCAAAGTCACACAGCTAGTAAATGTCTAGGACACATTTGAACTCAGGAAGCGGAGTTCCAGGTCACGAAGAAATACTAAGAAGCAGAACTGTCACTCACATGCTTCGCCTATTACACTGTGCTTCAGATCCCCATCCCCTCACACCTGAAATATTACAATTGTCTCCTAACTAGTTAGTGTCCCTACCAACCTACTGCTTCCCTCTTATTTCTAGCTGCTCCCCTCCCCAAATCTTCCAACTAGAGCCAGACAGGCTGACTCAGTGTTCCATAAAACAAACTTTCATGCTTTCCTGGGCAGACAGGTGACATAGACAGAATGCTGAGCCTGGGGTCACGTGACGAAGACCTGAGTTAAAATCCGACCTCAGATACTTGCTAGCTGTGTGACCCTGAGCAAGTCATTTAACCCTGTTTGCCATAGTTTCTTCCTCCGTAAAATGTGCTCCAGAAGGAAATGTCAAACCACTCCAGCAAATTTGCCAAAAAAACCCCAAATGGGGTCACAAAGAGTCGGACACAACTGAACGTTGTGTTTTCCCATTTCTGCATATGCATACCTGCTATTCTACCTTCCCAAAATGTCTTCCACCCTTTTCTCT
Organism: Pseudochirops cupreus; assembly: GCA_028627135.1. Lineage (NCBI taxonomy): Eukaryota > Metazoa > Chordata > Mammalia > Diprotodontia > Pseudocheiridae > Pseudochirops > Pseudochirops cupreus. The sequence goes on along the minus strand of CM053581.1, from coordinate 528,211,205 downwards.
CCAGCTTAGTCATGAGGCAGTCACGTGGATAAAGCACCCAGACTGGGAGTCAGAAAAATCTGAGTTCAAACCCTTCTACACACATTTATTAACTGTGTGATTCTGCACAATTCCTATCACCCCTCTCAGCTTCAGTTTCTTCACCTGACACCCAGGTGTCAGGCTAAAATTAGTAAGGCACTTGGCAAACCTTAAAGCACTATATACTAACCTTTTAAGAAAAACATCAAATGAAATCTCCTTTATAAATAATTCTCCTGCCCTCTTCTACCCCAGTATAAAATTAAGGCTCTTTTTGTATTCTTGTGGCAGGTATTTACTGTACAATTCATTTTGCAATCATTGTGATCATTTTAACACATCTCTTTCAAGTATCAATCTATTTTTAATATTTTGTTATGACTATCTTTGAGGTTTTATCTCATCTCCCCCAAAAACTCTAAGCAGTATTAGACAGTGCCTTACAATTCTTAGCACCAAATGTTTAGCACAATGCCAAGCACCTGGGGCCCACAGTCTACATATCTGCCAATTACAACCATAGTCAGATGTATCTGAACAAATAATTCTGGACTTAATGAACAGTGACTAGAAAACAATATCAACCACAGGTTGTTGCAAAAAAAGCATCTTAGTACTAAAAAGGGGTGGAAGGAAAGGAAATAAACATGGATATGGCACCTTCTATATGCCAGGCACTGTGCTAATAATTTGATAACTTGTAAATATGATTGCTAAGTCACCTTCAGCGAACTCTGCAAGTTCAGAGGGAGTGGAAATAGTACCTCAAAATTGGAGAAAAGCAAATTTCCCAAATTTCAAGGGGGAAAAAAAAGAGAATGAAATGCAAATCAGTCCAGTATTAAGATATGGTTGACTTACTTTTGCTGACTGCTGTAATAAGAAAGAACAAATTCAAGAAATGTACCCTAAGGACTATTATTGGCCTTAAGTAAAAGGCAGAAATACCCCAGAACTGTGATAGGGATTTAAAGAAGGTGGTAAATATTTTGAAGAAACAAGGGAAATTACATATGTAAGATATATATGTGACACCTCATGGTACTGCCTCCAAGTCTAAAACAGAATATCAAAATATTCTTCAATTCAATTGCCAAACCAAATAAATGAAGAACTGATTTTAACCTATATTTAAAAAAAAGTTGTTGTCACTGTTAGATGTGCCTTTGGAAGCACCAACAATTAGCCTCCTTTAAGTTAACAACTCTCACTTCCAAAAGACAAAATGAACAAAAAGCAGAGCTTGCATTTCCTTCTCACCTTGGAACTGTATCAACAGAGGATGAAGATGGGACCTTGGGCACCTGACAATTTGCTGCTGCAGACAGCTTTAAGGCAGATGATGGAACAGCACTTATAGTCCTAGGTATATGTCGTGCATTTAAGGTGGTAATAGAGTTTACAGTGGCAACTGAAGAGGGCACAGTTAATCGAATGTTGTTCCCAATCAGAACCTGAGTTGTCGCAGAATTGGCAGCAGTCACTTGATGACTCAGTGCACTGTGGGAACTTGAAGTCTGTGTTATATTAGAAGGCTGTAACAAGGTCGAACCTGCTGTCGATGATGGACTTGTATGTACAAGTGCTGTTGGTGTAGTACTACTGAGGTGTAAGCCCTTATATACTCCTAGAAAGAAACAAAATAAGAATTCAGAAAATATGTAATTCTGTTGTACCTAAAGCAGAAATGCATTTTTAAATGGGAAGATCACCTTAAATGTCTAAGTCACTTTACCTGAGGCTTGAAAAATGCCATTCATTCCAATTCCAAGCACCACATCATCCTTCATCTTGAATCCCATCAGTTGTTCTGATGTCACCAAAGCAGAAGCAGCAAACTGAGCACTAACGGAATCCAATGTCTTAGAAACAAAACCCTTGAAAAAAAAAGCACAAATTATTGTACCACTTAGTCACTGCTTAATGGATACTTAAAGTTGCACAGGACAGGAGAGCCAAAGTTAGGGCAGAATTAAAAAAGCTTGGTAAACTAACTAAACCTATTGTCTTCTGACATTCAGAAAAATCTGGTGAGAGATGCAGTATTGTTTGGGAAGACTTAAGAGCTGTGAATTTTATTCTATTATCTGAATTAATAATAATCTCTTTATGTCAATGACCCAAGGAATCTCAAGTATCCTCAAGTGGTAAGTGGAATCAGCAATAGCTCACTTCAAAGGGCTATATGAGAAATCACTAGTAAGGTCATTAAAATATTTCACAAACATAAAAAACAGAAATGAATGATTAAGTAATCCATCTCCAACTTTAGGGATAAAACTAATCATAAATATAAAACTAACAAATCTTCACCCCTACCCTTCTCTTTCCTTATTCCCTCCCTGAATGTACTTCTGAAGGCTGTCTGAGAATTTAAAGATGAAATAAGCTTCCTGAGGGCAGAGCTTATGGAGGGCTTCTTTTGGAGGAGAGAGAATATAGAGGTGAATGGGAGGCAGCCCTAGCACCTCAGTGAAATGTTTTACACATAGTAGGTGCTGGATGCTTTTACTGAATGATAAAACCTTTTTAAGTTTAGCCCAGGTATACTGGAAAATAGGCCCATTTAAAACCAAAACAAAACAAAGAAAAAAAAGGAAGTTCTTATAAAATGCTGATTTTCATAGGCCCAAGGCTTCAAACTTACTCTACTTTCAGTGCAAATAGGACGAAAATCTCAGCTTTTAAAAATTAAACCTATGACGTGTTTATTTCAGGATGTTCTATGTTTAAAAAAGCAATTTTCTTAACAGCAGAGATGGTATTGTAATAAAACTAGCAAAACAACTTATATACATGTCTATGATAAAACTTATAAAATGCTATGATAAATGACAGGTGGAGTTCTTTTAAGAGCTTTATTAGCGGACCAGAGGTCCATTAATTTGGAGATAAGGTTCTACCTTATCTAACCACGTTTTTTAAGTTTTGTTTTTTAAAGGAGGGAGCCGAGGCAACGCCTGCCACACTCACCTGTAGGGTCCCTTCTAAACCCTGTACACAATGGCTATGATGTAGATTCAGGCGAAAGCCACTTTTCTGCTGGTTAGATGCAAGGTTCTATGACAACAGGTGACAATGAGAGATGAACTCTGGTGGGAAACAATGAGGGATAATCATAAGACAGACAAATCCCTCACCTGTGGAGTGTTGGTGGAGGAATGACTATTTGCCTGCTGCTGATGGATTTGTGCAAGCTGCTGTTTCTGCATGAGTGCCAGCTGCTGCTGATGTTGCTGGTATTGTTCGGCTGTAAATGCTGAACAAAATACAAAATGAGAAAACACTGCATCAAAAAAGTTATAAAAATTTTGAAATGTTAAAACAAAAAAGATTCCAACATCACAAAAAAAGACTTTATGTATAAGATCAGAGTCCCTAAAAGGTTCGTAATCCTGCTTAAATATCACCTCCAAACTAAATTTATCTCAGTTTGCTAGTTGGCAAGCACCCTGTCACATTTTACAAGAGTGGCTCAAGTCAAAATAACTTCCTGACCTAATCCTGGGAAAGTGAAATGCTCATTTCCCAGGTTCCACACAATTATTTCTGTAAAGCGGTGACACTTTGCTAAACAGTGTAAAAGGTTAACACCAGCTTTCATACCCACAGGTTTAGATTTAAGTTTTCAAGAGCTTAACAGAAATAAATTTAAATAAAACCAGTCTCTATTTCATCCGCATTACATTTCCAATGCAGTTGGATGACCCCTACCAGTTCTGTTACAGATACTCATCATTTTACACGGTTTCTAATTTTACTTATCACACAAATTCCCTCTATATGAAGGATACAAAGTTGTTGGTTTGTTGTGTTTTTTTTCTCTAAAGAATTCATCCTCTAAATATAACAGGAGGAAAGGAGGCTCCAAAAGTAAAAGTTAATTACCCAATTTTCCCCACCCAATTAACCCACCTGGAAAAAATCCAGTCAATAAGAACGGAGTTGTTTATGTTGATTTACTGTACAGAATGATGTCTGAGGAAAGACACTGTGTTATGCTACTTATGTTTGTCTATGGAGAGCTCAGTTCTAAAAAAAACAAACAAAAAAATTTTCATTTATTACCCCCCAAAAAGGGTGTGTGCAATTTTTAAAGGAAACCTTTCTTGCCAATTAAAAAAAGGAAGGAAAAAAAGCACATACATTCACAATACATCAGGCTTAAAGGCTTCTTTAAGAAGTCTGTAATGTTCGGGTAAGAGTTTAAAAACAAAAAAGTTATCATGCATTTACATCTAGGGATTGCAGGGAATCTGTATGTCATACAGATTTCCTGAATCCTAAGGTTAATATGGTTTCAAAATACGTTTTTTACTAAAAAATAAAAATAAAAAATAAAAATAGCATAACTGCATTTTGATGAGGTTAGCCAAATATTCAATCAAATCTGAAGTTCTTCAAATGTAACTCATAAAGGATCTCTCTGCCCCAGGACGCAGCTCCAATCTAGCAAACGGTAATAAGTTACTCTTAGAGGGGTATAAATTCTATCATTTTTTAATGGGATCAGAAAGCAACAGATCGGTACGTTACATCTCTGGCCATTTGGGGTATGTGCATGTGACTTTTGTACTTAGCTGAACTATATCTGTATGGTTAAGGGAAAAACAATAGGGAAAAAAGATCTGTTAGTAGCCTTTTCTACTATCCTTATAGAACAGATTTTTAAAATGATTTTTCTTCCCTAACGTTTTCTTTCTATTTGAACTTCTGTAAGCAGAATTTTTGGTGTTCTTATATCCCTTAATATTAGCAGATAGGATAAGCAATTCTCCATCCAATACAACTACTGCTATGGAGCTTTCTGAAATGGATTGTGAGGGTTCAATAAGGTATACAGAAAGGCAAATAACGTAGAGTCTCTAGTTGATGGAACGATTTAGAGTTATTTCTGCTGGCAACTAAAAGCAGGTATGTATGCTTAAAATAAGGAATTCTCAATTCGTTACTGTTACATTTAAAGGAAATAAGGGATATACCTGAATTTCTTAATTTATCACATCTCACCTTCCTAGTAAATGACCACCTCTTGGTCAATAATTTTACACTATGACTTTTAAAGAAAGTGACCCCATTGCTTTTCTATAAAAGCTAATAAATTATGAGACCCTGTTCAGTAATTACTATGATTTATTTTTTTTTAATTTTGATAACATTATTTCTCAAGAGTACTTAAATGTAAGATATGTAATAAATAAGAAAGAGGAAATCAAGGCAGTAAATTTCAGCATTTCTGTCCTATTTAAATAAGGAAAATAGCAGTCTATTATTCCCACATTCACTGGTCACTATTTAAATCCCAATTTAAAGGTAGACCTCCTATGGGTTCTGTGTTTTTTAACTGCTTAAAGAAGCCATTTTCTACTAATGTTGTGGATTTAGAAATAAAATATTTATTTCAAAATTTTATAAAAATTTAGAAATAAAAAATAAAAATAAAACACACTTACGATCAACAGTGACTATCTGCATGATAATCATGCCTATTTTCAGATGATACTGGAAAGGTCAACATTTAAATGTAAATTCCAGATGTGTTATCTTCCTAAGAGGGGTTACAGAACAGGGAGGCCTGAGGCTCATCTTTATACTAGGGCAACTTGGTGGAATTTATAAATAAAAAGGCAGGCTCATTAAAAACCTAACTGGAAGAAACACAACAATCACAAATTCTCTAAGAGAGCTTATATCTAATTAACTATGAATATATTTGGAAAAGTAGGTAAATAAAGGGAAGCTAGGTTGTTTTTGTTTTTAAAGAATTATAGCAAGTTTTGAGCCTACTGCCTGAGAAAAACTCGACACCAGATTAGGGTAGGTGGATGTACAGATTTATAGGAGGAGTTGAAAGGCAGGTATAAATGTAGAAATACTAACACTGAAACCCCACTGAAGATTGATGCTTGCCCTGGGCTCAGAATGTACAGAAATATTCTAAAGGAGAGAGTATAGAGTAAAAATCCCCAAATTTGTATATGACAAATTCCTTTAATTCTGCCATTGATGAAGCGTGGCTCTGGGCAAGTCACTCTTCCTCTGTTGGCTACCAATTGATGGCATTGGACTAAATGATCTTTAAGAGCCCCTCTAATTATGAAATTCTAGTGCTTTGTAATCACAACAAATACTGGATCCAGGCTCTAGAATTCCAGTTCTACCCAGCCTGTGTGATCTACAGACAATTATTTCACTCCTCTGAAGTCCCATTTTCTCATTTTATAATGTAGGGGCAATAGCAGATGATCTCTAGGATCTATTTCTAGCTATAAATTTTATAGACTTTCCTATACAGTAAAACTGACAACAATGCTATCAGGGGCTGTACAACCCAGCAGGAAAAAGTAGATGTGCTTTACTATAGACAAAAGTAAGAAAATGCTTTTAGGTATCTTAATCATAGATTCTCCGTTTTGACCCAGAAAAAGAACCCAGGAGCCTTAGAAAACTGGCCTAAAGATACCAAATGTTACATACTTCTCCAATTCATGAATGTCAAGATGGGGGAGAGAACATGAAAAAACAAATCCAGTAGATACAAAGAATGATGGTCCAAATCTAAAAACAATTTTAATAGGTATAAATGTATTCTGCTCTAGAAAGCCACAGTTTAGGAAGGAGATTAACAAATTGAGGTCGCTTGTAAAGGGTAGTAACAGGACTTCAAACAATACCATACCAGGATTAGCTGAAGGAACTGGGGATGCTTAACCCAGTGTAAATACTTTTACACACAGACATGATGGGGCAATTCCTCTCTTAGTCCCATCAGACAACAAGACTGTCATTTGGAAATGCAAAAAGACAGGTTCTACAGGGCAGAATGACCATATCAGTGGGTAGAAATTTCAAGGAGCAAGATTTTAACTAAATAAAAGACAAAATTTCTAACCATTAGGGTTGTTCAAAAGCAAAATAAGCTGCTCTAAAAAGTAGCAAATTCAGGGGCAGCTAGGTGGTGCAGTGAAGAGAGCACTGGCCCTGGAGCCAGGAGGACCCGAGTTCAAATCCAGCCTCAGATATTTAACACTTACTAGCCATGTGACCTTGGGCAAGTCACTTAACCCCAATTGCCCTGCCTTCTCCCTCTGAAAAGAAAAAAAAAAGTAGCAAATTCCTTATTACTAGATTATCTTCAAATGTAACCTGGATGAAAATTTGGGGATGTCATTGAGGGGATTAATGTTTCAAATAGGGGATTGGACTAGATAACGTCTTAAGATCTTTCAACTGCAAGACACTATGGAAAAGTTTATACATTTTAAAAAAGTAAAAGGATCTTTTTGAGAAAAGTAAAAATAAAAGGCCTTTTCAGGTAATTTATCAAAAAGTCTTTGGCCTCTAATAATTTAAAAAGCTATGTTTGCAGCATTTTGGGGGTATGTCTGAATTTCCACTTTCAGGACATATACTTAAAAGAAGGCATGTTAATCAACCTTACACAAAACTAGAAGTACACCTTGTAGAACAAATAATTAAGATACAGAATGATCTGTGTAGGCTGCAATGAAGGCTACAAATCAGTAAGATTGAATTTAAAAATGGTAACTCTTTACAGAAACCCATCTTGCCCTACTAGAAAGTTATGGGGGCAAAAGGGGAGGATATGAGAACAGATTGGGGGAAGGGGTATTCAGTAGGCTTGCTATTTTGGGGTGGAGGTTAGGGGAAAGAAGGGGAGAGGAAAAATTGTAACTCAAAATCTTGTGAAAAACTAAAAATAAATAAATATTTAAAAAAATGATAACTCTTAAGTCCTATACTGGGATTAAAAATAAAAAATGTGCAAGCAAAGAATGGGAGAAATTAACATGACAGCACTTCACATGAAAAAGCAGAAGGAAGAGGAAAAATCATGATAGCTATTTTCAAATATCCTAAGGACTGAATTGGGAAAGAGAGGTGACTTAAATTCTTTGTTGCTTTAGAGAGCAGAACTAGTACTTGTGGGAAGTTTCAAGGAAATTTTGACTTAATAGGAAGAAGAATTTCCTATCATTTGTGACTTAGCTATTCAACAAATGAATAGGTAAGCCACAGATTCCTCCTCTTGAAGGGATGTTATTGAAGGGCCTTTTTTCTTCTTTTTTAAATCTGCTGGGAAGTTCTATGAAATAACATATAATATCCTTTTTCCAACTCCAAGATTCAAAGATTCTACCTTTTTCACCAAAACCATGATATGCTTGAATCTGGAACATGGTGCAGTCCTGGCTGCTATATCTCAAGACCTACACAGGAGTAACTAAAATAATTAAGAGATTTTTGGGTAAAGAGACAGCAGTTGCTATATAAGTAGATAACAAAAACTTGGATATTCAATGTGCAATGGTTAAACTTAGCAAAAAAATTATTAGTGTCTATCACATTACAAAAGGTATGGTAAGACGAACAAAGAATATCAGAACAAGGGTTTGAAATATGATAAGCCAATTTATAACAAATACAGGTAAGTACTAATTTATATTGTACCTCAGGAGGTGGCATAAAGCTGAAAATGTAAATAAATTCTAGTAACTTCGTATATGACAAATCACAACGACAGTAAGAGAAAGAAGAATGACTTAGGAACATCTCTCTTAAATTTTGGAGTTTGAGATTAGGCTGGACAATTTTCCCCTTTCACAAATTGTCATTCATTATCACAGTCAGAGATATAGTCTTGGGCTGGATGCATTTAGAGTCCAATACAGCATTCTTATACTAACGCTTAATGAAAGAAGATTTAAAAAGCACTGCTAAGAAATTTGCAGCTAATGTACCAGACAACTTTTACTTGTGGCAAATACATAAGAACCAGGCATCAAGCAGGTACTTCTGAACCAGAATGCTCTTTTGAAGAGCTTATAAAATTTTCTAAAAAGAAAAAAAAAGATCTCTTTGAGGAAGTTAAATAATTTACCAAAATGTCTTTAGCTTCTATTTATTTTAAAGTTTGGGGGTTTTCTGGGGAGGAGAGGATGTCAAAATTTCTGCTTTGGGGACATATGCTCAAAGAATATGACCACTGAAGGAAGCCAGTGCTTTTTGGAATTATTTTTCCCAATTAACATTTTATGTTACAATGTTTTATGCTGCATGATACCCTAAAGCAGAAGTTTAACCTGATGATCACACATAAAATCCTAAATACTCTATTTTGTTATGACTGTACAAATTGATCAAGGCTGACATGACAGCTAGAAAGCTATAGGTTGCTTGGGTTACTCAGAAAGTTCTATATTAATGGTACCATTTAAAATTTAAACTAATTTGGGTTTAAATTTAATTGTTTTCTTATAGCATTAGATTGACTGCTTGTGATCACTTTGCTGGGTTGTCTACACTTTCAAATAACCCTACCTAGTTTCTCCCTTTATGACTAAGTTACAGCACAACTGTACCATGTCCTAACACAAGTCTAGACTACTATTCATATAGTTTACTATTTGAAAGCTAGTTAAAAATATTACTAAAATTTATAATTGGGAATGAACCAAATAATGTCATAAAACTAAGAAGTAAAATTTCCATACTCTACAATGAAGGATTAGGCAAAATCAAAATAGCATTAAGCTGAGGTCAGGAATCAAACTGGCTATTATTCACTAAACTGGATTTTAAAGTAAAATTTCCTTCTCTGTGTCCTATTTGACTTAATTTTGAAAAATTCATTTGTTCACATCCATAAATATAAAATTACATCACTGAAAATGAAGACATTTCCATCAATGGTTAAACAGATATTAGGACTTTAGTTATTCTGGCCTGGAGCAGATCATTCTAAGTATAAATTTTATTCACCGATGAAAACAACCGTAACTTTTAGTCAAGACATGAAGGTTAGAAAACAGGTATCTAAAATGACGATGAAATCTCAGAGTCTGAAGTTTATACAGAGAATCTATAATTTCTAAGTCACTATTCTTTTACGAAAGTGATTTTCCCCCATACATTTTGATTTCTACATAAAATGCTACCTAAATAAGACTAATATTGCTGGGTGTGGTGGCACCCGTCATCTTTGCTACTGGAGGAGGCTGAGACTGATGGGCTGTCTGATTGTGGAAGCTCTGAACTCCATCAGGGTTAACATCAATCTGGTGTCGACTGTAAGCCTGGCACCAATGTGATAAGCCATGGAAGCAGGGGGCTACCATGCTGCCTGAAGAGGAATGACTCAGCCCAAGTTGGAAATGGGGCAGGTCAAAGCTACTGAGATCCAGTCTCAAAAGACAGATTTATTAATTTATTAACAACTTATATGTGGCAAGCAAACAAATACAAGTGTGTATACAGGCAAACATATACACACATTAATCTATTTAAAACTTAATACAAATTTTCTGTAAGTGCTTCTCAATAAAAATATTGCTTGTCACCCACGCCAGCAAGATATTAAAGTAAACGTTATTAATAACGTGATAGCCTCCTCCTTCCCCCTGCTAATATAGTTTTAAATGTTTTGTTTTGTTGATGAAAAATACCATAATCTGGAAGACAGATTCTTTGGGGACTGTAGGCTATTATCCGAATAATGATGACCTTTTAAAGTCTGAGCTTGTGCTTTTACAGATACACATTTATTCACCACATTGCTTTTAGAAATTAATTTAAATCAGTGCTTTTAGCCCATTGATATGGACAATTAAGATAACAAAATTCACTGGATATTCACAAAAAGAAACCTCTATCAAACTTTCAACTTGAGAGACCAATGATATCACTCATCCACCATGAGGACCTAACAACTGGCCTTCAGCAGTTCTGGATATAGACTAAATAAGTCTGTCCCCAATTTCCTTTAATATTAGTTAAAATTATGGTATCCTACATCTGGAGAAATAAATATAGTTAACACCTTGCTTATCCAGAAAACACTTATCTAACTGTCTTACCTATTCAGAAAAACTGAACACTAGCAATTACCCGGAAAAAAAACAAGTTAAGAAACCAAAACAGACTTTACCAAGACTACAGCATTAGAGATGATATGCACCTTGGCCAAAGGGGAGACCTTCCAGCCAGCACTGTGACACCCATTTTCCTCTTACTTTGCCTATAGTTCTAACAAGGTTAATCATCCAACTTGTCAGAAAATTGATTAGGAATAGCACAAAATGGGGTGGGTGAGACCAAGGGGCAGTACACGTGCAAATAAAGCATACAAACAGCAGAGGAAATGACACTTCATAGGAAGAGAAAGGAAAAAAAAACTCAGAAAGCAGTTTGGGGGCTTTTAGCATAAGGGTAAACAGCCAAACATCCCGTGACGGTTTTTTACACAAATGCAGTATAGGAACTGATGCTTATAATGATGACTGACTGATCATGAAACGATTAACTTATGTTCAGTATGATTTAAGAAGTCAATGGTGGAGTCTGTAATATTTGAAAAGATAAAAATTTTCATTGTGAAAGCTGTAAAACCCCAGGCATCTAGAATATTTGCTTTGAGAAACATTTCATTCCTAGGTAATGCCAGACAAATGAAGCATTATTGTAGATTTGGTTCCCATAAGCAACAGTTAAAGAATATACAGCATGGTCATATAAAACAGATTAAACTATATAAGAAAAAAAAGGTTTTTGCTAGCTAGTCCACTAAAATTACATAAGTAAATGAAACACTCCTGATAAAACACACTCCATGCATCATTATTTAAGGCAAACTACTGAAGATTTGACAGCCAGTTTTTTGATACAATAACCTAATGCTAATCTTCTCAATATTCATCAGAAAAGCACAACAGAATTCTTTAGCAGATTATTTTTAGAAGACCAATGTTGTCTACTTTGGCAGCATATGAAAAACTGTTTACACTGAACAGAACATTATAGGGACACCATCATCCCAATTTTAATTCCTCTATCTTGATGAGGAATATTTCCTTTTCCATCGTATATGTGCCTTTTCAGGAAGAAAATAGTAGAATAATCTAAAGAAATCTTTCTTTAAAAACCCTACAAATCTGAATAACCAGGAAAAATATTACTGGATTTGTTGTCTTATTAAAAACACAAAAAAAAAACCTAACTTACCCTACAATGCAAAACTCATTGCAAAAATGATATACCCATTTAATTTTTAAACTAAAGCAGAAGCAAAATGGTTCCACAGCAGCATCAATGTTAAACTTAATAGAACTGTATGTGTTAATAAACATTTACTAGCAATGGAATTGTTAGGTCAAGAAAAATGATATAAATATTCTCTTTTAAAGCAAATGATATAAATATTTTCTTTTAATAAAGAGTGACTTCAATGTTGGTCTGAATTATTACTAGTTGTCTTTTAAAATGGTGTTCTTAATGGCACATGATAGCAGCAAACTTTCCCTAAAAGTTCAAATTTCTTCACAGTAAAGGACATTAACACTGGACTAGATTACTGGGGGACCTTGTAGAATACTAACGTTTCTGGAAAGATTTAAATGTGATCCTGGAAGTTGTCAGAGGGTTTAGTTAGTCCAACTTAAAGCATCTTTCATTCTATGTTGGAATTCATCTGCGGTGACAAAAATCTATGGTAACATTCCTTTTCAGTGAATTTCTATGTTTCGAATTCTGAAAAAAGTTTTAATCGGAATTTATGATTATATGGACAATTTATAAGATGGAAAATGTTTATCACAGACATTCTTTACAATGATATATTGGCCATAAGTTAGATGTCATCTGAAAAGAAATATGGAACTAAGTTTTTGTTCAGAAATATTTCATCATCCAAAATTTATATAGTTGCTCCTTTCCAAATTATTGTTACACCTGTCTTTTGGCTACCTCAATAAAGGAGGCCATGAAAATCATCATTACTGATCTCTGCCTATACTGATCTCTTGTTTATAGCTAGACAAGATGAAAGACTAGAGAATTACCCAAGTGCAAAAGAGTAACAGTTTAGAGACCACAGTAGGGTGACTGTTGACATAAAATAGAAATAGTTTATTTATCTTATAATTTATCAAGTGCATTCTAGAGAAGAATTTTATACATTAAAAAAAGCGACAAATTGCCTTTGTATATGAACTACACAAAATGTTCAAAATAAAAACTAGATCCCAAATGATTTTTCAGTGCCTCAGAGAAAGTTAAGATTTACCTTGAACAGAGACCACAAAAAAAATAAAATTGATGACCATATTTTAAAGTGTCTACACTGAACTTTACATTTCAAGAGAAACATGTATTAAAACAAACATACCAAAGTGTGCTGAAGCACTGCTACTTTTATTTTGTGTGGAGGTACTGCAGGTCTGGGTCCCAGGTTGTGCTGTGCCTGTCCGACTTATACTCCTGTATAATTTCCTACAGGAGAGCTCATCACTGTCACTGTCATGTAGGGATGGTGTCCGAGGCCTAAAATGCCGCCATCTACATGATTTGATATTGACTAGTATCTGACTGAGGTCTTTAGAGAAAGATTTGTCCGAGGTATTTGTTTCTGAGGTATTGGCAAATTGATTGATTGGAGAGTGTTGTGGGGAGGAAAGCATTTCCAAATCCAGCTGGCGAAACATACTGTCATAGTCTGAATGAGTTCTGTCCAGTAATACCCTAAAATAAAAGCATAAAATTTACATACTATTTAATAACCAAATCAGAATAATTTCTTCTTCTCTTATTAACTATCAAAAAGAACCATACATTCAAGAAGTCAGCTTCAAAAAATTATTATGTGGGGGTAGCTAGGTGGCACAGTGAATAGAGCACCTACCCTGGAGGCAGGAGGACCCTAGTTCAGCTGTGGCCTCAGATACTTAATCCACTTACTAGCTGTGTGACTGTGGGCCAGTCACTTAACCCCAATTGCCTTGCCTTCCCCCCTCAAAAAAAAAAAAAGATCATATAAAAAATGACTGTGTATTCTTTTGTATCCTAGTACAAATTCTAATTTTCTTTACATCTTGTGTAAAAGTAAATTTTCTTTTTGACTTATGAAAATTCAACTTATCTAATGCTAATAAACATATATATATACATATATATATATACTTATTAAAATTAATTGAAACATAAAACGTGTGCATGTTATGTGGGGGGGAGAGGAAAAGAGAAGGGGTGTGTGTGTGTGTGTGTGGGAGAGAGAAAGAGAAAGAGACAGAGAGAAAGAACACAAATAAACTTTCTAGAGCAGTCAGTCTGCCAGGTATTTACTCTATCTATGGCCTGTTTCAAAAATGCAAGTCTAAAAACATGTGCAGTGTTTTCTTTCTTAAAACAAATATAATTTTTCACTGTATTTTGATTTTAACTTAAAAGCAACAGCACATTTCAAAACATACCCATCATATATATCCAGAAAAAAAATCCACAAGATTTTCTTTGATAGGGTAGGGAGAGGGAAGCTGACAATGGCAAATAGGAGCAGGAGACCTCATGTTCTAGTCATTAGGAAATATCTTTCACACTGAAAAAAGAAATCCTTTCTGTATGAATCCACCTCAAATTATCAATGCTGTAACTGATTAAGAAACTTTTAAAAAGGTTTCCACAACAAATGACCAAGAGAATATTCTCTCTCATGGATACCATCAATCGATCCACAAACCTTTATTAAATTCCTACTCTGCACCAAGGGTTATATAAAAGCAAAAAGGAAACTGTCTCTGCTCTCAAAGAGCTTACGTTCTTATCATGAGAGACACCATATATACATAAATAGTAATGCCCAACATCTGAAAGGCAACTATTATGTACCAAGCACTGTGCTAAATGCTTTATAAGTATTCTTATTTAATCCTCACAATCACCCTGGGAGGTATAGATGCTACTATCATCACCATTTTTATAGACAGGGAAACTGAGGTAAACAGGGATTAAGTGGTCCAGGGTCACACGGATGCTAAGTGTCTAGGAACAGATGCGATCTCACATCTTCCCAACTCCAAGCCCAGCACTCTATCTACTGTGCCACCTATCTGCCCCTATACAATATATACAAATAAACTGTAAAAGGCAGGCAGAATGTTTATGGCGGGGAGGCATTAGCAGCTGGAGGGACAAGGAAAAACCTCCCGTAGAAGACAACATTTAAGCTGAGCTTTGGAGAAAACTAAGAAGTCGAGGTGGGGAGGTAGTAAATTTGAGTAGGTGGAGCAGGGGCTGTGAAAAGGCTGTGAGGACAGTAGACAATGTCATGTGTGAACAATGGAAAGTCAGTTTGGCTGGACATATTGCGAACAAGAGTAAAGTATAATAAAACTAGAAAGGAAACAGTCTGGTTGTTCAGGACTTTAAATACTAAACAACACAGTTGGTATTTCAAGCTAACAGTGAATCACTGGAGTTTGAG
The DNA here is from genome assembly GCA_028627135.1 of Pseudochirops cupreus. Classification (NCBI taxonomy): domain Eukaryota; kingdom Metazoa; phylum Chordata; class Mammalia; order Diprotodontia; family Pseudocheiridae; genus Pseudochirops; species Pseudochirops cupreus. Next base: position 528,195,910 of record CM053581.1, on the reverse strand, counting down.
GAGGAGGGGAGTGATATGCTATTATAATTTTTAAGTGTTTCATCTGTTGGGGGGAGGGGATGTGCTCTAGAAATAAGTTTGTTCAATTTTCAAGTGTTCCTATGCTTTCACTTCTGTTCAAGTATTTCTGAAATAAGTATATTTAAAATGAAATTAAACTGCAACTCAAAATAAAAATTTAACAGCTTAATATCCTTTTAGCATGCTATTAGGAGAAGAGAATTATCTCACTAAAATACCACATTTTACTCATTTTCTCGTATGTACCAGCTTCTCTTACATAATCCCTGGACCTCATCTCTAAGAAATGCAATGGAGCCAAGGATATTGGAAAACAGATATAAATGATTCCCCTCTGATTAGTCCACATAAAGACTGAAATAACAAACTTATGGCCACCACAACATGGTCCCTGGGAGGTTTCTCATCAACAAGATTGAACCTGGTTTCTGCCCTCTCCAATCCAGTCTTCGTACTACTTCTAGAAGAATTTTTTTCATGTCATTTCTAAGTTCAAAAAGCCTTCAGTAGCTCTCAATTGCCACCAAATCAATACAATTCCTTTATCTACTGTTCAGAAACAGTGCTGAATTTGGAGTCAAAGGATTTGGGGTCTAATTCCAGCTTTGCATTTACTATCCTGGGCAACCTGGGAAGGTTGTGATTCTCTAAGACTTAGGTTCCTCATCAATAGAATGAGAGACTAGCAGATAGTCTGTGCTATTACTCCTAACTCTAAATCCATGATCTTACTATAATAATTCCCCTTCACACATTCTATACTATAATAAAAACTGGTCTCTGCTATGGATACAATTTATCTTCTCCTGCATTTGTGCCTTGGACTCATGTTGGTCTCTGTGTTTGGGATACTTTTTTTCATTATTTGTCTACTGAACGTCTGTTAAGACAAATGGGCTCTCTTTCTCCACAAATTTTAAAAAAATTCTTTTTAAAGTCTGGTTCCTGTTGCTATACACTAAGATAAATAAATCTTTAAAGTCTTGGTAGTTTTGCTTCCAATATAAACTGCAGACTCACAAAGGGACAAAAACAAGGTGGCAAATAACAAATATTTTAGCCAGTTGGTGATAAAACTGAATGTAATTCGTAGATGAGTCTTGAAAATTGCAATATAGGGGGCAGTTAGGAGGCACAGTGAATAGAGCACTGGCTTTGGAGTAAGGAGGATGTGAATTCAAACCAGGCCTCAGACACTTAACACTGGCAGTGGGACCTTGGGCAAGTCACTTAACCCCAAATGCCCTGCCCTCTCCCCTCCAAAAATAGCAACAACAACAACAAAATTTGCAGTATAGAAGTAACACAATCATCTAAAATGGTCCTATAAATATGTTAATAACTAAGTAACACCTTACCTTCCACCACGCCCAACCCGTCTTCGTGCAAACCCAATACATCTCTGGGGTATAGTGAGGGTAGTTAAGCAGTATCTATAGCGCACATCTCCTAATCCTCCATCTTTAGGACTAGTCCATGGCCAATTGCCAGTTTGGTCTAAGTGAGGCTGAAAGACAAGTAATAAAAACTAAGTCGTTTATAGTAATGTTAACAAATTTAAATCATTAACTGAAAAGAGAAATCTTTCACTTACAGCATAGTACTGACAGCCTGCTTTCCTACGGAAAGCAAAAGGGCCATCAGGATCATTCTCTTCCTCAGCTTCAGAAGAACCAGACAAAACCTTTGGACACATCAAATAAAGAGGGTCAAACCATGGCAACTGTACTACTACAATCCTCCTCGATGCTGATAACAGAGATTAAATCTTACCTGGGAGAGGGGGTCTTCATCTGAGCTGGGAAAGTCATACTGATTTAAATCTTTAGCATTAAAGACTGGCAGTGCAGCAGGGCTCGTCTGTTGTGGAGCAGCAGCAGCAGACGAGGCTAAGACTTTGGGCTTTTTCTCATATTTCCTTTTCGGTCGTATGAGATCGGCTTTTTCTTGCTATAATAAAATCACAAGTTAAGTGAACTCCTGAAGCTATGTTTAACTAAGCTAGAATTTTCTGAAAAGTCTATCAGAAAAATGAAAGTGATTCATTTTGAGGTTTGTAACTATAGTGAGTCTTAAGAGGTTGGTGTTAGGTATATCATAGACGTCAATTATATATACACAAGACCCATAATACTGTCTATTTCAATTAGTGCTATAAAACTTTACATCTTATAAAATGCATCATTATAGCACATAGTCAGTTAAGTACAAACTAGGAGAGGCCAAGAAAAAATAGAAATGGTCTTTGCCTTCAAAGACTGTTTAACAGCTTCAAAGCAACTAAAGTGAAAACTAAATATTAAAGGCTAAAGATAATTGTGTAGTTGCTCAATATTATGGATTTCAAGAGGATGAGAATTTGAACAATATTCTGAAGGAGAAAGACATCAATTACTGTTGGTTGAATTGAATACCAGGAAAATGAAAATGTATACATAAAACACACCAGAGAGAAGTAAGCTACATGACTAGATAGCATAACAGACTAGACAATTCAACAAACATTCATTAAATGTAGCCAAAATTAGACAGAAAGCAGAAAATTGGGAGCAAGGGGGAAACTTACAGACAGTTTCTCAGAAAAAGGTCTCATATATCAAACATAGACAACTCTGTCAAATCTCTAAGAGTATGAGTCATTCCCCAATTGAAAAATGGTCAAAGGATATGAACAGGCAGTTTTTTGATGAAGAAATCAGAACTATATGTAGTCATATGAAAAAAACCTCTAAATAATTACTGATTAGAGAAATGCAAATTAAAAGCAACTTTGAGACACCATCTCGCACCTAGCAGACTGGCTAAAATGACAGAAGGAAATGATGGAGGGGATGTGGAAAAACTGAGACTCATATACATTGCTGGTGGAACTGTGAACTGCTTCTACCATTTTGGAGAATAACCTGGAATTAGCCCAGAGGGTAATTAAACTGTGTATAATAACCAGTACTCCAAGGTGATCAGGGAAAAAAAAGAATCTACAGATTTTTATTTTTTGTATTATTTATAGCAGCTCTCTTTGTGGGGGCACAGAACTGGAAATTGAGGGGATGCCCATCATTTGGGGAATGACTAAACAAGTCGTGGCATATGACTATGATGGAATATTACTGTGCTATAAAGAAATAAAGAACTGGTTAATTTTAGAAAAACACGGAAAGACCTGCAGGAAATCATGAAGAGTGAAATGAGCAGAACCACGAGATTATTGTATATAGCAACAGCAATATTGTTTGAATAGCAATCATGAACGACCAAGTATAAAACTCAAACCAATTATAAAGGACTTAAAAAGAAAGATGCTATCCACTTCCAGAGAAAGAACTGATCAAGAGTATGGATAGTATGGTTTTACATATATACACACATATATCTGTGTCAAAATGGTGGCCTTCTCTAGTGTTAGGTGGGATTGGAAAATGTTTTTATTAAGTTGCTATTATGTGTAGAATACTAACTCTAAGTGGGGGCATGTAAAGTTGAAGTAAGACAGTTCCTGAGTTCACAGTCTAGAAAGGTTAAGTCACAAACACAAATAACACAAAACAGGCATTACAGAGGTATGAGAAAACTGCTATGTGAGGTACAAGGACAGACAAAAGTCACAACTAACTACTGGAAATCAGAGAAGACTTCAGGGAGGAGGTAGCATTTGGGACTGCAAAGGTTTGGTGGGAATTCATAAAGAACAAATATTCCGTGGACAGCATAAGTAAATACAGAATATTGAGTAGGCCTGATCAATGAGGAAACTGGAAAGGGAAGCTAATGTTATGTTATAAAAGGCTTTGAATTAGGCTGAGTGTAAATTTTCTTTGGTAGGCTACAGGGAAACACCTGAGGACTGGAGGCAGACGAACAACAGGGATAGACACATTAAGAAAGTTAATTCTACAAGAAACATGAAAGATAGTGGAGATGAGGAAAGTAGTGCTGGGAAGATCTATTGGGAGGCTACTGCAATAGAACAAGTAGACAGTTATGCCATATAAAAATGAGGAAAAGAGGAAGAGACAGACAAACAAGGATTCAAAAGACATGGCAACAGAATCAACAGGGCTTAGGAACTAACTGGCTATGAGAGGTAATTGTGACAAAAGAATCAAAGATAATACCCAAATTGTACACATGGAAGACTGGCTGACAACACTAGCAGAACAGTCAGAAAGAATAAATATAGAGAGGAAAAACTAACAAAGTATGTTGGACATGAAAAGAGCTGGGTCAGGGTGTTAGAGAAAGGAATAATTTCTACAGTCATAACTGAGTCTGTGGCCCTGAATGAGGCTGGCAAAGGAACAAGTGTCTAGGAGGCATACCGATTTCCTATCAATTCTACCACTTTGCTTTCCAAGTAAAATTTAAAGACTTGGTCTTATTCTATGAAGTCTTATGTATGTAGTTTGAGGGATAATTAATTGAGATGTAATTTTATATGTTATGAGTAAGTAAAGCAAGTCTTGTTAGCAATATCTTGACTTAAATTAGGAAGAATGTGAAGCAGAGCATTTTCTACAGAGAGCGCATATTTCTGAAGCAGGACACAGTGAGAGCCTTCAATCTTTAAGAGCTTAAAGATAAAGGGTATGTCATTAAAATTATAAAATCACGGACAGTATACATAAAATAAACATGAATTTATTTTTAAAATGCTAAAATACTAGAAGTGAGAACCTGTTTTAACACAATTTGATTTTATTAACAAGATAGTGTGTCCTACTAGGTAAAGAGGATAGCATAAAGTAAGTTCTTTGAGGGCATGTAGCATTTTGATTTTGTCTTAATATCCTCAGTACTTGCTTCAATGCCCTGCTTATAGTAGGTATTTAATAAGTTGTTTGTTAAAATGTCAGTTGAATGATGCCTCTGTCCTCAAGGAACTTACATTCTAGCAGCAATGAATGAAGCATGCATATAAATAGCAAGAAAACAACTTGGAAGAACAAATAAAAGTACATGGAATTACCTTATTAACTTTAAATTCCTTAACATCCATAGCTTCCTGGTGTTTAAATTGATTGCTATTACCAATAGGAATGATGGGGATGGCATAAGTAGGTTTCATTGGTTGTCTTTGTGCCATAACCTCAGACATGATCTCTCCGTTGTAGTCGCCCAAATTATACCTGAAATGATCACAAAGAAGACATATTTCTGAAGGTTATTTTATAAATACCTGAGTTGATGATAACTTTACAAATGATTAGGGTACAATTTCAAGGAAGGGCTACATAATCATAGACAACAAATGAGACCTAAAGAGGACTTTAGAGATCCTATGAACTAGCACCCTTGTTTTGTAGATAAAACAAATGGGTTCAATTAAGTTCATGGCAGAATCAAGCCTAGAAGCATAGTTCTGAATTCTGAATACTAGTTCCAGTGCTGTTTCCCATCACACCATACTGTCATGTCAATTTATAGCTAAGCAAAAGTTAGCCAATAAACTGTTAGTAAATTATTACAATCACTTAAAGATTAAAAGCAACTCTTGATTATTCATTGACTAATTACCTACCCTGTGAATTTACTTGGTTCTTTTGCCTTTTTCCCCCCTTCCTCCTATTTGGCTGTCTTATAATTTAACAATATCTATCCTTCCGAAAAGGATAGATAAAAGAGGGAAGTAGAGGTTCAATATCGATTAAACCTACAAGTGTGGCGATAATCTGATGGGAAGATTAAAACTGATAATTTAAGTTGAATTAAAACCAGTGGAATCTTTATATGCGGTCATATTTTAAGTGTAAGACCACAGGGTACAAAACAAGGAGGAAAATAGAGTATACTTTAATTTTCTTGAATTGGCAAATATATTAACAAATATATAATTGTACAAATTAACATTTAAGGTGATAGTTAAATGAGTTATATATAATTACTTAAGTAATTTAGAATAGAAAATAATACTTTACCTTTTCTCCATAATTTCCAGTGTTAAATGTAATAGTTCCCTCTTACTTTTTTCTCTTCTTTTTATCATTTCTAGAATAGTTACAGCCCGACTCAAATCTCTACGCAATTTAAGCATTTTTTCATATGAAGCTTCATCATTTTTACGGTTCTGTAAATATGGAACTGTGTGTTAGTTTCATTAAGTTGTAGAGATTTTATTCCAGAAAAAAGTGCAATATTAGTAGTTTACTTTAAAGAATATATATAGGAACTGCATAAATCTTTATGCTTGTTAAATTTTAAAGGGTAATCACCATGGAAATAACCTGATACATAACTCTTATGCAGATTAAAGTGAAAAAATATACTTATAATCTTAAAAGAATAAAGCAAGATTTTGCTTTAATTCTGTAGAAGGTCACTTCCAAATAACTACAGTAAAGGTTAAATACAAAATAAGAAATAAACACTGTACAGTAATAATTTTTGCCTTTAACAAAGATGCTGCCAAACTGACTTACTTTTCGAGTCTGCATTTTTTCAGTCCGCCTTCTGAAAGCCACATAAGGATCATTGGTGCTGGAGCCATCTCTCTTCTCTTGTTTTACTGTTGGGATAAGAGACAGACCTCGACAGTTTTTCCTCTTCCTAATCCAGTATTCATACACTTCTTTAATCAATTCATCATCTTCTTTCAGCAGCAGCTTGGCCTCCTGCAGACTGACTGGCTAAATGTAAAATCCACAGGGTCATTTTTATACGTGCATCCATCTATACATATGCCGATTATACTTACATTTTTAAACTGAATCTGCAATAGAGCTGTACCTGCTGGCCACTGCCTTTTTCTAGCCGGTCAATCATCTCTTCAAACTGTAAAGGAGAGATGTCCATTTTCTTCTTCAGCTTATTCACAAAGGCTTCATCTTCAGAATCCAAATCATAATCAGGCTGCTCAGCATCCAAACTAAAAGCTAATAGCATAATGAAAATCTTACATGATCATCCATTTACTCCTTAAACAATAAAACTACATAGGTATGTGGACAGAAATCTCAAAATTAAGGTCTCACATATGTTCTATTTTGGGAACCATGGAAAATCTAGACAACACATCAAAAATGCTTTCAATTTTAAGGTACTGGATTTACTATTGATTTGATATTACATCTTTAATACAAGTAACACTAGTGAAAAAAAAAAGCCTGCAGACAGAACCTTTACGAACACCAGTAAAAGAAACAGAACTTACAACACAAATAAATATTGTTCATCCTGTTGTTTAGATGTTTTTCAGTCCCGTCCAACTATGGGATCTCATTTGGGAGTTTTTCTGGCAAAGATACTAGAGTGGTTTGCCATTTCCTTCTCCAGCTCAGTTTACAGATGAGGAAACTGAGGCCAACAGAGTTAAGTGACTTGCCCAGGGTCATAACCTACAGACACTACAGCAGGTACTAATCTCCAAAGAAAGTTTTTCCCTGGGAGCTCCTCATTATGCCAATGAGTTCAAAGTCAGAATATATGTTTTCCTGCGATCACAAAACCAGAAGAAACTTAGAGAGCTAGTGAAACTTGATTATTTTAAAGAAGAGAAAAGAGGCCTGGAAAGGTTAAAAGACTTCTTTGGATTAAAAACATAAGAATCACAAAACATTTGTGTTAGCTTCAGTGAATTAATCAACTGAATAAATGATAATTAAGATAATTTCCTTTTTATGGCTCCATCTCAGAAAAAACCTTAACTTCTTCATCTACTGGCTATACAACCTAGAGATTCAAATGGATAAGGATTGGAGAGGGAAAGTCCTATTACATCTATTTAAAAAAAACTTTTTTTTTATCACTACTAATTCACATTCTAGTTTGGTGTAAGCCTCTGGAAAAATCTCCATTTAAAGTGTTTCTTTAAAAAAAAAGGATAAATCATAGCATATACATAAACTTTTTATTATTTAAAAAAACAAGCAGATCTTTGTTTTAGCCTCTAACCTGAGCTCATCTTCCATCATCACCTGCCTATGAGATATTTGCACCTGGGTGCCACAGAGGTATATCAAACCCCAAACATCCAAAACATTATCATTCTTCTTTCAAAGGTCCCTAAAATTTCTGTTAAGAGTAAAAATCATCCTTCTAGTCTAGATACTCTAGAGTCATTTGCCACTCTTCAACCCCCTTAGCCAAGTCTTGTCAAATCTATCCCCACAACACCTTTTACATTCATCTCATTCTCTGTACTCCCATGGCTACTACTTTTGTTCAGATCCCTATCACCTCTTACCTGAACTATGCAACAGGTTCCTAATTGGTCAAATTGCCTCAAGTTTCTCTCCTTTCCAACTCATCTTCTACTCATCTCAAGTGAAATGATATTCCCAAAGTACATCTGACCAAGTCACAACTCTGTTGCTCAAACTCCACTGGTTCCCTGTTATCTCTAGAAATAATACAAACTACTCTCTTTGGTCTTAAAGTCCTTCACAATCTGGCTCCTCTCTACCTTTCCAGCCTTATTAAAACACCAACCCCCTTCACAAACTCTATGATCCAAACTGACCTTCCTGCTCTTTCTCATGCATAAAACTTTTATCTATGTCTGTATATTTGCACAAACAGTTTCAAAGACTTAGCAAGTCCTCTTTTCTCACTTTTTCTTCCTTAGAATCTGTAGTTTTTCCTCAAAGTTCAGTTCAACATCATTTTCTACATGAGATCTTTCTTGATCCTCCAATTGGATAGTACAGATTCTTTTATAAACCTCCCCAGCAATTTGCAACTCTACTCCCCATAGGAACTATATTTCTTCACATACAGATCTCTGAGAAGTGTATTTATGATGTGCACGTGTCTCCTTGCATTTATGAGTAAGCTCCTTCAGAGCAGATTGTATCATTTTGTCATCATATCCCCAATGAATGATAGGGCCGCCCCTAGAACATAATAGGTGCTTAATAAATGGTGAGTTTTCATGTGGTACTCTTCCAATTCAAAAGGAAAGGCTAAAAAAAAAATCTCATTCTCAAAAAATGAGCCATAAAGGTCATCAATCAAATCCCATTTTATTTTAGAGAAAAATATGACTATTTTTATGCATCCTGTCAAAAACAACCTTGGGTATTTATTTTAAGGCAAGATGTCTCTCTCATAAACATCAAATATATCTAAACTTAGTGAAACTGTAGGTTCAAATACGTTTTCTTCATCTGTATTATTGTAGGATCTGATACTTTCTCTACAAATCCAATAACTAATGGTTTCCATTTTAAATCACTGCCAAGGCTAAAGGGAAACTCAGGGTTCAGGTGAGAGAACAGACACATTGAATGAAGACTGTATCATCAGCCTCAGAAATCAGAATGGATTGAAAAGGGGAAGGAAGGGGAAGAGCGAAAAAAGTCAGGAGGAAAGACTGTACTGTTTATTTTTATTTGTGATCTATATAAATCATTCTTTAAAAAAAACCACATCAGTAACATTTAAATGGATATTTCTCTCATGGGCACCATCCCTATACATTTCTCAAAGGAAAAATAAAAAACCAATGTTTTCCCTGAATACATTCCTTACTCTTCCCTTTCTTCTCAATAAAAGCTATGGCTGCCAGAAGAGTTTCTTTCTGGATTTAACAATCAAATTCAAGCTGGACGTGAGTTTTTTTTCTACAATTTGTAGAAGACGGAGTTACCTGAAATATTTGGGAGCACCAGAAAAGGAGTAGAAAAGAAATTCTCAGACAATAGTTTCCCTTTTTGTTTTTGGTAAGATAAGGCAAGGTTCTTATCTGAAAGGGTGGAGTCAAGGGGTTAAGAGAAGCTGGAGGAGGGATAAAAAAAGCACAAAGAGTTTCAGAACAAGCTGTGGTGGGGAGTGGAATACAAAGAGAGCCCAGCTGATATTATTTAACTTAAATTTATTAGGAATGCCTTCAGCATGTTATGTGAGTTTCAGTGAAGGCAGAAGCAAGGAGAGAGTAATCCAAAACTGGTTTGAAAGGGCATTACTGATGATAGGACCAGAAGGTAAAGGATTAGCTGAACTTTGTAGAGATGAAAACATCGCCACAAGGTTGAAACAGGAAAGTGTAGCTAGTACAAAGATGATGGCTTGGGAAAGAATGAAGGAGCAGAAGCAATTAGATCCAATGGTAGAGATGGGGGGCAGTTAGGTGAGGCAATGGGGCTCAAGTGCTGGGTCTGGAGTTAGAAAGACTCATCTTCTTGAGTTCAAATCTGTCCTTAGACACTTACTATTAAGTGACCCTGGGCAAGCCAATTACCCTGTTTGGCTCAGTTTCCTCTGTAAAATGAGCTAGAGAAGGAAATGGCAAACCACTCCAGTATCTTTGCCAAGAAAATCCCAAATGGGGTAACGAAGAGTGAGACATGACTGAACAACAAAAAGAGGTGGAGAAGGTTAGGGGAAAAGACAGAATGACACAAGATTGTGTCATTGATCAAAATTGTGTCAAATGATCAGATAAAGAAATTTTGGAGTTCATAAACATGGAAGTTGAACATATGTGAATGAAGGCAAGATTTCCAAGACCTGTACACAAAAATTTGTAAGGTATAATTTGAAAAGTGATATACAAGAGGTACAAGCAGAAGTTCTTTGAAAGCCTCAAAGTTGGGCCTTACTAAGGGTAGGCTCTGAATAATCAAAGATTGGTCGGGAGGTAATTTCAGGAATACGAACAGCCACAGGCAAAAAGGAAGGTTCCTGCAATATCTGGAGAATGGCTAATAGTCCAATTTGAGTGGAGCACATTGTTGGTATTGAAGAGCACCGAGAGGTAAGGCTGGAAAGAGGCTGGGTCCATACTATAAAAAGATCTTAATGCTAAGCTACAAGTTTGAGTTTTATTCTGTAAGAAACTAGAAAATACGGTAGGCTGAGTACACAAGTATTATTACACACCCTTTACTAATAAGAAAAATAAGTCTATTGCTATTTTGTTGAGAAAATAAGAGGTTAAATAACTATTTTGTATGGGAGAAAGAATTCAAATTCGGCTGTCTCTACTCACTTTTAAGTCTACTACTCTTTCCATTACACTGCATTGTCTTTCAATTGAAGACTTGCATCTACTTGTTTAAAAACTGTACTTCACAAAGAATTAATCTTCTGGTCATGGGTGGAGAGTGACTAAAGGTTAGAAAGAGTACTGCAATAGTCCACAAGACAGACTAAGATAACTTAAGCTTGGGTGCTGGCAGAGGGAATGAAAAGGAGTGAATGGCTACATGAAACTTAATGGACATGGTATAAAATAAGGCAAGGGATTATATGTGGGAGCAGAAAGAGGAGCCAGAAACAATGAACAATCTGAAATCCTACTTTAAGCTAAGATGGGGAAAAGGAACAGGGGGACTGATTTACCTAGGGTTTTTTTTTTTATTCACAAGGTTTTGGAAGCACATGAACTTTTCTGATCAGATTACATCCTACAGATGCCCAATGGACCAGAAAGGTTTCCCAACATATTAAAGTAATATGACAAAATAAACACCTAATGTAACAAATGGCAGGAAAAAAATTTTTTTTGTAGCAAAGTTTTCCAACCTTAAAAAAAAAAAAAGGAATGAGGACAATACCAAATTACATAAATCTAGTAGCTCCTCCATTTCCATTTTCCCCTAACATATATAACTTTCCAAAAGCATGGTGCCCCCAAACATTTACTTTGCTCCCAAACATGCTGTTTAAGTGTTCCACATTTCTGAAGAAATGTTCAGAGTATCTAGAGACAGTATAAATGCAATTTAAACCACCAAATGAAATTATTCAGATATTATTTTTTTCAAATACTTAAAAAAAAAAAAGCTTAACATCACCATTATTCCAAATTTCTTTTTTTGTTAGTTTAAGTTTATTAAGATTTTTCTAGTCTAAACTCAGATCAAGACATATGGCTTTTTTATTCCATTAATACGACTGATTTATTATTCAGAAGATGGAGGTTTTAATCTTAATTACCAAGCAGTCTAAAGCCATGATTAACTATAATCAGAAATTCAGTGTGGCTAACATTTCTTTCACTAAAACCACTTTAAGTCACCACTGGTTTTTTTTTTTGCCTTTTTTTTTTTTGGAGGGGGAAGGCAGGACAATTGGGGTTAAGTGACTTGCTCAAGGTCACATGGCTAGTAAGTGTTACGTGTCTGGGGCTGGATTTGAACTCAGGTCCTCCTGGCTCCAGGGCTGGTGCTCTCTATTCACTGTGCCACCTAGCCGCCCTACACCATTGCTAAAGAGCATCCTGTTCAATGTGGAAAAATGGCTTTAGCAACTCAAAATTAATTGTGTGCTAACCTTGGTAGTCAAATATTTTTGCATTTAAACACAGCTATAGGAATAATCATCAACAAAAATACTTTTACGTGGGAAAAAATCCCTAATAACTTAAGAGAATCAACATTTCTCCCAATTATTAATTCAATGTTGAAAGTGAACAAAGCATTAAAAAACAATAGAAAGGAACAAAACCAGAACAGCAGTAAGTGAAGATGTTTTGCAGAAAGTTTTTTAAAATTACAACAGAATAATTACTTACGCTGTATGTGAATTAGCTGCTTTGGCATCTTAAATTCCCCAGGATATATAGATTCATAGTAAGCAATATTACTTTCTGCCTCTGGGACGGGAATAACCATATTATCCCTCTTCTCGCCATATACCTGCTGTGCTGAAATAGCCCGCTGGAGATGATGTTCCTAAAAACAGAGGTGGAAAACAGAAAAGTAAAGCATATGTAAATAGAACATACCAAAAGTTGAGATTCTGCTAGTTGTTTTAAATAGAGCTAGAGTGTCAAAGTCAGAGCAAAATGTTATAGTGCAGAAAAATGGATCTCAAAATTGAATAGTCAATGTCTGAATACCTATTGGGATTGCCCATGTTGTAGCTCATGCAGATTAGGTAGATAAGGAAGATGACTTGCTTGTCAAGCTTGCTAGTACCTAAAATTTGTCAAGGTTTGGCCCAAGGTATGCACATTCTTTACTACAGATTCCAGTTGCTAAAATTACTTAACTGGCACCAGATTTTACCTCTACCTATCACCTTAACAGGGAAGCCCTTAATAATCAAATTACTTTCCTTAAACTAGATAATGTTTGGGAAGAGAATAGCTCTATTTCATAACAGAATCAGAAATGCCTGTCTATTCAGAATAGAGAAGAATGGAAGAATTTTACCATGGAGAAAGGAGGAGAAAATTGAGAATAAACCAAGGGAACAGGAGAAAGGTTTCCCATAGGAGGTTGGGAAGAAAGCTAAGAATTCTATGTAGAGGGAAAGTACTGCATTCTAACGATAGGTAGTGGGAGCAACAAACAAGGCCAGCCTGGATAGAAGCACAAGAGCAGATGAGAAATTATGAAATATGTTATGAAATAACATCTATTTTTATATATGAGAGATTTCTGATTTAAATTGTAAGCCAGACTTAAAAGGTAAAATAATAATTCCAAAATCAAAATAAATACAAGACTATTTTTCAAGAATAGGATCAGAAGACGTAATTAATTTATTAGATATAGATTCCAAACATACGTAAGAGTTAGATCATCTGTGTGCTTCATTCACTATCTACCTAACTCATTCTATTAAAGATCACACAACCACCTACATTATTGCTGAGGTTTGGAAAAACTAGACATGCTAATAAGCTATTAACTGCAAGTTGTTAAATTTAATTCTAATAAGACGGAGCTGGTTTACAGGCATTCATTTAGTGTAATATTCAATGTCAATTTTTCAATGTGAACCCAATGTAAATAAAATAATTTTCTACAAATGTATTTCAGAAATAAGGAAGAAACTAACTTATGTTGAGTTAGCAGTTAAAAAATACTTTACCTTAGTGATTAAAGTTAGTTTCTGGTGCCATAAAATACTGTGGTTACAATTATTAGGGTTAATAATATATAAAGTTATGTATGATGAATAAGATGTTCTCAGAAAAACCTGGAAAGACTTGCATGGGATGATGCAAAGAGAAATGTACTGTGTACAAAGTAACAGCAATATTGCAAGATGATCAGGTGTGAATGACTTGAATATTCACAGCAATATAACGATCCAAGACAACTCTGAAGGACTTATGACAAAAAATGCAATCCATCCCCAGGGAAAGAACTGATGGTTTCTGAATACTGAGTGAAGCACATTTTTTTTTAACTTTATTTTTCTTGAGTTTTTTTGGTCCATGTTTTCTTTTACAACATGATTATGGATATGTTTTGTGTGACTACACGTGTATAACCTATATTGAATTGCTTGCCTTCTCAAGGAGAGGAGGGAAAAAATTTGGAACTCCAAGTTTTAAAAACAAATGTTTAAAACTTTTTTTGCATGAAGCTGGGGAAAAATAAAATACTATATTAAAATAAAAAAAAATATACAAGGTTTATGCAGTTCGACACTAAGGCTCTTAAGAGAGAGCTGGCACTAGGAGTTGGAAGTTGTTCAGTCACTTTCAGTCACGTCTGACTCCTCCTAACCTCGTTTGGGGTTTTCTTGGCAAAGTGGAGGGATTTGTTAATTCCTTCTCCAGATCAATTTATATTGATTAAGAAATTGAGGCAAACAGAGTTAAGTAATTTGCCAAGGATCATACAGCTAGTAAGTGTCTGAGACCAGACCTATCTCTAGACCAGGCACTCTATCTACTGTGCCACTGAGCAAAAATCCCAACTTCAATAAATACTGGCTGTGTAACCATGGAAAAGTGGTGTCAAAATAAACTAGGAACAGGGTCCACTAAATAGTACATAGGGGCCACATAACGACTTATTTTTAGAATGTGATTATTATCTATGTATTTTTGTTTTATTAAAGACTTTCCACTCAGTTTACTCTGGTTTGGCCTCCTTGGGAGCCCTATGTTTTGACATCTCTGCTCTAGGCAACTATCTAAGACTATAAATTGCAGAGAAGGTGCCACCCTGTACTAGAAAAAGGAGTTTTCTTGTCAAGGAATGTTCTATACTAATGAACTCACAGGTCTGGTCCCCATCTCTAATATCAACACAACAAAGAAAATTTCACTTCTGTATTACAGAGACAAAACAATTTAAATGACTCTATAACATTCCAGCTAACAAATTCAAATAAATTACAATTTACCAGGTTGGAAACAAAAACGGACTTTTAACACTAATCATAATTATACAAAATGCATCCTGTATAGGGCACTAATGTTTTTTCATGCAGGGTTATATTAACAAGAATGATTTTTATAAAAGGCATAGTAAAAGTTGTATTTCTTTTGTAAGTTTAACTTTGAAAGGACATATACTGTATATATAGCCTTTTTATTCTTTGCATTTCCTTCTCTTTTTGATACTGATTCCTTTCTTATTGTCTTTACCTTCTCTTTACCCCCCATCCTCTTCTATTGATCATTCACCTTCTTGTAATCAGGTACCAGATTGAGCACAGGGCCTGATTTAACTCAGATTCTAGCTACATAAATGCTAGCTATTATTATTACTATATTATTATCAGCCATCTATTTCTACTTAAAACAATTTTCTCTCTTCCATTTAAGTATTTCCTTTTCCTCCAAACTCACCCATCTAGTCTTGGCTACCCTCCCCACTTTGCATTCGTCCCCTAACTTTCTTTCACCCAACAGTTTCACTCTTTTTTTTGTTTATTTCATCACCCTGTCTTAAAAGCAATTTTTCTTTTTATATTTCCTATCCTACACATGACACTCATTTCTTCTAAATTCAACAAACATTACGTACCATGTGTAAAGCACTGTGCAGCCCGAGAAAGAAAAATGACATAGGCCCTATTCTTTAGGGATTTATAATCTAATACAAGAATATGTAAATACACAATGCAGATAGAATATAATTAAATGTATAGACAAGATCCAATATTCTAAGAAAATTTGAAGAAGGGGAGATCTCTTTCGACTGGTGGGGAGGGGGGGCAGGGGGAACGAATAAAGACTCAAGGAAGGCTTCCTAGAGGAAGTAGCATATGAACAATATAAAAGCCCAGATACTAAAAGGACTTTAAAATTCTGAGAGGAGGAGGAGGTTGAGAGGTGGAAATGAATTCAGACAGAACTATTAGGCCTGGATAAAGGACAAAGGGGTGAGAAACTTCAAACTAGAGAAGAGAGCCTTGTTGAAATGGCTGTAACATCTATAAAAGTAAATCAAAACAAGTATATAAGTTGGGAGGATATGGAGAGTCTGACGAACCAGAAAAATCACTGTTATTAGTCCTTTGTTCTTAAAGAGAGTCAAATGACACCAGCAGGTTGATTGCAAGCTAACTTGCAACTGAGTTGGATTTACGTGAGGCAGAACTCTGCAGTCATCAGCCTTATCCTTTCCTCCAAAATGTCATTTAAGTCCAGTGGCAAGGCATATGTCAAGATGACTGGTAATGGCCCTGGATATAGTGGGAGGCCATGGCCTTTTTAAGCTAAGGTCTGGCAAACTAGGTCATCTTTAACCTCAATTCTTATCTAGCCTTTAACTACCAAATAGGCACTGCCTCAGATGAACTGACTCCTGAGAAAAGACCTTAGCTTCAAAAGGCTCCCATGGTCTCCCACTGCACCAGGGGCCATTGTCAGTCATCCTGACCTATGTCTTGCTACTAGGCTCTGATGACTCTGTAGAGGGTGAGGTTGATAAGACTGCACAGCTCTGCCTCACTTAAATTCAATTCACTTGCAAGTTAAGACATCACCCTGTTGATGTCATTGGTCCTCTTCGAGAACAAAGGATGAACACAGCCAGAAGTCACAATGGTAAGAAAACAAGTTCAGAAAGACTCATAGGACTCATTAGAAAAGAGAACTTCAAAGTTCTGGATTTTGGCAATCCAAGTTTCTAGCAATGTCATGGTCTAGGGTGGTGAAGTAGAGATGGATGTCATGAAACTTGAGGAGCTGGGTCATGTATACAAATAAGGAAATCACCAAGAATGATGGCAGGTGTTGGGGTGAAAAGGACTATAAATCAAGTGCCAAAGACACTGAGGAAAGTAGGAGAGTACCCTAGAGTTTGGCAGATGATCAAATTAAGAATGTGGAAAGGTGACAACTGATGGTACAAAACTTCAAAGCCAGGCTGTTGTTAGGTAAAAATGGCTACACGAGTGTGGAAATAGCATATGATGTGGAACAAAGACCATACCTTTTAGGGCCCTATGAGTAGTGTGTGAACTAATGAAATATTTATTAAGAACTTACTATATGCAAAGCCCCTGTGCCACGAAGCTGAGGATAGCAATAGAAAAGGGTATTTCTGCTCTCAAGGAGCTCATGGTCTAATGGGGAGATAACATATGGAAGATTTCAGCTGCAAATCTCATGATCCTTAGGGTGCAGTGGAAAAGTAGATTGTAATGTCTCTTTAACGGCATTTCCAATGAAAAAATGAACTAGTGTCTGATATTGGATGATCTGAGAGTGCCAAGGTCTTTGATGGCAAGAGCTTTCTTTTCTGGATCATTATTAGATATGGCAGCAGCATGTGCAGGAGAAGCTGCCAGGCTGTATCTCCACCAGGGTGGCTTCCCTGGTGATGGCTGGGGCACTGGGTAAAGTGGGAAGTATGGCTAGTCCCAAGGCTCAGGGTCCTGGGCTGTCCTCATCAATATGAGGGGAAATGGCAGTCAAGGTGGTAGTGGTAGTTTGACGTACCTGACACATGCTGACTCCTGACTGTTCTTAGGAGTGCCCTGCTACTTCTGCTAGGCTGGCTTGCCTACTTTGTATGTGGCAGTTAGTGGGGATGGCTGTAAGGGTTGGGCTAGAAGCAGGACTAGTAGTCTACAAAGTGCTGCCACTGCTAAGACTCATGTCTATTATGAGAAGCAGCAGTCAGTATTGGAGAGGAAGGCAGGAGATGAAGTAAAAGCCAGGTTTCAATTTGTGCCATGACTAAAAGGGATAAAAGGGTATCTGTTAACAATAGAGAGGGAGGCCAATGGACCCCCTCGTTTTCTGGCAAGCTCAATGGAAGGGGAAATTAAAGGTAGATATAAAGTATAAAGGTAGCCTGGAAAAGGGATTTAAGATGATGGCTTTGACATTATAAAATTGTTTCATTATAAAAATTAGATGCCAGCAAAGGGCTAATATTAAATATGTGAAAGCTTGTAGGAAAAATCAGTCCCAAAGTTCTGATTAGAACAACGGTGAACTAGAGTCTTCCCAGATTTCATCTCCCCTTTAACTCTTTCAGATATGATTGTAGTAGAGAAAGGCTGAAAGTTCTGTTCCCTTTACTTCAATTGGCATTTTGTGGTTAAGGGAACAAATGAACGTGAAAGACTTTTGGTCACTGATAGATTCAAGTCAAATAACCAACTTTAAGTATTTATCATGTGTAGAGCACAGTGTGAGGCATGTTAGATCTGGCAAATGGAGAACCTACCTAGCGAGACTGAAGTATAGGCATCTGAATATTGCAAAGAGAGTAGCCAGGGCAAGATATGGTTAGGAAAAGGAACAAATCTGGGTAACTTGGTAGAAAATCTGTCTTTTAACACTAATTCCAGAGGACTGATGAGGTACCACCTGATAATGGGGAGAGATCGACTCAGGTGTCAGAATGATGGCCACACATATTTTGGACACAGCCAATGGAAATTTTTTTCTTTTTTCTCTTTATTTTCTCAATTATGGAGGGAAGTGATAAAAGGTGGGGAGAAGGGAGTGGAGGGGAAGTCAGGAAATGGAGTTGACAAAAAGATAGAAGAGATCACAAACATGTTTTTGTAGAAGGAATGCAAGAAGGAATAAAAGACAAAACAGATTTTAAAGCAATACGTTGAATTTATTAAGTACTTTTTAAAAAACCCTCTTTTATTCTGTATAAAGTACCCATTTAGTTGATGGTTTTGGTTATGTTCAAAATCTTTTAAAATAAAATAAAAAGAATCTATCTTCCAATTAGTAAATCATATATTGACTGTTGGTAACTGTTTTAAGATAAGGATCAAATAATAATGATTTACATTGAGTAAACGCATTTTGGGTCATGAATGGTCCTATCAAAATTCCTCATGTAAAGAGCTATTCAGGTTTGTAGTGGTTTCTGCACAAAGGTCTAATTATGACTCCCTTGATCCTGAACATTTTAATTTTACAGAAAAACAGTATTTTCCCAACAATTCTAATTAGGCCTTATTTTGTTATTATAAAATTACAATATCGCAGTTTTAACCTCTATACATACAGGAGGTGAGTGACTATTGGTAGATATGACCCGTCTTTCATGCTTGTGAAACCAGGGCCTTCCAGTGCACCTCCAGCAAGAGGATAGAGTTGGGAAGTTCTTTAGCCACTCTCTCTGCTTGAAAATTCTAAGTTTCAATCCATCAAAATACAAATGAATGACACTAAACAGATTTAGGTTCTAGGCATAAATGTAGCCTGCAATATACTGAATAAAAGATTATACCCCTTCAATGGAATATTCATGTTTAAAGTTTAATTAATTGGGGAAGTATGGCAATAGGAAGGCAGAGGCCATCAACATTTCATGGTTTTGATATGTAAAGAGTGAGAGAAACAAAATGACCACTCTTTCCATTCTTTCCTCCCATTATAACTGTTACGAAATTACTGCAGTGGCTCATTTAATTTATCTTATGTCAAATTAGCTAGGAACAATTTTCTCCTAGTATTATTTGAAACCTAATTCAACATCTCACATTTTCATCCTATTATTTTCCTTAAGTGTGTAACATTTCTAAAACTGTTCATCTTCTAATCAAAATGGCTCATTTTTTGTATTTTCCCTAAGAAATAATTACCAACTATTTCCACTTATTTCTACTACCACTAGACCCTTTTGAACAAGATCGTTTAATGGACTGGCTATCTATGGCACATGTCCACATAAAGAGTGATTTTGTGTAGCATGATCTTTACCATTCAAGAATATTCTGACTTTGGCACCTTCTCAGTTCTCTGAGACCTTTTTTTCCTCTTAGTAGTCACCACCCCAGGACATTTTCTTTAGCCTCACTCCAAAACATATATTTTGTCCCCATTACTGTTCATATTTACCTATCAACTGGCCCCCAACCCCCATTAGTGTTTTATAAGTGACAAAGGCATTTTCAAGAGTTCATGCATTTTAAAATGAGATCATCAAATTGGGGGGGAGAGGGAAGAAGTCTTTTTAAAAAATTAAGCCATTATGATGAAATAACAGGTAATAGGGTCTGTAGAAGATGTTTATTCATAAAACCAGTCTTTGGTACAGCAGTCAGAGTTGCAGAGAAGATAAACAGGTGCATGTTTCAGGGGAAAAAAGCTTTCATCATTCACTCTCTTTTCTCCTCAATCTACAGGTTTGTGGCCTGGGCCCCAAATGACTCATGAAAACAGCCAGGTTAACATGTAGCAGCAGCTTCTTCTGGTGGCGGCAGGCCTGCTACTCATTTCCACCACAAAAGGGTTTATAAAGACTTGACACACATCCTCTGAAAAGGTTTCCAGTCCCTGGATTAAAATCCTTCCTTCATGAGAGTTATGACTTAAGTATTCTGAACCTCTAATATCTATAACATCATTGATTTAACAATCATGCTTTAACTGAATTAAATTTATTTTATCCTGAAAGTATTTTTAGGCTGAACATCATGCCTGATTGTGTTACATGGACCTTTATATTTATACCCAGTGTTATAATAATTTATTAAGCTTCCTCTTCCACATATCAGAACTTGAGTCTTTTGAACTGTTTAATATCAAATATTAAGGACCTGTGTGTGTTCAACATTTGTGCTAAGCACTGTGAAGTAGATAGAAAAAAAAATCTGGTTTTTTTAAAACACAGAGCTTGTTTTCAATATGCTTGTCATCCTGGTTTTTGCCAGTATCTACGCAGAAAACAATTCAAATAAGGTCACAAAGAGTTAGACAAGACTTAAGTGACTGAACAACAACAAAGCTATGTGAACTTTGGGCAGTCATTTAGTCTCCCACTTTTTTTCCCCATTTGTAAAATAAGAGGATTTAACTAGATGAGAGAGGGTTAAACTAAGATCTCTCCCAGCTCTAAATCTATGAAGCAACCATCTAGTTACAGAGATACCTACATTTACATACATATACACAAATAAAATGAAAAACAGAAAAAGACTACACACAAAGAGTTTGCATGGTGGCAACTCTCAATGCTACAGGACTTCAGAGACGACTCTTGGCTCGAGTAATAAGAAAAGGCTTCTTGAAGGAAAGGTGGTTTAGCCTGGGCTTCCCAGAGAACCTGAGACTACTTCATTTGGTTTTGTGTCTCCAATACTAGAACACTGCTCAGGACTCCATTTTTTGTTGTTTTTTGTTTTGGTGCTCTTTTATGAGTGTCAGATTTGGGTTGATACGAAAGGATTTATTTTTAAAACCTACTTAAAACCTACATCTGTTCATTTTAATAGTGGTAAAGGTAAAGGCAGAGAAACAGGAATGAACAAGATATCTCTAGTGGACATTAAGGAGCTAAGAATAAATGAAACAGAAGTTTTATGTCAGGTGAGGTAAAGCTGACCTACAAGTTGGAACCCAGTGGACAAACTAAAATACCAAGCTGAGGAATTTGTAGTTAACTGGGGTTAAACAAGGGAACCAGCCCTATTGTCAGGAGGACCTGGGTTCAAGTCCAACCTCAGACACTTAATACTTACTAGGCTGTGTGACCTTGGGCAAGTCACTTAATCCCAATTTGCCCTGCACTGCCCCCTCCAAAAAGACAAAACAAAAACAAAACCGGAAGGAACTCTTTGTTTTAAAACATTAATCTGCAAGTGTTGTGAAAGAGTACAGAGACATAAGGTAATAGTGAAGCTTCTCATAAAAATGAAAACTGGAAAAGGTAGAGCCAATGAATATCTGTGAGGGTTAGGATAAGAAATGATAAGCTCACCTTCCATTTATCTTTTATATACTTCTCTGTTTATATAGGATCATCATTACAGAGTTTAAAGTAACTTTAGAGGCCCTGTAGTTCAATCCTCTCCTTGTACAGATGAGGAAACTGAGGCTGAGAGATTAAGCAACTTGCCCAAGGTCACAAAAATAGTAAGTAGCAAAGCTGGGTTTTGATCCCAGGGCCACTTCTCTTCTCATAGTACCAGGTTACCTAAAACGTTATACATTTCTCAGTAGGCTTTAAGTTCCTTGTGGGCAAGGGTCATTTATTTTTTCTTCCCTTTGTATCTTCAGTAACTAGCACAATACATTTTTATCTAATACATTTGGCTGAAACAATTTGAAGTCAACAGAGATAGCCTATAAGTATCTGGAAACAAGGAATTGGATCAGAGGGCTAGTGCTGTGGATGTCATGAATAGAGGATGACAGCTGAAAGCAAAATGAGGCCCCTCAAAGGCATACAGAGAAAGAGCAGACAGCCAAGAACAGAGCCTTGGGGAATGGATATCCACAGTCAAAAGATGAAACAAAGAAAAAGGATCTCATGAATCTGAGTCACAGACTGGGAAGTAGAAAACTGTCACAGGAGACAAGGAATTTCTAATTAGGGTCAAGCCTAGCAAAGGATTTTGACCATTATGACCACTCATAAAAGTTAAGGGACAAGGCGGTGAGGAAAGAGTTTGCTTCCAGACACTGCCCTACTAGGCATCGTAATTGCCACAATCACCAAGTCACCTAAGAATGAAAAGGAAGAAACTAAAATTTTAAACACACAAAAAAAGGGACAAGTTTCCAAGTTTCATTCATTCCACAAATATTTATTGAACCTTATGCCTGAATTGACGGACTTAATATGAATACACGTACAGTTTGGTGGTAATAAATCAATAATCTGCCCTATTCGGTGAGCAAAAACCCTAAAATATTATTAGTAAGTCACATTAAAAAGATTCATGCAACAGTTTTGTCATGTCTTGAAGATAACTAACCCATTTATTGTTGTTTATAAGCGATTTTTCCCTAATTATTGTTTTCTTATCTAATTATATACAGATACTTCAACTGTCAAATCTTCTGAAAACAGAACTCCTTTAACAATGGATCTTCCCGTGACAGAAGTGGTAATAAGACTATTAAGGGAAGTGTAAGAACAGGTGAATCTCTTCTTTCCTGGTCATCTCCATATCTAACTGTATCCTGGTTGTTACCTAAGGAAGAACATTCACTCCCAGCTATAGCAGAGAGCTGCAGCCTGATCTGTGAGGCTCTCTTCATGTTTAGGTCATCAGAGGAGCATATCCTTCAGCAGGTGGTTTAAATTTGCTACCTTAGTCAACTTGTGTACTTTCAGACAAGCTAACACCTCTTCCTATGCAGAGGAGATGGATTATAGTAAAAGCTGCATTCCAATACTTAACAAGTATGCTGATTACTTACGAAGAGCCTACTATGTAGTAAAACAGTGCTAGCTATAACACATAGGTACAGCTGTATTGTTTTTACCATACTACATTAATGAGTGTCAAAATAAATGTTAAACATTAAAATTCCTATTTTAAAAGACCATTTGATATAGTCCAGAATGTGTGAAATTATTTTATTTAGCATTAAGCGATATTTTAGTCGCATTCACTCATTTCCCTCCATTCCCCAATCTGATATCCTGCAAATATGCTGAATGGTCTATGACTTCTACCTCTGCTAAGTTTCTGATAACAATGTATGTGGCTGGAAAACATTCTCTTCATTGTCAGAGGTATTACTGAATAGCATTAATTTTATTATGTATAATATATAAAAACAATACACAAAGTTCAAGCATATCTTCCACTTTCCTATTACATTTTTTAATACCTTCCTTCTAGCAATCTTTTTATTTTATTTTATATTTGGCAAGGCAATTGGGGTTAAGTGACCTGCCCTGGGTCACACAGTCAAGTGTCTGAATCTGGATTTGAACTTAGGTCCTCCTAAGGGCCAGTGCTCTATCCACTGTGTCACCTAGCTGCCCTTTCCCTCCTTCTACCAATCTTAAAAGAATCTTCCTCAGCATAACTCATTAGTAGATTTTCACTGTCAAGAAGAGCAATGCTGGACTTCTTAAGGAATTAAGGACAGTATCATCACCACTTTATATGACAAATTACTCATCTGTATTACCCAGGGAGTTAGTCACTGTTCCTGTTAGCTTGGAAAAAGAATTAGACAACAGCACTTTTGGGGGAAAATGAAAACAAAAACAAAACCACCAAGAGAAACAAGTCTGGCAAAATAAACTATCTTCTGAATTTTTAAAGAATATTGATGTTGCTTTTTTCTATGAGATTAAAAATTTTTTAAATCATAACCTCTTCCAGTTAAGACTAGATTGGTGTGTGTATGTCTGTGTATGAATATGCCTATGTGGGGGAGAAAGGGTGGTACAAAGTTTCACAAAGCCCAAATGCTACATCTAGTACAATTTCAGAATTTCAAGTATGACACTGTAGTAATCTAATGATTATCACAACTATTTCAGTTTTCTCATATTAAAAGATATGGTTAGAGTACTCTCTTGTAAAGTCATTAATGATGTTGGCCCAAAATGTAAAAAAAAAAATTATGCTTCCTCAATTCCTAATGACAACAAAAAGATGTATATAGGGTTTTCCAAAAATCTCTGTATTAACATATTGATGGTGAACAACCATGTCAGAATTTAAAGAGGCACTAGTTTCAGTTCCACAAACCAAAGGTACATATAAAATTTTAAGAACAAAAAAGTAAAATATTGTAATGGTAAATGGTAATCTGCCCTGCCCCTTAATAGGCCAAATATAATCACATGGGGGGGGGGGATGGGCACAGGGAGGAGCTTGCTGAAAGGGTAGAGCAAGAGAAGGAGCCAGAACTGCCGAGAGCAAGCAGTGTGGAGGCTGAGCAGCTAGCATGAGTGAGAGAGCAGCATTTTTGCTTTAAGGGGGCCTGTTTTGTTTTGAAGGCCTGAATGAGGGAAGGCTTGAGAATGTTGGTGTTTGCTACATTGGTTATGTGCACCAACTTCTTGGTTGCTATGATGGATTTGGTTTTCTGGTTTGAGGATTCAGTTTTCTGGTATCTGGATAATTGTTTTGGTTCTGTCTTCCATGTGGAGAGTCTGTTATATTTTGTGATTCACAACTACACCACCACATTCAAAGCCACTGTGCACGCTTTGAATATCGCATTGGTGTTATAAATATATTAGACTCTTCAGGTATTTTTTTACTTTACAAAGACAAGGTAAGAAAAAAAGCAGCATAGAATGGAGCTACTATATTAGTACTTCAATGGAAACTTAATGCAGTTCTTTCATTCAATGTAACCTGTTATTAACAAGCCTACTAGGAGAGTTACAATAATGCTTTCTGATATCAAGCCATTGGGGGGGGGGGGGAAATCATCAAAAAATAAATGCTTAACAGGCTTAAGACCACAAATAAGAAACAATGTGACTCTGCAAGATTCTATGCTGCTGAGATAGAAAAAATGTTAGCCCACATATCTGACATGTCAAGTTTTTTTATAGGACGGAAACTTCAACTACACAACCTACTCCAACCCTTCCCCAAGGACATACAAAAGAACTGGGGGGAAGGGAAAGGGGCAGATGCACTTAGAATTGTGTGATTTAGTGATAGAAAGTATCTTAGATATATGTAACACATCCCACCATCAACCCCATTTTGGAGATGGGGAAGGAGGCCCAGAAAGGCTACATGATTGTTTTAGGTCATAGGTAGAACCACTGATTTAGAACCAAAACTATTCTTAGGTCATCTAGTCCAATCTCCTCATTTGCAAACAGAGGAAAAAAGGAGTTCAGTGACTCACCTAAAGTTATACAAGTAGTAAAGTGTCAATACTCTATAATCGAATATGGATCACTGTCTAAATCAGCACTTTCCTCTTTAAATGGAGGCTCTTACAGTGGGTTCTAAAAAAACTTTTAAAAATATTTTGACTCCTGTATTTCAGTATAATCATTTCCTCTGTAATTCTATGTATTTCATTTTATACATTTAAAACCATTATACTGAGAAGGGCGTCCATAGGCTTCAGACTGCCAGAATAACTCCTACTCCATACCATATGATTTTGACCCTTCGCTTCCTCTCAGCTCCCAAGGAGGTTGCTGGTACTTCACTTTCTGGCATTAGAAATAATTTCATCAATCGAATGACAAGTGTTTATTAAGCACCCACTATGTGCCAGGCACTGTGCAAAAACAGCACAAAGTACAACATGCCAGGTGTCTTACCTCTCCTAGAAGATGGTAAGTTTCTAGAGGAAACGAGCTGTTTCTTATTTATCTACAATCCTTTAAAAAAAGTGTTAAAGCAGGAAAAAGATTTGAAATGACTAGCCTAATCCTCTCATTATGCAGATGGGGGGGGGAGGAGGGGAGGAACTAATGGGACAGGATGGGACAGGAAGAAGACTTATGACTAGTCTAAACACACTGGCCCCATCCCCACCCAGCCAACAGTCCTTTTTATAGGTTTGATAAAAGGAAGAGAATTGTCTCCCCAGGGCTGCTGAGGGCTACTGGAGTTATTCTTGCAAATGGAGTACTTCCCTCATCTATGACCACTTTATCTGCCCCATAAATAATGGGCTTTCAAACCTGAGTAGCGGTAGATGTCATAAAATAATCCGCCCTATCTTTTGATAGCATTAAGTTGAAATATAAGAGGAAACTGAATTGAATCACGCTTCTTCCCATCCTCAATTAATGCTATTTTTATTTATTGCCATTCCAGCAGTGTGACTTTTGAGATCTAATAACATCTTAACCTGAATTTTGGTGTTTATTAGGGTAGGAAGAACCTGCTCAGACTCTGCATATAACAAAGTGACTATTTTACACTGTGGTACTGATACCACACATCAGCCAAGAAATATTTCTGTGAAAATATAAAAACAATTTAACGAACCAAAGGGAAATCCAAAAATGGTTTAATAATCCAATGAAACCGTATCCACTTGACAGGGGTTCATTAGTGTTTTGTCATGTCATGTGCGTTGCTCATCATCCGTAATGGCAAGCAAAACAGGATTTTTTTGCTCTTTTTTTCTGGACTGAGTTTTAGCTAATCAAGTGCCTTCACGCCTCACCTTTGATTGTATCAAGTCTTTGCAGGGCAGCTAGGTGGTGCAGTGAATAGATCACAGGCCTTGGAATCAGGACAACCTGAGTTCAAATCTGGCCTCAGATAACTTAACACTCACCAGCTGTGGGATCTTGGGCAGTCACTTAACCCAAAGTGCCCTGTCCTCCCCCCTCCAAAAAAGAAAAAAAAAGTCTTTGCTTGGAAACAGTACACATTGTATTGCCCTTAATAGGCCTAAGGGAGTTTGAAGATTTTCCCTGCCTTTAATAGGCCAAATGTAATCACATGGAAGCCCACAGTGGGAGGAGCTTGCAAAAAGGGTAGAACAGGAAGGAACAGAAAAGAGCACAAGCCGGGCTGGGAGCAAGCAGAACCGAGGGAGAATGTTTGTGATGTTGGTGCTGTTGATGTGTTACTTTCTCAGACAGAAGCCCTATCTGTTGTTCTGTGCTGATTTCTCAGGCAGAAAGTGAATTGAGATGATTGTGCTGGTAATGTGTGTAAATATTGCCGTAGCCCTGTTAAGTTTCATTTCCCTAGAAACAGAAATTGCAAAGAGCTTGGAGTATAGCGGTCCCATGAGCTGACATGGAACAGCAGCAGAGAGCTGCCTACATGTGAATCCAGGCAAGAGTTGGGAGTGGTCAGTCTGTGGAGGAGGAGCCTGGGGTTTGAAAGCCAGCCTCAAGTCAAGATGAAAGAAGACTTTACATTGGATACTCTGTACTGAGTGAGGAAATTGTAACTTATTGTGACCTGGGGATAGATGGTGTTTGTTATTTTCTGCTACCCCTTAAAGATGACTATAAGATATACTGAATGATATGTTTGAAGACTATACCACGACCTTAGTAATAAGTTATGACATGTTGTAGTGAATGTTATGCTTTAGTTTCTTGAATGTTATGTTTTAGTTTATTGCTGAACAGAGAGTTCTTTATACTATGCAATTAGATCCTTAAAGTTATTCACAGGAGCAGTCCTCAGGGGAGCTGCTTGTGATTGGCTTTACATCTTCCCAATCAGAAGGCCCATACCTTTCAAGGAACTGATATATCTCCAGGGCCTACCAATGTGCCTTGAACATAGCACCTGCCAACTGCCTGCTGGGCCTGGAATGAATGTGTCATACCATCCCTGCTGCATCTAGCACCATAACAAGCAAACAACAGACATCAGATATTTTCTTACTGCTGTGTGATCAGCTAAGTGGGGTGATTTCAACTTGTTGCATGTTTAGATAGGGTAGAAACAAGAGGAATGAAAGTTTAGGTATCCAGTTTAATGTGGGTAAAAGATAATAAATTTAGAACCCATAAAGTCTAGGATTAGGCTTCATTCTCTCTTCACTTTTGAAATAAATAAGCACCATTCTATGGAACTAAGTTCTAGTTGATTTCAGTATTTTCCTATAAAAAAGAAGATAGCAACTTCCTTTAAATGGAATGATTAGAGATACAAAATTGTTACTTATAATGTCAAAATGTCATCTTTAGCAAAATATAGTTGCTACAAGTTAATAAGGATTATGAAATACTAACTGCAACCCAAGTCTTAATTTTCAAACCATTTCAAATAAGGGAAAAAGGACTGAATTCACAAATTAAAAGGCGTAAAAACATTTTTAAATACTATTCTTGCTTTTATTAGTAATACTTTTTTCCAAAGAAAACTGAACTGATATTTTTCAGTTTATAATCACTTATATCTTCTACACTGAAATTAATTTGTTTAAAAATTATATTAGTGATCATACATAAGCTATATAAAAGAGGGGCTGATTTTCAGATTTATAGACAGGATGTAAACACTAATTTGCATATTATTTACACATGTCAACTTTAAATAATTTAACTGAATTTAAAGTCTTATGCTACAATTCTGCCTGTCATGAAAATTCAGAAAGTCATGTGCGACAGGAATATGAAAGTACTAAAGTATCAGTTCTTTTTTCAGTAGTAGCAGCTTAAGCTTTTCAAGGAGCTAAAGGCAAAAGGATCAGATCTAAACAAGTTAACATGTAAAATGGCTTTGTAAACCTTAATCATAGGAATACAAGCTATTATTAAACAAACTTTAGTGGAAAACAAGTATATGTTTAGTTGGAGTAAGGATATTTTGGGTCTTAGGTGAGATAATTAGCAAGCATCCAAAAAGATGAAAAAATAAAGAATCAATTTGTGCTCAAGTTCCTAAACTTTATCCTAAGAAAAATATCTGTTTATATATCTTGCACATTATCTGAATAGTCACTAAAGTTTTAAATTCAAAATTATATTATGTTGCAATTAGCAACTCTAGTCACATTTTTAATTTTTAAAAATTTAATATTTATTTCTTCCAAATACATGTAAAAACAATTTTAACATTCATTTTAAAAAATTGTTCAGTTCCAAATATTCTCCTTCCCTCAACTCCTCCCGAAAGCAAGCAACTTGATATAGGTTACACATATACATATTTCCACGTTAAATCATGTTGTGAAAGAAAACAGAGCCTACTTATATTTCTAAACTGACATGAAAGGTACTATGATTCCTTTAAGATCCTGAAGCTTTTGATGAAAGTGTGATTATTTTAAAAATTATCACCTGCTCAGCAACGATTTATACCTCTTGTCTTATGTTATCATCATCTATGTCCTTTTTAAATTTCTTCTATTATAACATTAACTCCCTTAACAGCAATGTCTGTCTTATGACTCTCTGTACGTAGAACTAAGTACTATTTTTATTCATGCTCCTTTCTTTTCTTCTTTTTAAAGAAGATTAATATTAATAGTACTTTGGATATGGTCAGGCTACAAAAAATTTATTTCACAGATGGCAAGCAAGTTTACAGCATAACAGTATAATACTAAGCCATTATAAGTTTTTAGTATCCGTATTATTATAGGAACATTATGTCTACCAATGTATCAACTACATATAGTAAAAGCATGGCCTGACAATCTAACAAGGTTAGTTTTGTTTGAAAATATGTGTTCTACCCCATCTCAATAATTTCCATTTTTATAAAACACTCTGGGAAAAGCATGGCTAATTACTATAATGAAAGCTGTTAATATGCAAAGTGTCAATGTCCAAATCTATTACAGAAATTTTCATCTTTCCTTATCTCTAATCTGTGTTTCTTCATATTGTACCATATTAATATGTTTTTCAGACTAAAAATTCCTGATCCAATGAGGGGGTTTCATATACTTCTTTATTTCCACTAGAGTATCCATCACCATTATTTAAGCTGTTCTGTAGGGGGAAAAGGTTGTAAAGGCAAGCAAAGTGGGAAATTTTTTTTTTGCTGTTTTTCTGTGTGTGTTATTCAGTTTCCCACCCTCAGTCTTATATGCCTCTGCGCTGAGCCAATCAGATATGTGCAAGTGGGCTCTAAACCAATCAGATGCTGAGTAGAACTGTACATAAAGAGAGTCGATGTTGAGAGAGCAGACATTGAGAGAGCCAGCTTCAAGAAAGCTGTCAGCGCTGAGAAGAAAATGAAGAGAAGAGCCCTCTGAGAGCCTGGAGGAGACCTTTGATGACAGAGACTTGCTGAAGGAGTTTCTCAGCTGTAAAAACCAAACAGAGCTGTAGGGCAGGAACCTCCCCCTGGGAAGGAAGGAGGCTTATTAGCTTAAGGCCCTTTTAAGAGCTGTTAAAGTTAACTGAGCTGTTAACAATAGAACCTCTGGACTCTGGAGGTGAACTGAGATGGTGGTGTTGGTATAGTGTGTTGTTGCCCTATTAAGCTTTGTTTTCCCAGAGGTAGAAGCTGCAGGCAGGAGCCCCTGGACCCTGCTGTCAGGCAGGAGGTTGGAGTAGATCAGTCCCTGTGAGCTGAGACCTGCAACAGGAGCAGACAGCTGCCTACATGTGAATCCAGATGAGAATCGCGAAGGGTCAGGCAACAGAGGAAGAGCCATGCAATTTGGAAGTCAAGCTCAAGTCAAGATGAAAAAATGACTTGGACACTTGGTATTAAGGAGATTGTTCTTACAGTGACCTAGGGGTGGATGGTGTGGTATTTTCTGCTACCCTTTAAGGATGTGTTGTGCTAGGGAAGACCCTAGCCTGGGACCCCCCAATTGTGTAAACAAGTATTTTGAGGAATGCAATGATATATGCTATGTGCCATGACATACTGAGTGTTATGATATATAAAGATACATAAAAAAATATGTTTTGCTTTAGGATGTTATGAGTTAAGCTTTACTTTATTAAACAATGTTTAGTTCTGAATAGAGTTCATTATACTATGCAATTATACCCTTAAAATCATTCACAGCAGCAGTCCTCAGATGCGCGGATTGTCATTACAGAGGTGGAGGTAGGGATAGGCATAGCAGGGCAGAAGCCCTATCCAAACCTAGGTATACACAAATCCTTGTGGACACATGAATGACAGACACATTCACTCTTCAGACTAAAACCCTCCCAAACAATGAGACTGGGCTTTTCTCCTATTTCAATCAGAAAAATATAGTAGTTTCCATGTTTTAGGTCAAAATTTGTGGACCAAAAAACAATAATAAGAACACTACTCCACACTAAAAAAGATGCTCATTTCCCTCCCTAATGGGTATTAAAACATACCACAGAATCATATAGTAAATATAAAGTCAACAATAATAAAATACTCAGTATACATAAAATGTTATGCCTTCATCAACACAAATTTCTCCAATGAATTCTTTGTTTTGAAAGAGGTTATAAGCTACCAAACATCCTGACTTGCTTTAATATATGTCATCAAGTGCATAAATAGCAAACTGTGAGTGAGGTACATTTCCCTCATACGTGGTCTTTTCAGAGGATGCTTAACAAGGAAACTATTTTCAATGGATTCACTTCAATTAATTTAATTCAATAAATATTCATTAAGTACCTGCTGTTTGGGGAGCGGGGGAGGTCACAAAGCCCAAAAATTATCCTCAATGCCAAAGAATGATTTGTTGTGGATTTTGTTTTGTTTTGTTTTTTTACTATCTGAGAAGAAGATACAGAAAATACATCCAAATCAAGGTAATGAGGGATGAAGGATGAATAAGTCCTTCAAAGAAAATGCTCTAGGAAGATATAAGAGAATGCTTTTTGGGAGCAGGGATATCACAGGAGAAAATGATACCTGAGTTAACTTTGAAGAGAAGGTTCTGGAAAGCTGGGGATTCCAGATATGCATAAATACGCAGAAGGTAGAGTTATGTAAAGTTTAGTGAAGAGCTAGCAGTCCAGTTTAGCTGGAACAGAGTTTGTTCACCTCGCCCTCTCTTTGAACAGTTTTCAGGAGTGCTGGATAGGTCACCAACATGCCATACTGTGAGGCATCAAGGTAGGACTTTAGTAGAACACTGAATTATACATTCATACATCCATAACTTAAATCTATTCCTTTCTTTTCATTCCTCTACTGTTATCAGATCTTTACTAATGGAAAGAATCTAACTGAATTCGCTGTCTCTAGTTTTCCTTCTAATCTCTCCTGCTCCTTTCAAGTCCAACAACTTGTGTACATTACACTGATGTTCAAAATTCTCCAATAATTACTATTTAGAAGGAAAATCTAAACTTTTTAGCCAGACAGTGCAAGGACCTCAATAATCAACACTATACAATAACCAATCTATAAAAATACGGTCCTTCAAACAGGTTAGACCATTCTCACCTCTGGGTCCTTGGTGGAGTAATATCAAAGACATTCTAAAAGGACCTCTACCTTCTCCCCTTTGGTTTAAATAAATCATTCCTCTTCCTTCAACACCCAGTTTGAGTATTACCTGACAATTTAGGCTCAGAGTAAATTTACCCATAAATCCTTTACTTTGAGCCTCTAACACTCATTTGGATTTTCTTTTACAGACCAATAAATATTCTGCTCCCAGACCCTTTTAACAAAATAACAAAAAAACACTATAAAAACTGAAACTTACAACCCACCACACCTAAACAATTATAAACTTTTCCTAAAAGAGTATGTTATCTGGTATTAGCCCAGCATTATAATGTAGTGGGATTAAAGTGAAGTAGTAGACATAGAACTGTAAATAATTCAACTTTAGATGTATTCAAACATTTACTGGGTGCACCAATGTTCAAAGTACGAGTAAAAAGAAAAAACGGGCTCTTCCCAGATTTAACATTCAATCTCTGGACAACTTCTGCTTAGAAGCAGGATCTACTAAAAATTCTAAATAACCTTTTATTTTTCCTTCTGGGCAACAATAACAAATTTAAAAGAACACTTTAGATTATCATTTTTAAAAACATATAATAGTCTTATTTGATCTCCATAATGCCTCTTTGAGGTAAGTAGTTCAATATTCTTATCCTCTTTTCACACACTCTTGCATCTGTCCCATGCCCTATCCAAATTAGTTCAGTCACCATCATTTCTCTCCTAGATCATTCAAACAACTTTCTAACCTGATTACCCTGTCTCAAGTTTCTGTCATTTGTCCAATTCACCCTTCATATAGCTACCAAAATGATTTTCTTTAAAGCACAAATCTGATGGCTTTGTTAATCCCTTACTCAAATTCCAGAGACCCTACTGACTACTAGGATCAAATATAATTCTCTGTTTGCCATTTAAAGCCATTTATCAGGAAAGAATATTTACAACCAATGTCTCTGAATAAAGGCCTCATTTCCAAAATTTACAGGGAATTAAGTAAAATTTATAAGAATACAAGTCATTCCCCAATTGATAAATGGTCAAAGGATATGAACAGGCAATTTTCAGAGGCAGAAATTAAAGATATCTTTAAGCATATG
>CM053581.1:528082655-528161667 GCA_028627135.1 Pseudochirops cupreus | reverse complement strand
TATATGAATGTAATGGAATACTATTGTGCTATAAGAAATGGGAAGGAGATGGACTTCATAATTACCTGGAGAGGCTTATACGGACTGATGCTAAGTGAGAAGAGCAGAACCAGGCAAAACCTGTACACAATCACAGACACATCGTACATATGATGACCAACCTTGATAAACTGGACTCTTCTCAGCAACACACAGCTATAAGACAACTCTACAAGCCTCAGGATGGAAGGAGATATCTACATTCAGAGAAAGATCTAGAAAGAACAGAGTTCAAATGGAGACTGAAGCAAAACACACTATCGTTCTCTTTCATGTCTGGTTTTGCTTTTTTTTTTTTCTTTTCCCAGTGATCACTCATTGGTTACAACCCTTCTAATATAGCCAAACTATTGGACAATGTGAAAGTATTTGCAGATCCTGTACATGATTGCACGCCACCATGGGGGGGGGGGGAAGGGAGGGGAGAAAATCTGAAACTCAAGTGAATGTGGAACTGAATCTTGTAAACTAAAAGTAAATAAACAAGTCATTTAAAAGAAAAAAAAAAGCCATTTATCACCCAGGACCAATCAACCTTTCTAGTACTCACCTGTAAGCACACTCTGGTCCAAGTAAATTGTTCTTGCTGCTCCTCATACATCATACTCCACTTCCTGTCTCTATGTACTGGCTACCTCCTATTGGTACATGCACTTCCTTTCACCTTTGGAATCTCAGAATTCCTAATTTCCTTCAATACATTTAAGTGCCAACATTCTGTACATGAGGTTTTTCTCGTCTTCGCAATCCTCCATTCTCCCCCTCTCTGGTCCTCACATCCTTAATACCCTGTCCATACTTACATATCTATATGTCTACTGGAGAGTTAGACTGGAAGTTCTTTGAGAGCAGGGACTATTTCAATTTTCCCTTGCATTACTGTGCCTAAGAAATAGTAGACACCTAATAAACGCTTGCTGATGCTGTATCTAAATTATTAAGTAATGGAAAATACCAGGCAGAACTGGGTCTCATATTTCAATAAAAGCATTAAAATGCCTACAAAGGTCACATCTAATCTTCTGACTTCAAGTCTACACTCTTTCCAAAATACCATCTTGTCTGATCAAACAAGAAATTAAAAAATAAAATAAAATGCACAGGTTCTACTTCTTCTGTGAAACTCTCCTTCATTCAGGTTCTCCAGACTATTAATATTCTTTCTCCTCAAAATGACCTATTTATTTATCATCTACTAGGTACTATCCCACTATCTTCAGAGGCTACTACTGTCAAGCTTTGTCTACCCTCTCAGACCCAACACCTTCTTGGCTGAAGACCTTACCTCTTACTTTACTGAAAATAATTGAGAATATTCAACATGAGCATGCTTCTGGCTGGCTCTCTTTCTTCCATTTCAAAACCCTGTGACATCATCTCTTACTCTTTTCCTTTCTCCTAGTCTCTGACAAAGTGATGGCCTTTTTTTTTTTTTGCCAAAGCCAATCTCTTTACAAATACACTTATTCCAACTCCCTCCAATTTTATTCAGCAGATTATACCTCAATTATCTCATCTACCTTCCCTCTCTAATCTTCACATAATATATCGGTTTCTTCGCTATTGGTCTTCAAATATACCCACATTTCTCCAATCTCTAAACCTTCATTAGATGCTATCATCTCCTTAGACGGTTGTATGGACCTGTACCAAAAGGAATTCCCCTTCATAGAAACAGATATAACTCCCAGGGTAATGTATCTAGTTGAGAATTGCCTGGGGATACTAGGAGATTAAGTGACTTGCCCACCATCACATTTCTGAGGAAGGACTTGAAACTAGGTCTTACAGACACCAAGGTTAGTCTTTTAATCACTATACCATGATGCTCAGCTTCTGTATGACAAAAATATCATTAAAAAAGTATTCTCTGAAAAGAAGTGGCTCAATAATTTGCAGGAGCCAAGGCTGACAGCCCAGAATCCTTTGTTCCCATAAAATGAGTTCTTTTAAAAGCCCTAAAAGATGGCCTTCAGTAGAGTATATCTATGAAAATATTTATGGGAGGACAAGAATATTATCATAGGGTAAGGTATGGATGTATACAATCTGCATCACTGGAGGGTATATATCCAGCACTAATGAGAGTAGTCACTAGGCATCAAATTCTACTTCCCAGCTTCTACCTCTTTCTTCTCACAGGTATTTGCTCAATAAAGGCAAACTAGTTTTAAATATCTGCTGCAACAAAAATATAATTTGTTAATGTTCTATGAGTAGGAATGGTACTTCAAAAGTTAATCAAAATGATTTTTGCGTTCCTTCCTTATTACAGACAACCAAAAACCCATCACATAAACATTATAAAAATTCAGAAATATCTCTGCAGTAACAAATTCACCAACCCCAAATCATGTATGTGAAACCACTGCCACAATAACATATAAAACATAAAAAACTTTTCAAAAGAATAAATGAATTCCCTTCCTACACTTAAAAAATACAATATGGCAAATCACTAGTTTTATGTATGTTCAGAGTACAGTAATAAACCATTTCCTCAAATACAGTGCATATTATTAAGGATGAAAGAAAAAGAACTAAACATTAAAGTATTACCTGCGAACCACAGGGCTTCAAGTTTTGTTACTGAATTTGAAAATGTACTTAAAAAGTTATGGGAACAGTTTGACTTTGGTTTCCCAAGAAAAACTTTCTCAGTATTTGTTTTAACATACTTAGATGTTCTATTTTCTTCATTTATTGCCATTAAAAGTTTGGAGACCTCACAGTAAGGTTTGATTATATCTGGGAAGTCTAGCTTTAAAGACAAAGTGAACACCTTGCTTGTTTAACTTCAGTTTTTAAACAATATGTACTTAACATTCCACATCCTCAAGTTCTCATTTATAGCCATGCTACCAGAAAGTTATCTATACTCCTTGCCTCCACTTTCTCATGTTCTATACTCACCTACCCCCTTAATTTGGTTTCCACTGCACCACTCCCTCTAACACTGCTTCTTCTCCCTCTTTTTTATTGCTAAATCTGACGGGCTTTTTCTCACTCTTCTTGACCTCTCTGCAACATGTGATGCTTCTAATCATCCCCCTCCTAAAAAAAAACAGATTTGGGAATCCCGGGTTAGAAAGTCTTGTTCTGGATGCTCTCCTCCTGATATTTTTCATGAAACTAATCTTCCAGCATCCAACCCTTACTGATCTCACTTGCAGGTAAGACCAGTTATACATTCTACCTTATGTGGGTAGGGTAGAATGTTCCACTCCCCTGGTGATCTCATCAGTACCTGGAGATTCAGCTATCATTTCTACTGCAGAAGACCGCCCAAGTGTCTGGATGCAGGCATCTGTTCTCCTGGGCTTCAGACCTCTGTCTCCAAATACTTGTTAGACACCACCTCTATTTGGATATACCATAGGCACGGTAAATAAATGTCTAAAATGAACTCATTATCTTTCCTTCTAAACCTGCCCAAGCTCCTAACTTTGTTATTCTGTCAAGAGGACTGCTTCACTCCAGCTCATAACCTAGGAGTCATCCTCACATTTCTCCCACACCCCCAACTCCTAAGTTGTCAACTCATGTCAACTCTATCTCCCCAACATTTCTCAAATCTATCCCCTTACCTCCACTTACATAACCACATCCAGTTCTTCAGGATTCATCATTGCTTCCCAGAACTAACTTAACAGTGTTCCATGTGGTCTTCCCTTGCCTTTTCAATCTATACTCTATGCAGCTGCCTAACTCATAGTCCTAAAACCCTGTCACTAACCCCCACTCACTGTCTTTAGAATAAAACACAAGTTCCCCGTTTTGGCCTTTAAAATCCTTCAGAATCTGGCTTTCCAAACTGATTACAGAGCACTCTCCCACACCCCTCTCCTCTCATGCACCATATACTTCAGCCAAACTGGCCTATTTCTTCTCAGATCAAATTTTCTCTTCTTCCTCCATGTCTACACATTAGCTGTGCTCCCCTTGACTACATCCTCTGCCCAGAATTCTCTAGCTCACCTCTCTACTTCCTAGAACCCTGAACTCCCTTCAAAGTTCAACTCAAAGGCCACACCAATTCCTTTAATCAGGCCTTTCTCCACTAGGCCCCCCAGCTCCATTGGATAGAGGGCAGTCAGGAGGACTAGAGTTCAAATCTAAACTCAGACACTTAGTACCTGTGTGGCCCCAGGAAAGCATTTGACTATTTGCCTCAGCTATAAAATAGGGCTAAAAACAGCACCTACCTCCAATGCTTGTCATTGAAGATCAAAGGGATATTTGTAAAGGGTTTAGCATAGTGCCTGGTATATAGGACTACTTCACAAATGCTGGTTTCCTCCCTTCATTGGTTTCTCTGCTTTCCACCTCCATAGCATGCTGTGTACACTTTGGCCATGGTCCCTCTCCACCTTCCTCTCCTCTGGATATGTGGGTTTTGACAGGCAAAATCTTGCCTTGTCTTTGTCCTGAACCAGGTCCTGCCATCTCCACATCATGACACTGCACAAGAACCACACAGTCTCCCCTTGCTGTCTTCTCCCTTGAGGGCTTCTTCGCTTATTTGTACTCTTAGCTCTTACTGCGTTGTGCCTGACATTAAGAGCTTAATAAATTAATGCCCTCTCATGTCCCTTCCAAAAACCATCTATATCCTGAATTTACTTCATCTGTGTAAAAATAAAAATGAGAAGCAATTTGCAGGTTTGTGGCATTCATGATAACTCATACCACAGTAAGTTTTTATTCCAGTTACTCCACTGGTATTGAATATTTGAGTTGTCCTATTACGCTTGCCATGCCTTACTAGCAAGTTAAAGACACCATACAATGAAATAACTTTCAGAGTCAAGTAAACTAAGCTCAGGTGTACTATTTTCATCGACATTACAGTGTTAGATTTCTTTTTAATACACCTTCTGCTGCTTTGCTCTTTAACTAATTAACTCTTTTACTAATTAAAACACCCAACTTCTGAGTAAGAATTTTCAAGTACAAATGGAAAATTAGCAACATACCAACTATCCACTGAACCACTACTGAAATTCTGTGCAAAACTTTATTAAATAAATACATGCCAAGGATGCCTTGCATATGTTTACATTCTAAATATGCTGATGCCACATTCTCATTATCAAATATCGCTTGGTACAAAGCAGCAAAATATAAAGATCTTGATAATGATCAATTCAAGCATTTAGGGGCTTACTGTATGCAGAGGACTGTGCTAGGTGAAGTACTAAAGGAGACACAAAGTTTAGATGAGATAACCCCTACTCTCATAAATCTTACAGTCGAGTAAATGACGCAAAACTATAGTACGTATCTTTCAGATCCCTTTCTCTCTCTCTACTCACATAATCTTCACCTAGATTCTGAGCCATCCTCACCTCTTACCTGGACTACTGAAATAACCTCTTAATTGATCTCCTTGCTTCTAATATATCCTCCAAACATCTGTCAAACTGATGTTTTTACATCACTGCTTTGACAACATAATCCTGCTACTAAAAGATTCTTAAGTAACTTAAAAATCTCAAATTACTCCTACAATAAAACATAAAATCCTTGAGACTGGTCTTAAATGCCTTCCACAATCAGACTTCTACAACTTGCCTTTGGACTTTTATTTTATACCACTCCTCTTCTCACAAGAGCCTGCTAATTGTGGCTTGTAGACAACATTCTGTCTTCCAACTTTTGCACAAGTGATTGGTCATATAGTATCCCTGATTTAAAGCTGCCTCATGAAGCCATTGGGTTCCACCCTCTCATTTTACAAGTGAGGAAACTGAGGCTCAGAGAGCTTTGTCTGAGTTGTGTGGGATATGAACCACGGTTTTCATGAGAAGTCAAGTGCCTTAACCACTACACTATCCTGCCTCTCTGGGCTCTGCCACATCTGAGATGCAACTTCTTACTTTCATCTACTCCACAGAATCTCAATATTCTTTTGAAGCCTTTCCTGATACCACTGACTATATTTTCTGTTTTACCTACCTGTACAGAAAAACATATTCCACCCCTTTCTCTGTAGACTGTAAGCTCCTTGAGGGCATGACATTTTTTTCCCTGTATGCGGAGAGTCTACCTTATATATACTTGAATACAAAGTAACAAATGAGAGCTGAAGAGTTCTACACAGAACCAAATCAGAGGAAAACAAGAGCAGAAGTGTCTTTGTCGAGAATCAGAAGGCAACACTTCAGTTGAGCTTTAAAACAAGTATGGTAGGCAAATGTCTAATTATATTACAAAGCAGTAAACATCAAAACCATCTGATGAAAAGCTGGTCAGGAGAAGCAACTAAAGATTAGCAAGACCTAGAAACAAACGCGTAACAAATTCTTCAAACCCAAGGGGTGGGGGAAGGAGAGGAAATGGAGCAAAGGGACTCTATCTATCCTATGCCTCTCCCTCAAAAAACAGAAACAAAAAAACTGCTGAAGCAACTGGAAAGCAGTCTGACAGGAAACAATTTTAGATCTGTATTTTACACAAAATATCAAGATAAAAATCCAAATGAACAAACTTATCTAAAACATAGTCATATCTCAAATGAAATTATACAAGAAAGCAAAGTTTTGGTTTTCCTAACCATAGTTACGGGAAGAATGCATAGAAGTTCTAAAAAAGTAGATCATAAATATATTTTTAAAGTTTGTGCATTAAATATCTGACAAAAAGATTAAATACCATTCAGTAGACAAGACCAAAGGTTCTAAGAAAAATTTCAAAACAAATTAAAATGATCATCAATAATTATCTGAAACTATCCAAAAAAAACTAATAAGAGAAAGGCTGATAATAACCCTGAGATTACCTCACTGCCATCAATTTAGCAAAGATTGGAAAATTTAGTGTGCAGGGACTTTCAGAAGTTAGACGCCATTTGCTACTGGTGCAACTGTGATTTATTCCAATCATTCCAGAAAACAATTTGGAACTATGAAAGAAAACATTAATTGTTGTCATCCTCTGACTCAGATTTCACTGCTAAGTACTATACACTCCAAAGGAAATAACATAACATGAGGAGATCCCTAAATACAAAAATGACAGCAGCATTACATGTAATAATAAAAACAAAATGTGTGCCCAAATCTCAGTATTTGAACGTAATTATTATTATTATTGCATAATAAGGGTAAGTGGTATCGTACCATAAAAAAGATATTCCTCCTTTGTCATCAAGAAATTGATATTTAATATAAATATTAAAGATTACACCATGAAAAAAATTAGAAGAGATGCATATAAAACACCTCTCACAGTTAAAGCTCAGGTCTTAACCAAAGGATAGAAATGAAAGATAAAATAGGAGTAACTTCAACTTTATAAAACTGAAAAACTTTTGTACAAATTTAATGGACCAAGAAGAGAAACTGTCAACTGGGAGAAAAATATCTTTGCACCTACCTAATACCAATTTAAAAATCCTAAGAGAACTAAAACAAATAGGAAAGACCAAGAGTCATTCATCCAAGAGTAAGTAGACAACAGATATGAACAGTTCTCAGAAGAACTTCAAACAACTGACAACCAACTATATGTAAGAGTGCTCCAAATGACAGACATGAGAAATGAAAATCAAAACAACTCAGGTTTCACCTCGCACCCAGCAAACGTGCATAGGTGTCAAAAAGATGGGAACAGTGAATGTGGGAGGGTTAAGTGGGACCACTAATGCATGGTTGGTGATGGTGTAAAATGGTCCCACTTATTCTGGAAAACAATTAAGATGTGAGCCAAAGGTCCCGAGGCTTAGTCATATACCCCAAGAAGGGCAAAAACAAACAGATCCCATTTACACCAAAATATTCATAGCAGCACTTTTTGTGGTAGCAAAGAACTGTTAACAAAGTAGTATATTGCCTGTCAATGAGGGAACAGTTAAAACTCCAACATTATCGTCCCCCATAAAATTATGAATATGTACAATTCAGAAGTATGGGAAGACTTCTACGAACTGAAAAAGCACAATCAGGAAAACAATATACAACAACTAATCTAAATTAGTTATTAACCATCTAAATCAGTGATTCTCAGCCTGTGGGTTATGTTCAATTTGTAACAATGAAAATACATCCTGCATGTCAGATATTTACATTATGATTCATAACAGTAGCAAAATTACAGTTATGAAGTAGCAATGAAAACAATTTTATGGTTGGGGGTCACCACAATATGAGGAATTGTATTAAAGGGTTGCAACATTAGGAAGGTTGAGAACCACTGATCTACAGTGAGAAGCGCAGGTGATGTGTTGGCTAGTTTATCTGAACTAACATTTTTTTTCCTTCTCTTTTTTATGTCATTAGATGGGACAGCACAGCCGGCAAAGGAAAACGGGAAGGATATATTAAAAATAAATGTGATATAAAACCAAAAGATAGCAATGAAGTTTATAAGACGAAGTAACTTTGGGGAATCTCCTTTGGAGGAGGGCTTGTTCAAGAGTCTGCTGCAGAAGAACAAAACATATTAATCAATTTTTTAAAAAAACAAAACCAAGAAATTTTAAAACAAAAGAATGGTACCAAGTTGCCAAAATTTGGTTAATTTCATGTTTGACAGGGATTTGTTTGATTTTGATAAACTGAAATTTGTTTCAGATCATATTAAAAAGTAAAATGACAAGAATTTAGGCGCTGGGGGAGAAGAAAACATTCTAGGTACAAAGAACAGTATCTATATGAAAATAATTTAATCTGTGGATAGGAAGAGTACAAGATAAAGCAGACTAGATAGGATGGTATCAGATTATGAAGGGCATTTAATGTTAGGCCAAGGATTATTTATTAATTTCAGATTTTTTTTCCCCCTATTTACAAAGCTGGAATCACATACATATATAAAGCTTATCTTTTAGCAAAGGATCACAGGCACAGGACTTGCTTTCCACCTCCACCCTCAAAAATCAAAATGCAGACCATTTGTTTAAAAACATTTCAAAGTACTGCCTTTTAAAAATTAGATTCTTTTGGTTTGTTTCAATGAAAAATAGATTTGAAATGGATTTTATACTTTTCCAGGATTAGTAAATTAAGGATACTTTAATACAAATAAGGATATCCCTCATTTTAGAATATGTTATATTAACAGAAGAAAGATTACTTCCATTTCTTCCCCTTATACTTTTTTGGAAGTTGTGATCCTCATAAAGTAACCAGACTAAACTCAACTGAACTTTTATGCTGGAGAAGAAGAGTAGCATGAGCAAAGAAAAGATTGGGGTCACCATTATGTGCAACTTAACAGTCTTGGTGATGGTGTTAAGTACAGGCTGAACTTAGAAGTTAGGACAAATGTTTCATTAACACTGAAGTCCCCATACCACCTCAAATCAACCCAGCTAACTGCAGGGGGATGTTATTTCTCTCATTTTTGAATTGTATTAAATTCTGCTAAAAGAGAATATATGTACAATTCAATTTTGAAAAACAAAATTAAGAAATCTACACTTTCTAAATTATAGCAAGTCTTATTAAGGATGAATTTGCACCAATTTTATAATCAACATCAAGAAGAAAAATGATACAATTTACAGAAACTTTCTAGAACACGATTCTATAAAATGAAATACACCAAATTCTAAGAGTGCTCTAACAACATATGCAAACAAACACAAGGTGTACACCAAGTCAACAGACTAGCACAACAGTTAAGGAAGGACTGAATAACAAAAAATTTGAAGGGAGATGAGGAATATTTTATCTTTTACAATTTGTCATGTAACGGAAAGAGCACTAGGTAGGAAACCAACCGTACTAGTTACTTACATGATCTTGAACCAGTAATTTCATCTCTCTTGGCCTCATTCAATCTATTGAATGGGAGCATTCAGGGTGTGTAAGTATCTAGGAGATAATCTCAAAGATCCCTTCCTTCACTAAAAAGATTTTATGATTCTATGATCTGGTACCGCCACTGTAAAATAGCTTAAATTTTCAAAAACCATTATTGGATTTCATTGAGAAAACAATTGTTCCCATAATTCTCCATCCTAATCCTATGCACTAATTCTTGTCCTTAAACTTGGAAGCATAAAGTTGGCTTCCTAATTCAGAGTATGAAATAGTTGATTTTTAATTTTTTTTTAGGAGTTCAAATACCCAGAGTTTTTATTCTGATCTTCACACAAAATATTGATTTTATAAACTGAAAAAAGATCCCATAAACATAAAACCTTTTACCTGTGCATAAATTCTTGATTTTAGAACATGCCATACCCAACTCCCCACCTGAAAGTAGAGTAATATGTTTGGTTTTATTTGTTTCCATATTTCTATTCTGTTGATTATTATGTAATAAATGCAATTCTAAATTCAGTCATCTTGGTCCACCCCGATGACTCAATCACATCCTCTGAAACCAATTCCTTTACAAACTGAGGCTCCTTTTCAATCCTATCATAATAAAAACAAGAATAGCTACAACCATAGTTCTTTTGATAAAAAGATCAGGCTAAATTAAGACAACTCACTTCCAGGTCTTAGTATATTTTTCCACCCCCACCAAAGAGTTATTCCTTTAATAAGCATGGCTATATAATATGGTAGGCTAGTGTATTTCACTGACCTATATTTGCTAGAATCATTTTGCTTACATTTACAGCAGCAGTATTATGTTTCTAGTGTGACAGATTTTTGATAGGCTTAAAATGGTAAACAAAACTTTTCAGATTATCAAGTAAATCTATATTAAGTTTCATTTATCTTGTCATGAACATAAAATTAGAGGGCCCCAATTCAATTCAACCTGCAGTATCTACGCCCCTGAAACTAGATGTCAATGAAAGATTTTTCTTATTTCCCCATGTTTTAAAGAAATTTAAAAGTTTTTCGTGGTATAAGATAAATGTTTGTTTCCTAGTGTTTGGTTTAGAGACTTAATATGTAAATCAACTACTAAGATCTGAAGATGAGGAGTATGTCTAGTATAAAATTTCTTTTAATGGCTGTCATTCCCCCTCAGTTTGTCTTCTTATTTTAAAGTCCATTCTCTCTCTGGTTAGTGAAACCATGCAAATTTTGAATTGGAAATAGAAAAAATAAATTAAATGGTAAGCAGAATTTTGCTTTCAACTATGCATACATTATAAATACATCAAATCTACAGAACTGGCATGGTGCAACTGACGTAATTTCCCTC
Source organism: Pseudochirops cupreus (assembly GCA_028627135.1). Classification (NCBI taxonomy): domain Eukaryota; kingdom Metazoa; phylum Chordata; class Mammalia; order Diprotodontia; family Pseudocheiridae; genus Pseudochirops; species Pseudochirops cupreus. The sequence continues at coordinate 528,150,516 of CM053581.1, read as the reverse complement.
ATAAACTTAAAACTTTAAATGCAAAATCAAATATATTGGCCAACTTAACAAGCAGTTACAGTCAAGACAAGCAAAACTGAGGCACAACTGGGAATGCCTATATTAAATTCGTAAGACATTCCTAAAAGCATTATTACCTATGGAGCAAATTAAGCAATTAAGGGTCTTTCTTCTTGGTTCCATTACAAGGTGTAATGGAAGGTGTAATACTAGCACCTACGGGGTATACCCCTCCCACATCAGATAATTTTCAAAGCTAACATAAAAATAAAAATAAAACAAAAAGACAAGATACAAGTCACAAGTACTTTAATTTTTTAAAATCACTTATCAAAAACAAAAATTGCACTATTCTACTCTAAAGTTAACACAAGTAATAATTAAAGAGGGTACTGTCTCACAGATAAGGTGCTGAAAGTCAGTGAGAGCTTGATGCCTCACACTATACTTGGTTCCTTCAGTGCATATGAAAATTTGATAAGATTTGACACTACTCCCTTTCAAAAGTTAACATTCAACTGACAAAACTATTTATTAATTTGCTAAGCAACCAAAACAATTTAATCAGTTTATTTTTTGAGTAACATTACAATGTATAATCACTACGATACAATTTAAATCCTTTATATTACAGTACCAAAGAAAAGCATTACAGTACAATAATACACAAGTCTGTTAAAAGTACTGTGTTCTAATGGGGTAACTGTTCCACAAACTGCGGTATGTGTGCTTCGTTGATTTCCTGGAATTGTCAATACACTGCACCCTGTTTTAAGTGGGCTGTACCTGAAAACCAAGGTATGCAATTCCTTAATAAAGATTAGAAGGCATCAAGTTATGGGATGAAAGATCGGGGGGAAGGGGTAGGAGGGAGAAAAGATAAGAAGATTCTAAAGAGCCTCCCGTCCGAACCCAACTTATTAAAAAAAAAACACCAGTTTCTGCTCTGCCTGTGCTTCTATGTCAGCCTAGAACAATGACAAAAAACAAAAATAAGTAGGCAGCAGAAGGTGGAATGCGCTAGCCCAGAAACTCGCCCCACCGCAGCCCTAGCACGGCTATGGGGATGTCACAAGCACCAAACGCTCGTCCTTCCTTCCCTCGGCCAGGCACCCCACGCCTGGGGTGCCTGCGTTCCGGAGGGGTGTCAGGCCCCTCCTCGCGATTGAGAAGCCCGACGGCCCCGACAAACCTGCAACCCATTCCTCCGGGAGGCTCGGCCGAGGACGAGGAGCCATGGCTTTTACCCGCAGCGCTCCGGGGAGGGGAGAGGGAAGAGGCGACCCGGGGCCGGGGTCCCGAGCTCGGATCTATAACCGACCTCCGGCCGGGCCGGGCGCGGCTATGCCGGCCTTTCCGAGGGGCTCTCGGGGACAGGACGTGGCGGGGCGCAGTCGGTCCTGAGGATAAACAGGAGCTCCGGGGGCCTGCAGTAAACACGGGCCTCCGACAGGCCCCACGTGGGAGCTGCCTAGAAACGGAAATGCTTTCCCGGCCAAAGCAGCCGAGCAAAATCCCCCGCCGAGCCGCTCGGGCAGCGGCGCGAGGGCCCCGACGACCTTACGGCGCCACCCAGCGGCGAGCCGAGAGGCCTGCAGGCGGGCGCTCCGGTCCCGCTCCCCCCTCCCCTCCCGCCGCCGCCCCCCCCAGCCCGTTCCCCTCTCTCGCTGCACAAGGCCCAACCCAAGAACTAAAGACCACAAAATGGCTGCCGGCCGCTTCGTCACGTGACCCCCTTTGTGCCTTTCGGGCCCCCGAACCCGGCGGGTCCCGGGTGGAAGCGGCCGGGGGTGGGGTGGGGGACCGGCGGCGGGCAGCGCCGGTGCGGGCCCGGCGGGCCGGGGGTCGAGGCCGAGGGAGTCGGGGTAAAGGCCGGGCCGGCGACTGAATGTCGGCGGGGAAGAGAAGATGGCGGCCATTTTGTGTGGGGCTGGTTGCTCCGTGGCCGCCGCAGGCAGCAGGGGGAGCGGGGCCTGGCGGTGGGTCGGGCAGGGGAGTTTACACGTACCGACTCCTCTTCCTTCTCCATTCCGGTGGGCATCTGCGGCACGGCCCGGTTTATCGAGGCGTATTCGTGCAGATCGGGCAGATCCTCACAGCGGAAGACCGGCAGCGGCTTCGAGGCGTCCAGCGCCCGCGCCCGAAACGACAATTTACTCATCTCAGGCGCAGCAGATACCTCTCCGCTCTGGGGAAACGGCCCCGGCCAGCGGGATCATGGAGAACCCGGGGCTCGGTCCCCACTCGCCTGCCGCTGCCAGGGACTTGAGGGGCGGAGCGTGGAGCCCGCCGTCCGGGCCCTCACAGCAGCCGGGAGGGTGGGTGCCTGTGCCGCTCCGCTCCGCTCTCACTCGCTCTCTTCAATACGCCATGGCCAACATGGCGGACATTAAAACTCCACTGTGCGCTCTTCAGCCAACCCCAGCCATTCCCCACACTGCATCGCGCAGCGGCGCGGGCACGCGGCGGAGGGAGGGAGCGCGGGCTCGAGGCCGGGCGCCGGCACGGGCTACGCGCGCCCCCGCCAACCCCTGCTCCCCTAGCTGGCGCTGGCTCCGGCTCCGGCTCCGGCTCCGGCTCCGGCTCCTCGCTGCTCCTGCCGCCGCCGCCGCCGCCGCCGCCGCTGCCGCCTGCTCTGCTCTCCTCCCCCGCCCGGGGCCCGCTCTGCGCTCCCCGCTCTCGCCTGACGCGGTCCGGAGGGGACCACGCTGCCGGGACCTCGGGCTCCCCCGCCTCTGGCGCGCCGCACACGCCCCTCTCTCTGCTCCCCGCTCCCAACCGGGGTTTCCCGGGGAGCTGCGGGGGCGATCGGTCCGGCGGATGCCGCCGGGCTCAGGGAGACCCCCTGCCATCTTGGCCGCTCCTCCAGCCCGGGGCCCTGGCTCCCCCCCCGAGCCCCGAGCCCCCCGTCCCGGCGCCCGGCGCCCGCGGGGGAGCGCGAGCGCCGCTGCTGCTGCGGGCGCGGAGGGAGGGCAGCCGTCGAGGGCTCGATGGTGTCGGGCGCCGGGGAGCGCTTCTGCAGCCCGGAGAGCAACTTGGGGGGCCTCGGGGAGAAAACGTAGGCTCGACGGAGGTGGCCGAGTGAACACACGCGCATACACTCACTCTCACGCTCTCACTCTCTCTCTCTCTCACGCGCGGGCGCGCGCCGACACAACTAGAGTTCCTCTGCAACGAAACGGTCGTGAAGTCAGTCAAGCCCACAAGCATGCATTAAGCATTGGCCGGGAGTGCCCAGAGAGCAGCTCGCTATCTAACGGGAGGCAACAAGCAAACTGCCATCCCGGGGGAGCGACCTTAACCCGCTACTGCCCCAAGCCCGGCACCTACCCACTATTTCCCCGGACACTGGGCTGGTGGCGTAAATATTAAACGCTCGGCTCCAAAATAGCAAGGCTTGATTTCATAGGTAAATGAGACACACATTTTCTCCCCCTTGGAACTGAATGGAGGAAAGGAAATCATTACTGTAACCCATAGAATGGTAACTTTCAGAAAAAATTTAATCTTTGCAAAAGCAATAGACGCGCTCCCCCAGTTTTCCTGGTGCTGAAAGCTTTGTCAAGTACTGATTTCCTGTGGGTAAAAAAAAAATGCCGTTTCCAAAGGGAGCCGTGATTGATCGTCATTCTTACTATTCAGGCATTTTTCTTCTAAAACATTTTACAAACAACAAATAAATGCCGGTTATGGAAAGGATAGCAAAATAACCTACAGGTTCTCCAACTAAAATAACAAGAACATGAGGGCACTTAATTATTTATTAGCTGATAGATTTAGGTGGGACAGGAAGGCAAACTTGGCATTTAAAGGCTATTCCAGATGTCAAAATAGGTATTCCAAGAGCTTCTCCACCAAGATGTTTTAAAATGGTCTAGGATGGGTTGATTAGTTTTGCAGAAAAATCCCAGACATTCACTCAACAAAAATGTTTTATCAGTTCACTTCCCCAGGGTATACATCCCACATCACATAATAAATATGATCAGTATCATTAACTACTGGGTTAGAGCTTTGCTTAGGGCAAGTGGACAAATTGCTACTTACTAGCCTGGGTTAGCTCTAGCCCTCCCGCCGACAGGAATATCCACTACTTCCCTTCAACATGAGGCTGCTAATATAAAGAATACTGATTTTAAAACTTCTGAAAGTAAAGTTTCCCTTAACTTTGTACAAAAATCCTTCCTTCTCCAAAAAATAAATGTGCTGACTCCTTTAGATGGGTGAATCCCTTTAAAACAACAACAACCCCCACTGAGGATCCATTGTTTATTCCCAAGTATATACCCCACAAATATTTATAGAATATATCCTACATGCAAGGCACTTCATAGCTTTTACTTAAAATATCAAGGTGCCAAGAAGGTGGAAAGACACTTGTTTCTTATTGAGCAAATCACTTCTCTATTTCTTCACCCATAAAATGGATGTAATTTTATTATCTGCCTCACAGAGTTATTATGAAGGAAATGCCTTGAAAATATATAAATGTGAATTATTATACAAAGACTGAAGAGAAACAGTCTCTACCTCAAAGTGCTTACAGTCTAGTAGGGGAGATGAGTAGGACAGGTAACAGGAGGCAGTAATAAGTACTATGAGTACAGGGGAAGGAACAATCACTTTAGGCCAAGAAAAGCTTCTATGGAAAAGCAGCATTTGAGTTTAGTTTTAAAGAATACAGAGGAATTCAATAGGTTAAGGTGGAGGGGTGGAATCAAAGATGTTGACTCAAAAGCAAAGGGGCTCATGCAATGCATGTTTGGGGAAGAGCAGGAGGTCTGATTTTGTTAGAGTACAATATTTAGCTAACTACTTCCAGGTAAGACTAAATGGTTAGATCCAATTTCAGGGAGCTTTGAGTATCAGGAATTTGGACTTGGTTTGGTTGCATTTTTGAGCAAGGGACTAACATGATTAAAGCTGTCCTTTAGGAAGAATAACCTGAGAAGTGGTATACAGGAAATACTGAAGTATGGGGAAGACTTCAAGAGAGAATAGTTAGGAGGCTAACAGAATAGGATCTGATTTTTGGGCATAGCACCAGGAATGGATAGGAAATGACAGATGATCAAGTGATAATCCTGATAAAATTATGAAAAAAATTAAAACCCAAAACATAGATTCTATTCAAACATTAGGGTTTCTGCTAGTATTAATGAACATTTAGCAAGGAAAGCAAAAAAAAAGAGTCAAACCAACAGACCAAAAGATGGTACCATCATATATACATATATGTACATATACACACATATGTATATATACATGTGTACATATATACAAATATATGCATATAACTGTGCTTACAACACTTACACATACACCCAATCTGTTCCCAGGTCTTATTACTAGGTCCTGTCATTTACCTCAAAACGTATCTACAAGTCACGATATGATTCATTCTCTCCTATCCCATTGTCATCCCACTTAGTAGTCTAGAATGCACATCCTGTTTTCCCTATCTCTACTTTGTCCTCTTGCTATCCCATTCAACAATATTCTCTCAATCTAACATTCCTGAAATACTACTTTTGTTGTTCCTCATCAGATGATTCCCTACTAACATCTTGCCCTAACATCCACCATTATTTTCATTGCTACCCAAAAGCCATGTTCTTCTCTTTGTCAAGACAGTGGGTTCCCTGCCATTAGCATATGCTGTGCTTATTCTCACCTCTGGCAATCCCCATCCTTTCTTCCCTGGTCTCCCTTTCAAAATGCTTCTTGTCCATTTCAAATCTAACCTCCATAGTGAACTAATGATTTTTTCTGGACTTCTGTTTCCTTATCAGTGGGTTGCACTTCATCTCCAAGATTTCTTTGAGCTCTAAAAATTTTAATGAAAGATTGATATGTTCTTGTATCTCTGAGCTCCTATTACGCGTACAGTCAGTTGTACAAAACTCTGTTAGTTGTTTTATGTTTTACCTTTGCAACTAGAATAAAATAAGCTTTTGGAGGCAGGTGCCATATCTCCTGTATCTTTTATATTATTCCAAAACGTCTAGCACAGTAGCACAGTGATGAGTACACAGCAGCCATTTGTTAAATTCTTGTCAATCGACTGATTTGCATATATATATATACATATATATATATATATACATATGTGTATATATAAGCATATGTTATATTTACACACACTTTAAATGTTATCACTATTTGTAAAATCCTAGTTGATGGGAAATAAGATCTTAAAATATTAGGATATCTTTTTTTTTTAAATAATGGGAATCTAAATGCCTTCCTCCCCTAAAATTCCATGACAGGTTGATTTGTTTGTGAAAATATAGAGTTCACCCCCCCCCCACATATCCAAAAAAAAAAGATTCTTAGGGAAATTGATGTTCCTAAAATTAAAAAGTTAATATAGTACTTTAGTTGTAAAACACTTTGTGACTGTAAAGTACTAAGTACTCTGATAAGTTCTCATTTGAAGGAAAGGCAGTTAACTTATTGCTTCATATTTTATTTATGAATGATGTAATAATCATAACAAATGTACCAAAACTAGAGTTTCCCAAAAATACTTTTTAAAAGAGTCATGGGACCAGTCTAAAACATTTTAATTATAGTTAAATCTCCAATGTCACCTTGGACAAATCATTAAGTTCTCTGAGTCTTTAAAAAAAATTTTTTTTCTGAAAAGGAAAAATACCTACTTCCCATATGAGATGGCTGTGAGCATCCATACCAATTGTTAGTATCAATAAAGTGCTTTAAGTTTCTCTGAGATAAAAAGCTGTATAAACACAAAGCACTTTATTTTATGTTACTTGAAGACTAAAGTTGTGGTGAAGTTAAAAGCTAGTGAAAAAAACCTTCCCTAAAATTTAGACCAAAAAAAATCAGAAGTGATTGGGCATTTTCCACTACTTCCAAGTCTAACCTTGATTTCTTTAACACCCAAATTGGTAAATGACCTACCTTACCTCCATCTTGCTAGGATGGCAAGAAACTGATGAAAAGGAAGCTTAATAGAGGTTAAGACCAGTGTAGTAATGTTTAATGGGGCTATTTCTAGATGTCGTTGAGAGGACAGAATAGTGAGATGTACAGAGGCAGTAATTTGAGACATTAAAATAAGCCCACAACTGAATATTGACTGAGATGATGGTATTACTCAATTAGTAAAAATAGTCTTGGTTTTTGTTATGATCTGCATGTCTGTTTGTCTGCCAAGTGAAGCCAAAGTTGAAAGTGTTGCTGACTTTTATGAAAAATTAATTAATTGTCTGGAAAGCATTATAATATTTTGATTGTAGCTTTTCATAGATCATAGCTTTAGAGCTGGAAGGGACCTGAAAGGCCATGTGAGGTCAATTGCCTCATTTTACAGAGGAAGAAACTGAGGTCCAAAAAAGATGTGACTTTTCCAAGGTCATATACCTTGTAAGTGTCAGACATGGCATTCAGATTCAGGTCCCCTGACCCTAAATTCATCACACTTTCCATAGAACCACCTTCCTCTTAACAACGCTTTGGTTAGTACTTGATAAAAGAACTATTATTTGGTGAGTTTTTTAAAAAATTAAATTCCAATGGTTGATTTATTAAAAATAAAAAGGTATCTTTGAAAACTAAAAGTTAAGAATTAAATATCAGGCACATTAGTAGGAACATTTAAAAATTATTATAATGAATATAATAATATATTGAATTAATATCAGTTGAAAGCATTTATTGAAAGTCTACCGCATGCAGACCACTACGTTAGGTAGGCTTTAAATATGAAGAAACTGAAGGAAACAATCCCCATTTTCAAGAATCAAAGAATTATAGAATCTTAGAGCTGGAAGAAACCTCAGGAGTCTTTCATTCAGCATACTATGTACTGAGTCCAGTGGTTAGCACTGGAGATACAAAGTTTATATAAGACATTGTCTTTGACCTCATGGGGCTAACAGCATACTATAGGATAAGACAAAGACACAAATGACTATAATTCACTGTACTTACATGGCAAATACATTATAGTGGCACAAGACAAAGGTCTAAGGAGATGATCATCTCCGGAAAGGGACATCAGTAAAGTTTCATGGAGGAGTTGGTATATGTATCAGGAAATCAACAGATGAATAGCTAAAGGAGAAGTTTTCCAAGTGAATATGAATAAAAGGATGGAGGCAGGAAAATTCTTGTTGTGTTTGAAGGCAGAGAATAGTCTACTTCATCTGGACCTCGGAATGTGTTTAAGGGGAGTAATGTGACATAAGTACAGAAAAGTAAAGGGACAAGATTGTGGGGGGCCTTGAATGACAGACGAATGTGAATTTTACTTGTGGAAAGAGTCCTAGCTTCTGAGTCAGGGGTTGTTACTGATGTCCATTTGTTCAGTCATGTCCAACTCTCTGTGATCCCGTGGACCACAGCACTCCAGGCCTTTGTGTCTTCTCCCATCTCCTGAAGTCTGTCCAAGTTCATGTTTGTTGTTCCCATGACACTATCTGTCCATCTCATCCTCTGGCACCCCCTCTGCCATTCCCTTCTGCCTTCAGTCTTTCCCGACATCAAGGTCTTTTCTGGTGAATCTCATATTCTCATTATGTGGCCAGAGTATTTAAGCTTCAGCTTCAGTATTTGATCTTCCAGTGAAGAATCTGAATTGATTTCTTTCAGTATTGACTGATTTGATCTTCTTGCTGACCAAGGGATTCTCATAAATCTTCTCCAGCACCACAATATGAAAGTGTCAATTCTGCAGCTTTCAGCTTCCCTTATAGTTCAACTCTCACAGCCATACGTTGTTACTGGAAAAGCCATAACTTTGACTGTATGTCAAAGTTATGTATGGACCTTTGTTGGAGTATCTTTTAATTTCATGTCTATAGCTGCCATCTGCAGAGATCTTTGAACATAAGAATATAAAATCTGACACTGTTTCTATTTCTCCTCCCTCTATTTGCCAGGAAATAATGGGACTAGTTACCAATATCTTTGATTTTTTTAAAATCAGGGTTTGTTTATTTTTTGTGAAGCTTTAAGCTAGGGTTTACACACTGTTCTTTCACCTTCATCAAGAAGCTTCTTAATTCCTCTTCACTTTCTGTCATCAGAGTGATAAGGTCTGCACATCTAAGATTATTAATATTTCTTTTTTTTTTTTTGAGGAGAGAAGGCAGAGCAATTGGGGTTAAGTGAGTTCCCCAAGGTCACACAGCTAGTAAGTTCTAAGTGTCTGAGGCTGGATTTGAACTCAGGTATTCCTGACTCGAGGGCCAGTGATCTACTCACTGTGCTTCCTAGCTGCCCCAGATTATTGATACTTCTCCCAGAAATCTTAATTTCAGCTTTTGATTCATCTAGCTTGCCATTTTACATGATGTACTCTGCATATAAATTAAATAAATAAGGTGACAATGTACAGCCTTGTCCTACTCCTTTTCTAATCTTAAACCATTCAGTTGTTCCACGTGCTGTTCTAACTGTTGCTTCTTGACCTGAATACAGGTTCCTCAGGAGAGAAGGAAGATAGATAATCTGGAGCTCCTCTCTCTTTGAGGACTTGCCACATTTTGCTGTGATCCAGACAGTCAAAGGTTTCAGTGTAGTCAATGAAGCAGAAGCAGATTTTTTTTTCCTGGAACTCCTTTGCTTTCTCCATAATCCAGTGAATGTTGGCAATTTGGTCTCTAGTTCTTTTGCTTCTTTGAAAACCAGCCTGCTCTCCTGGTAATTCTCAATTCACACATTATTGAAGCTTAACTTGCAGAATCTTAAGCATAACCTTGCTGGCATATAAAAATGAGTACATTTGTTTAGTAATCTGAATATTCCTTGGCATTGCCCTCCTTTAAGACTGGGACATAAACTAATCTTTTCCAATCTAGCGGCCATTGTTACATTTTCAAAATTTGCTGGCATATTGAGTGCAGCACTTTAACAACATCATCTTTTAGGGTTTTAAATGGCTCAGTTGGAATTCCATCACCTCCACTAACCTAGTAAAGTTAACTGTAACATAACAGTAGTTAACAATGCACATGACTTCATTCTCCAGGATGTCTGGCTCTAGATCAGTAACCATATCATCATGGTTATTGGTGATGTTCAGATCTTTCTTGTATAGTTCTTTTGGGTATTCTTGCCACTTCTTCTTGATCTCTTCTGCTTTTGTTAAATCCCTATCATTTTTTGTCTTTTATCATGCCCACTTTTGCCTGAAAGTTCCCTTGATATCACTGATTTTCTTGAAGATATCTCATCTTTCCCATTCAACTGTTTTCTTCTATTTCTCTGCATTACTCATTTAAGAAAACCTTATCTCTCCTTGCTATTCTCTGGAATTCTGCATTTATTTGGGTATAACTTTCCCTTTCTTCTTTCTCTTTTCCTTTCCTTCTTTCCTCAGCTATTATTAAAACTTCAGACAGCCATTTTGCTTTCTTGCTCTTCTTTTTCTTTGGAATATTTTTTGTTGACGCCTCCTATACAGCACTGCAAACCTCTGTTCATAGTTCTACAGGTACTCTATCTACCAGATCTAGTCCCTTAAAGGTATTCGTTACCTTTACTTCATATTCATAAGGAATGTTATTTAGGTCATACTTATACAATCTGATTTTTTTCTCTTTCTTCAGCTTAAATTTGAATTTTAGAATAAGAAGCTCATGACCTAATCCACAGTCAGCTCCATTTCTTGTTTTAACTGACTGTATACAGCTTCTCCACCTCTGGTTGCAAAGTGATTTCTATATTGACCATCATCTGGTGATGTCCATATGTAGAGATGTCTTTTGGGTTGTTGAAAAAGTGTTTGTTATGACAAGCAATTTATCTTGACAAAAACTCTATTAGTCTCTACCCTGCTTCATTTTGTACTCAAAAGCTAAACGTGTCTATTATCCCAATTATCTTTTGATTTCCTATTTTAGCATTCCAATCCCTTATGATCAATGTGACATCTTTTTTTGGTGTTATTTCCAGAAGATGTTGTAGGCGTTCATAGAACTGATGAGCTTTGACTTCTTTAGCATCAGTGGTTGGAGCACAGATTTGTGCTGAATGGTTTGCCTTGGATTCTGACAGTTTTTTGGAGGTAATTTTTGAGATCACACCCCAGTACTGCTTTTCTCACCCTTTTATTGACTATGAGGGCTACTCCACTTCTTCCAAGGGATTCTTGCCCACAGTAGTATACATAGTGATCACCTGAATTAAATATACCCATTCCCCATTATTCAAATCCTGCCTCTGATGTTTATTTACTTCTTGCTTGACCTTAGGCAAGGTGAATAATCTTTCCAGGCCTCAGTTTTCTAATGTATAAAATGGGAGTGTTAGCCTTTGGGGACTCTCAGATCTGAATCAGTAAAGATTTTTGAGCAGAGTGACATAACTAACTTTGTACATAAGAAATATTAGTCTAGCATGAGTGCGGAAGAAAAATGATGCAGAAAGATCTTTTTGGAGAGACTGGTTCAGCTACTGAGGCCTGTGAAAGTTAATGTTCTCCTATGGTAGCAGTGTGCACAGAGTGAGAAGGAGAGATGTGAAAGGTATGTGGGAAGAACTGGAGGGACATGGTACATGACTAGATAAGAGAGGAAAGGGAAGTGGAAGAATCAATGTTTTCAGAGATCAGAGGCTAGAAGGCGGAAGCCACAGTTTGTTGAGTTTATTTGCCAAGTAACAAGAAAAGGAGGAGAACGTTTAATGGGAACCATAAGAAGTTTCATCAAGTGTGTTAAGTTTGGAGTAAACAAGAACTCAGAATAGATCCCAGGCCTAAAAAGATTTGGGAGTCACTGTATAGAAATGGTAGTATGAAGAACATCAACAGTATTATATCATGAAAGCCAGGGATGGTCATCAGTGGCTACAGAGAAGTCAATGTGACAGATATTTACTAAGCACCTACTATATGGAAGGCTTAGTTCTTGCCCACAAGAAACTCCTATTCTACTCAGGTGAGGGTGGTAACAGCAATAAGGGAGGGATGCAGCGTGTACATAGGTGGCAGGTGATAGTGGGCAGCAAAGAAGAGATCCAAATGAAGGAAAATTTGAAAGGTGAATGAATACTTTCAATTGGTGATGAGGGAATGTTACACAGAGGAGGTATCATTTTAGGTCAGAAGGCTTCTTAACCTTTTTGAGCATAATCTTCCTTGGCAGTCTGGTAAAACCTATGGATCTCTTCTCATAATATATTTTTTTAAATTTATGATTGAAGGAAATGCTAAATTTCAGTAATAGGTCAATGAAAATAAAGATGCTATTTTTTTTTCCCATCCACATTCATGGGACTCCCTGAAATCTGTCCATGAAATTCCTTGAGAAATCTGATCCCACCCCATCTCAGGTTAAGAGCTCTTGCTTTTGGTGGTAAGCCTTGAAGTAAGAGGATGATCATGAAAGAAGGCTGAAATGGAGGAGAGCATGCAATGTCTGGTTCACGAAGTCCCTTTTGGCAGGAACACAGAGTACATGAAGGAGCGTGACAGAAAATGAAGCTGGAAGGATATGTCTAGATGGCAGAGTGTCTTAAAAGCCGGGTCACAAGGTTTTGGTTTATCTTAGAGCTAAGAGGGAGACACTGAAGGTTGTGGAGCTGGGGAGTGGCACGGTTAGACCTGTGTCTTCAGTAGAACATTTTGGAAGCTCTAACTGGAAAAAAAAGAGATCAATTCCACCTTTGGAAAACTCCGATTATTAGTTAATTTTCCCTTATGTGACAATGAAATCTGCCTGTCTACAAATTCCACTCCTATCTGGGACCAAGGAAAACAAGTTCAATACCTGTGGCCTATGATAGTTCTTAAATGCTTAAAAGACAGTTCCTATGTTCTCCTAAGACTGAAATCTTCTCTTCTTAAGCTTTAACATTCCCAGTTCTTTGAACCAATTATTATACTGTATGGTTTCGAATTCCCCTATCAAATCTAGTCACGTTCATCTGGACTCATTCCTGCTTATCCATACCCTTCTGAAGATGTGTCACCTCTACAAAACATAATACTACATATGTGATCTGACTAGGGCATACCATAATGATCTTATCACGTGCCTCTCTCAACTGAGTTCAGCAAGTACTTTATTCAGTGACTGCTGTGTAGATAGCACCGTGCTAAGTGATGGGGCAGAGACAAGGGTGAGACAAGGCATGGCCCCTGACCTCATGGAATCTGGAATACTTTTGGGAAAAAATAAGACAACAGCACCAACGAAACAAGCACTCACTTTGTACCAGGCATGATAACAGACAAGATGAATAAACGATATTGTGAGGAGTGATGTGCTACAAAGCACAGAGCTAAATGGAGGAAAGGATTACTGACAGGAGGGTGCCAAGGAATGCTTTATCATAGGGACCTGGGGGCCACTTAGCTCTTCTCCCTCACTGTGATAATGAGGGAGATTGAAGTGAGACCAAGTACATATGGGTCTGAAGTAGCAGGGCCGAGATTCAAACCCAGCTTCTCTGACTGGAGATCTGGGGCTCCTGCCTCTCTGCCGCATTGAGGGACTTAGTATCTGAAGTAGACTGTCAGCGAGTGGAATTTAATAGAAAAAAAGGGGGAGAACATCATGAGTAAAGGCATGGAGGTAGAAAAGTAAAAGAGCTTCTTTACAGGGCAAAGATGGTCCACTTTGTCCTCAGTAGATAAGAAGATTCATACTAAGGGGCAGCTAGGTGGCGCAATGAAAAGAGCACCAGCCTTGAGAGTCAGTAGGACCCGAGTTCAAATCCAGCCTCAGACACTTGACACTTACTAGCTGTGTGATCCTGGACAAGTCCCACGTCAATGAGATTACAGCTCCACTGGAATATGGGTCTATACCTCACTAAAACCTGACTCTCATGATAGCATGGAGACAACCCCAGGTTTGGATTTGTTTGGATGGGGGAGGTGAGGCAATCAGGGTCAAGTGACTCACCCAACATCACACAACTACTAAATGTCAAATGTCTAAGACTGGCTTTGAACTCAGGTCCTCCTGACTCAAGGGCTGGGGCTCTCTATTCACTGCGCCACCTAGCTACCCCAAGACCCCAGGCTGTTAAAGATTACATCAGAACACAGCCTTCACCAAGCGGAAAAGGCTAGGTGATGCAGTGGAGAGAGAGCTGGGCATGAAGAACTTCAGAAATCTTTCTGAGTTCAAATCCAGCCTCAGCCACTTACTAGCTGTATGATGCTGGACAACTTGCTTAACCCCAATCGCCTCACTAAAAATAAGTTGTTTTTTTTAAGTCATAGTGAAGTAGTGGTAGTGGACCTTTTACCTCCCATATTTGCAGCCTAAGATTGCTTTAGCTTTTTGGGATGCTGATGCATACTTGATATTCTTGAGAAGTACTCAGCTTGTGGTCCACCAAACCACCCGGGGTGTTTCAAATGAGCTGCTTCTGACCCATATCACCCTTGATCACTCTGTATTTGTACAACTGGTTTTTGCTTGCATGGAAGTGCGAGACATTCATCCCTACTGGATTTCACCCAATTAAGATTTAGTTGATTATTCCATAGTGTTAAGATCTTTTAGGATAGCAATTGTCATCTGGCTGTGTTATCTATCCCTTCCACAAATTTGATATGATGTTATTTATGCTCCCTAAATCATTTAAGATAACATTTTCTTATAAAACTTAAAATCTTTAACAAAATATCCACACAGGAAAGTACTGGAAATTAAGAAATATATCAGCAAAGACACATAACTATAGTACAAATCAAATGGATGTATAACGAAAAGTATCATAAGTAGAGGAATAATAAAATCAGGTGATAATCATTCATAAACATTCATTACTAAGGCCCCTTCCCATATCTAAATCTTATTATTCTCTTACAGTTTCCTAGAGGAAGGTGTGAGCTAGCCTTATCCGAAGGAAAGGGTAAAGGCTGGGTTAGGAATAAGAGGGAGAAAGGGATTCAGAATGAAGGTAATCGCATATTTTGATACAGTACTATGGCTCAAGTTAGGGGAATAATTTTGAGTCAGTGTCATGACATTCTGTGAACTTGGGTATCCAATCATTTTCCTTATAATGTAGCAAGCTTAAACTATGAAAAAGGCTTTCTCTCTGCTAGTTATTCTTAATATCAATTTAAGCAATGTGTTGATTGATCATTTATACAGTATTGTGCAGTGAAGTCAAATATAGCCTTGAATAATACAGTACATTATAATATAAAGAATTATTGAATATAGATATATACTTTAAGCACAAATCTTCTTTCTCACTCCATTTGAGTAGAAAGGGTAGATTTCTGAAAACCTATGGCAGTTTGGGGAGAATAGCTTTCATTTAGGGTCACATGGGAAGTGATTTCGCTTCTTTTTCCATGATGAAGGTCTCCCTAGGAGAGCATAACTAGATCTATTGGGAATGGAGCAAGCAGCTAAAAACAATCTAATCATCCGGGCTCCCAAATTGTCCCCCAAATACTCCCTAGCAAGAGTTTTGTAAAACAAAAACTGATATCTTAGCATATGCTGGTAACCTACTATGGGAAATATTGAAAGGGAAAAAGGACATGTTAAGCTGCTTAAAGACTGAGTCCTATGAAGACTGGGATAGCTATAGGAGGCCTTTATTTATCTGCCCAACTGCTAATGCCTGCCTCTACCAATTACCTTGTATTTCTCTTTAAACGTATTTTGTATATATTTAAATATGAACCTATGGTCTGCCAAAATAAAATGAGGAAAATCTCATTTTTGCCTTTGTATCTCCATTCCTTAATACAGCGCTCAGCACCTTCAATCAATGCTCTTCTGACTATTAACTTAGCCCAAATAATATTTATTAATTTTTCAATGATCAAATATTAATTTTTTCCCTTCCACCTTTCCCCATCCAACTGGGAATAAAAAGAAAAAAATCCTTGTAACAAATAAACATAGTCAAGTAGTACAAATTCCCATATTGATCATGTTCAAAAATGTTTATCTTATTCTACATATTCGTCCATTAACCACTCTGTCATAAGGTGTTTAGCATTCTTCATCATTGGTCCTCTGGAATCATGGTTGATCGCTGAGTTGATCAAAATTCTTAAGTCTTTCAGAACAGTTCATTTTTCACAATATTTAGGTTATAGTAGAAATTGTTCTCCTGGTTCTGCTTACTTCATTCTGTGTCAGTTCTTACATGGCTTCACAGACTTCTCTGCCCAAATAATATTAATGTGTCCTGTTCTGAACATTCCACTCTTACACAAAAACTTTCAGTTACTATCCATTTCATTCCTGCCACAATCTAGCTCCAACCTATCTCCAAGCCTTGTGCCATGGTACTGCCATTCATCATGAGAAGCTTCTATTCTAGGTAATGGATAATCACTGAAACGTTTTTCCAGTAGAGGTATAGAATGTTCAGAACAGAGTATTGTGGAGGATGTGGACAAATCATGTGTTATGAATATTATATGGGCCAATTTAACATATCAATCAGTCAAAATGCATTTATTAAAAACCTAGCACTGCTAGGTGCTAGAGAATAAAAAAACGAAAATGAAATTGACCTCCTGTCTGTCTTCTATTCTCATTCTGCTCACTCCTATCTTTATGCCTTTATTTACACGGTTCCTCATTTCTGGAACAGACTCTCTACCACCTCTCTCTTGAAACACCTGGCTTCTTTTAAGGTCCAACTTAACTACTGTATGAAGACACTTATGCCAAATGATATTCAATAAAAGAAAACAAATATGGAAAAGTCCTTGCAGCTCAGCATAAAGGAATTTGATCTACATAAGCAGGAATTATTATTAATCATCATATTAGTAAGTTTCACATTCGATAGTATTTATAGTGTTAAATAGGAAGCCTTAATGGTTTATTTCATTTTCAAAATAAGAACTTTAGTACAAAAAGGGGGTATTTATAGAATCCCACATTTAGGATTATAAGCATAAATAAAATTTTACCAAGTTCAAGAACTTAAATTTTGATTTATTAGTCCCTAGTGAAGACAACACCCATCAGTGATTCAATAATAACATTCATAATTAGGTTGAGAACAGATGTCAACATAGGCACTGTTTACTGATGTGCTGATCATCAATGGATGAAAAATTTTTAGCACAATACATAAAAAACAGAAGATGTATACAGGTGTCCATAGTCAAAAATAAAGAAGAAAATTGGGCCAATTTTCCACTTCTTTGCCTGCCCAGACACTTCATTGCTCAGCTGGTCCTACATGATGAGTGTGCTCACCTACATACAGCCATAGTACTCCCCTATGCACCTGCTTTCAGGCCAGATTCTGGGGGAGCAAAGAAATGAGACTCTTCCCTAATGTCATAGCTTTAGAGCTGAAAGTGGCTTTTGGGGCCACATAGTCCAATTCCCTCATTTTATAGATAAGGAACCTGAGGCCATGGGAGCCTCAGAAAACTGGTTTTCTCAAGGTCATTTGGATAGTAAGTGGGAGACCTGGTATTCAAACCCACATCCTCTGAAATAAACCCAGCATTTTTCTACTATACCTCCCCATATTGTAATCAAGGAATGCATATTCTTGAGCAATCAGGGGAGAATTAAACTTATTTAAGTTGCAGAAATGACTCAGAAACAGAGCTGTGAGCCAAATTTGTCTTGTCATTTTTCACTGATTAGCTATTAGACACCAAAAACAATTCCCTTCCTCTTATTACATTGAGCCTACAAGGACAAAACGAGTATAATTCTAAGATTTTATGATTCAATGATAGCAGATTCAGTGTAGCTCATACTATAGATTTTGGTATGCGGTATTCAAATTATTGTGAATTATTTTAAAAATGTTTTCTTCTGTTCTTTAAGCTTCTGTGATTTCATCACTGTCAGTGGCCCCTCTTCTATCTTTTGGGTTGACAGTCTCCAAGTGTAATCACAGCTGGAAAGTTAAGCAACTTCCTGCCAACCTAGGGATGACCTTCTCTGAACTTAGTCAGTTGGGTCCTTGGACAATAAACTGTTATCAGACCCATACTCAAAGCCTTTTCAGCTTGAGAGGATTTGTCAAGGCTTATTCTCCCATGGCATAGTCTTTAACCCAAGGTAACCTGTTTTACGATGAGGCAGAACTTTGCATTCAAAAGAAAGACTTTTACCTAAATGTAATATTTTTTCTGATTTAAGATATAGAACAAATGCTTATTCTTCCATAAATAATAATAATGGTAAAACCTGGGCCTCATACCCTTTTTCCTCCCTAATATTAGTTTAATTTAGGCAATTCAAATATATACTAGATTTTCTGCCTGGCTCTGATTACTGAGATAATATATATCAAAAAACTTTAAAAAAAAAGAAAGAGTTCTACAAAGGTAAAGCATTATCTATCTGATATAAGATAATTAAAGCTAAAAGAGAATAGAGCTCTTCTAAAGGAAACAGGAGTAGATGCTTTCAGGCACCAGAATTAACCAATCAATTTGGCTCTAATTTTCTGAAATCCCCTGTTTCTTTTCTTTCTTTTTCTTTTTTTTATTCCTTTCTTTCTTTCTTTTTTGGATGACAAAAATCATGCACATTGATCTACAGAAACAAAGTTCTTCCTGGAACACAACTCAAGCAAAAAATTATCAGATGGGCTTTTGTATAATTTCCTTACCTAGCATAAAGTAAAAATGGTACAAATTTATACATTCAGATAGCTCAGGCCTGCGCAACATTCAGACAGGCAAAAATTTTGCCGGCCTAGAGAAATGGATTGGGACCCTACCACTGCAGGGAGTTTATTCTTTCCTGCTAAAAGAAGAACTATAGAAAGCTTGCACTACAAAGTGGTCTGAATAAACTGTAGCTCTGGCTAATCGGGGATCAGGCCAACAAGTCTGTCTTATCATATTATTATCACCATTACTGAAAGAAATGTGATTCCTCAAGCATTATATCCTCCCACTGTCGAGAAAACAACAAAAGTCTAAGGCTGAGAGGCACAGAGATGATCATGCTGTTGTTGTTCAGTCATGTCTGATTCTTGGTGACCCCTTGTGAGGTTTTCTTGGTAGATACTGGAGTGATTTGTCATTTCCTTTTCCAGCTTATTTTATAGATGAGGCAACTGAGGCAAATGGATTTAAGTGACTTGCCCAAGGTCACCCAGCTTAGAAGTATCTAAGGCCAGATTGAACTCAGGAAGATGAATCTTCCTGACTCCAGGCCTAGGGCTGTCTCCACTGATCACGTACATCAGTTTAAATTCTGGGCCTATAAGCAAATCTTTCCAAAAGGGATTTCTTTGCAAGCAGGTTTATCCTTCTACCCACAGAAAAAAAAAAGCCTTATTGTATAATGGGGTGGAGAGGGAAGAAAAGGAAGGAATCTTGTCATGAATTCTGCCTCCTCTACCATGCCCTCCCCCCCCCAAAAAAGAAAACACTTCAAGAGCTCTATAGGTAGCGTCTATGCCAAGATATCTTGCTCAAAGCACAAGGCTATGTGATGTAGGATGGCAAATCATTAAGTTTCTTTCATTTTACTCAGTTAACTTTAAATTTTCTAAACTTCTTCCTTAAAATTTAGACACCTTATGCCTACAAGTGCAACAAAAATATTATCTCCCAAGGTGGCAATCTGCATCATTGATGGGGAGGACCCAACTAATTTAATCATCAAGACAATGGAGCATGAAATTATGGAAGTATCACCATTGTGTAGCATCAAAATCACATGTACATATTTTTGCTGATACTGTCTAAAACAGAGTATAACTAAAGGGACATGAGACCTGATCAGAACTGGATTAAATTCTCTCTAATAACAAAGCACGATGAACTTGGGACATGGGACTTAAAGTCCCTTTAGTCCCTGCTCCATTAATATGAATGAATGATCTGACTTTTCTGAGCTTCCTTTCCTTGTTGGAAACCCAACTTAAAAAGACTTTGAAATTCTTAATTAGATGAAAGCATTAAAACATCAGAAGAAAAGTCATCTACAAACTAGTTACTAAATTGCTTATATTAAATTGCTTATATTATATAAATTGCTTATATTAAAAAGCAATAGTTATTGTCTAGAATAGATTCACTTAAGTTTCCATTTGATCAACCAATATCTAAATATGCACATGTTTAGAGACAAAAATACAATTTTGTATTTTCCCTTTGGTGAAGCTACAAAGAGGCCATACAAGAAAATTTTGCTCCAGGACCATGCCCCATGACACCCACAGGATCAAATTTCTTTTGGGATGGTACAGTGCCTACCTGCATAAAATGACATTATTTTTGGGAAGTGTGTGTGCTTCCATTGAAAAAACATGTCTTTTCTTCTAACAAAGTACTAGGGAGAATCAAACTGATTGCAAACTGTCATTTATATAGAGTATTTTACTTCTAATCATGTTACACAGAGCTAAATTCATTTTATCTTCATATTAAGTCAACAAGAAAGACACATTTTTATGACCTAATAATTGGGAATCTGAAGCACCAAAAAATTGAGATTTGCCTAAGATCATATAATTAGTGGTGAAGATTTGGCTTCTTTGATTTTTATTTTAAGAATACAGTTTCCTTTCCAGTACATACTTAATTCCTACCTAAAATTGAACGTTTTTGAAGTCTTATCTTTACTTCTTATTTGCTGGTTTAAAAAAACAAACAAACAAGTTTTCCTCTGGAAGGAAGAGAACATTAGATAGAGAATCTCTAAGACATGCTACGTAGTCATCCTTTGGATTCACTGTGCATTAGTCTTCTAACTTAGTTGCTAGAGAGATGGGATGATTTCTTTAGTACTTCACATTTAAGGCATGGCACAATGGACGAAGAACTTACTTTGCAGGGAGAGGACCCAGATTAAAAATCTTGCCTTTGTTACTTTTGTGTGTCCTTCCAAGTCACTTAAACTCTTTGGGCCTCAGTTTCTTCATCTGAAAAATAAGACTGGAATAGATGACCTCTACCCTCCCTTCTAGCTCTTAATCTGTGGTTTATTCCCAGATTTTCCTTTAATTTAATCCTCTGTCTATCCAACTGGTTGGGATGAAATTTTATTTAAGTCAAGGCGATAATTTAATCTCTATTTTTGAAATAATCTAAAATCATCCTGTTTACAAACCCTCTGATCCCAAAGTACACAGATAATACTGAAGAGATATCATTTAAGAGTTGTATTAAAAAAATAAGGCAAGAATCTTTTTTTTTTGCTCAAGGAAAACAAGGACAGGACAGCTACTCTAGTCTCAGATTACCGCGAATTTCTGGTTGGAAGTATTTTGTCTCCCTATCTATACTTCTCAGGAACAAGTTACCACAGTTTACTTTCATATCTCCCCTTCATTTATTTACCACAACCACATTTTTTAAAGAAAACCAAGAAAAAATGTTTTCTTTCCACAAATTCTCCCTTCCTCTTCCTTCCCCATTTGCTTTGAAGTATGACCAACAGAGATGCCTTGAGGGGTTTTAAGAGCACCAATCATTTTCATAGTTAAGAGGCAGAGCACTTGCAAGGGTAGGACAGGATTAAAAATCAAGGAGCAGCTAGCTGACAGTGAACTATGGGCGCTGGTCAGTGACGAGGCTGGACAAGGAGCAAAGCACCTCCAAAACCCTAGCTGGGTAACGGACTCAGAGTGTGATACATGTGCCAAGCCAAACTTAAAACTTGGAAAGAAAGGTAATCCTAAATGTAAATGCTACCTCTAAATCACATTGAAAATAATTTTGTATTATCTCTCTATCAAAAATGTTAGTGCACATATGTCAACACCTTTAGGTATAGAAATATTTTACACTAATCTGAGGGTGATGACAGGCCAGGGCCTAATTGCTGGCATAATCCCCATAGATTTTAGAACAAAAATGACTGGGGAAAAGAAGAAAATTTTTTGAGAAAATAAGGCACTCCCTAATTCCTGCTAGGTATCAAGCTTGGGTAACTTTTATCCTTGCACTGCTCCACGATCTATATTTTTACTTCAATAGTACAGTTTCTTTGACAGTATATATTTAATTTCCACCTAAGATTTAAACATTCTTTTCTCTTATTCGTTGAAAAAAAAACCCTGACTTTTTATTCTTGAAAGTAAAGAATGTCACATCTCACTTTGTACTTGAAAAAGATGAGGACATTATTGCTAAAGGCTTTAAAAATCATATTATACTTTGAAAGACTTAAGAATTCTGATCAATACAATGAGCAACTGATTCCAAGAGAACAGAAATAAAGCATGCTACCCATCTCCTGACAAAAAAAAAGTGAAGGACTCAGGATACAGGAAGACATACGTTTTTTAACACGGTCAGTGTAGGAATTTGTGGGGTTTTTTACTATGTGTATTTGCTGCCTCTACCCTCTACCACAGGGGTAAAGCAGGAGGGAGAGAAAAGAGATTTTTATTAATTGAAAGAGATAAAGTTAAATATTAAAAACAAGTCATCTTGTGTTTCCATAGTCTTAGCCACAAATTGTTTTTTAAACAAATTAATCCTTTACTCCCTTATTTATATGGGGCTTGGAATGGGCCTGAGAATCCAATGACTGGAGAACAATATACATATTCTAGGGACTGGGCTCTCATTGGCTAGGCCTATCCTACGCCCATTACATTTATATTAAGCAAGATGGGAGTCATTCATATTAATCCTATCAACTTATAAATATTGTTGTGATTACAGTAAATTTTAGCTTCAAAGAGGCAATTTAACCTCAATGTAAAGAAACATTTTCTAACAATTAGTGGTAACCAAAAGCAGAAAGAGATATCTTGGGAGGTGGGGGGTTTCTTCTCACTGGAGATCTACCAGGAAAGGCTGGATGAACACTAGTTAGATTTGTTGTGGCAGGAATTCTTTTCCAGTATGGGTTAGACTAGATCAGCGATTCTCAACCTGTGGGTTATGTTCAGTTTGTAACAATGAAAATACATCCTGTGTAACAGATATTTACATTACGATTCATAACAGTAGCAAAATTACAGTTATAAAGTAGCAACAAAAATGATTTCATGGTTGGGGGTCACCACAACATGAGGAACTGTATTAAAGGGTCGTGGCATTAGGAAGGTTGAGAACCACTGGACTAGATGGTGCTGATGCCCCTTCCAATTCTAAAATGTTGTGATTCTATAATTCAGAAATTGGTTCTAGTCTTGGATCTGTCACTGTTGCTGTAAGACTCCGAGCAAGCTGCTTACCTTTTCCAAGCTCCTGTTTTCTCATCTAGAAAATGAGATGATCTCTGAGATGCCTTACAGGTCTAACATTCAATGACAATGATAATGATGAATATGAAAAAACAGCACAATAGCTTCTTCTAATAGTGTCTTCACAAGATGGCGCAGTACAGGGGGTTTAAACTGTGTTTTTAAAACTTGTTTAAAAAAATTTTTAATAACAATATTTGAATAAAATTTGTTTCCTTTGTAATCCTATATATTTTATTTCATACATTTATAAACATTATTCTGGCTGGGTGTGGTGGCCCATGCCTGTAATCCTTGCTGTTCGGGGAGGCTGAGTAAGGCTTGTGGATTGCTTGAGCTACAATAGGACTAAAGTTCCCGGGGTGTCCGTACTAAGTACAATTCCAATATGTTGACACCTCCCCAAACCCCAGGACTGGAGGGCCTCCAGGCTGACTAAAGGGTGGTTAGGTGAACTGACCCAAGTTAGAAAAACAGGTCAAAGCTTCCTTGCTGACCAGTAAGGAGATTTGTCCCATGAGAAGATGCTTTACTTCTAGTCTGGATATAATAGGGAAGCAAAGTCTCAAAACCACTACCACCACCACTACCATCACCATCACCACCACATTATTCTGAGAAGGGCATCATAGGTTTCACCAGACTGCCAAAAGGGACCATAATACACACTAAAAAGGTTAAAAATCCTTGGTATAGTGGGAAAAACTCCTAGACTCAAGGTTAAGAATATGTGGATTTTAAGTTCCTTTTATTTGCTACCTTGGGTCAGTTACCTTATCTGGGTCTCAGGCTGCCCATCTGTAAAACAAGAGAATTAAACAAGATGATCTTTAGTCTAGGCTGTCTTCAAGTTCTAAATCTGGGATCCTATTTCTATTTTCCGTAAGTCTCCAACAAGCAATAGAATTTAATCATATCTTTTTGCATATACTTGAGAAAGAACATCAGGCATTTTCATTTTAATCAATTACCATCTACACAAGAATGTGCCTCTTGTGTAGAGGTGACCTATGATTTTCAAAGGTTCTGTTGGCAGACTACAAGCTCTGAAAGGTGCTTTAGTAAGGTGGACAGACTCAGAGTACAGACGTGATAGTCTGCGTATCTGTCATCTAAGCACCAATGCGAGCAGCTCATCACCAGGCTGGGTGCATAATGAAGGTTGTGACCAGTCTTTTCTGTGAGAAAAGCACAGAATTAATCCTGGGACTAGAGTTAGCAACAGTGAGGTTGTACTTTTGGTCTATTAACTATAACTACAAAACTAGCCTTTACTTCTAAGCCTTGCTTAGCAGGGCTGTTTCCTTTCCAAACAAAGGTAATAATTATGCCCTGACCTGACCCTACGTTACTCCTGGTATAGGTTTGGATTTCCTTAGGGAACACGTGAACAGCTGCCTGTTAACCCTGTGAAGTAGACTAGCAGAATGTTAAAGGGGGAAGGAATGTTGGAGATCATTCTATCTAATCTTCTCACTTCACAGATGAAGAAATGAAGGCCAAAGACGTGAAGGTTACAACCTTCAGAGTTACTTAGTGGTGGAATTGAGACTAGAACACATGTGTCCAGGTAATCTAATCTTGTCCTGGACTGATGGACCCAAAGAAATTCAGATAGGGTTAACAGTCATTCAACAGGTTTTAGGTTTATTTTAGGGCATTCATTACATGGTCCCAGTCTTGCAAGCCCAAATCAAACCCCAGGCATGTCCTAGAATAGAATAGGCTGGCTTTACCACCATAGTAACCTCAGTAGGGTGCTTCACACTACTAGGCATTGAGGGATGACTGAGTTATGGGCGGGACCTCTAGGAGCATCACATAATCTCTTCCATATTCCCAATTGTTTGGAACAAAACTGGCTTCTGGAAACAGAAGGCTGAGAGCATAGAACAAGAGGCTACTCATCTGATAGACTTTTCTTCTAATTTGCCCTAGAGTTAAAAGTGGGGTAGGGATAGGGAATAGGTTCCTGTGCCTGTGATTTCATTGCTATATGGAACTTCTTGACTGAGGAAACTCCTTCCACCAATGCAAAGCATCACCTTCTCTGAAAGTTACAGTTTTAGAGAGTTTGTCTACGGCAGAACTGTCAAACTGATGAGCCCCTAATGGCTGAAGCCCCAGTCAGATTAAAATGTTATTGGAAATGAGTAACAAAATAAACATATAAAAATACATTAGAAGTTAGATGGTGTTAACCTGTGGTTTTCTAAATTAATATGCGGCAAATAAAGATTCATTACTATTTGAGCTTGACATTGCTGACCTAAAGCACTGAAAGTTATTTGGCCAAGGTCACATAGCTAATAAATGTCAGAGATGGGACTGGGTCTTCTTGGTTTTATATATATACATATATGTGTGTGTGTGTGTGTGTGTGTGTGTGTGTGTGTGTGTGTGTGTGTGTGTGTGTCTCATCTTCCTGGTTATACATATATATGGCTAATTCTGAAGATGAGGTGTTTCTTGAAAATCTTCACAAGACAAAGGCCCCTAGAATTGTTTCCCAAGTACCAGAGGAAAATAGTAGGGTTATTAGGTCTTTGGAAACATATTTTTTCCTCCTTGGAAAGCTGCAGTGTTTCTCTAATATAGTTTTAGAACACCTGTGTTCCTATCAAGGTAGATGTGGAATTAATTCCAAGGGGGAACGTGGAGGAGGCCTGAGATGCAATCAGACCTCTATCATTAGCATCACGTCCCCCCCGATAGTGTTCTTTCCTCCACAATGCTGAAAGCTTGTTCTGTATTTATGACTAAGGGGTGATATGAGGCATGAAGATTTCGAGGATAAAAATTCCAAGGCCTGCTAGTGCCACAAGCAGAGAGAGTCTCCAGATATAACTTGCTGTTTGTTTAGCAAAGCAAGATTATACCAGTTTTACACTGTTACTGAATAACTTGTAAAATTTATGTGAGCACACTGTTGAAGGCCACAAAGAAGTTAAACCGAATGCCATCGGTTTAAATTTATAAGTTTTTAAATGTCGGCAAATAAATCCCAAGTACTAAGAGAGTTAAAACTGAGCTAAACTCACTAAAACAAAACAACGAACCAAAGGAAGAAACAATTTCTCAAAAGCAGAAGCATTTCCGCAACTTATCAAGTCTACAAGAATAAACCCAGATACCTGTTCATGAAATCTCAGAACACAAAAATTTGTATGAGAGGAAAAACCCGGAAATCCAGAGAAAATCATTTTAGAAGCAAATAAACTTAAGTATTCCTCTGCTGTGGTGGCTAGTAAATGTCTAGAATTCATTCTATCCTTGAAGGTGGCACGAATTGAAAATGTACATTGTTGTCACTGGTATTTGGTTGTACCTGATTCTTTGTGACCCCATTTGGGGTTTTCTTGGCAAAGATACTGGAGAGGTTTGCCATTTCCTTCTCCAGTTCATTTTACAGATGAGGTTAAGTGACTTGCCCAAGGTCACACAGCTAGTAAGTGTCAGAGGCTAGATTTGAACTCGGGAAGATGAGTCTTCATGCCTCCAGACCCACAGCTCTATCTACAATGCCACCTAGAGGATTAAAAAGTGCTTGATGAGGCTTCAGTCTCAATCTAGTACAACCCTCTCATGTTACATATGAGGAAACTAAGGACATGACGTAAATGACATGCCCACGGACACACAGATTGTAGAAGGGCCCAATTCCAGTTTACATCCTCGGACTCCCAAACTGCACCATGCTGCCTTTATAAATATAGCAAAGCTGATAAGGTGATAAGGGGGGCTACTAATCAAAGTTAAGGCTATGCAGGATATATCCTAAGTATCTGAAGACAACATCATGGAGAATAAAATGCTCCTTGATGTTACCGTTAGAATAATGGGTTGAACAAGGCCCTGGTTGGTGACTGATTTGGGACATCATTCTTCATGGCATTATGCTATGGATTCTTCAATGTTCTGAATTATAATTCAAACATCAGGCTATATTCTCATAATGTTGCATTTTTCATTGACCCTTCCTCATTACTGAGCCCCCCTTCTAATTTACCTTTCTAAATTGGCCAATTCAGGGACTGTTGGTAAATACAATGTTCATCCCATTGTCACTGTGGCATTTTCTTATATTATTATCACTTTCTACAGCTATTGTGGAAACAGTTCAGTAGATTTCTCTCCTTCAAATACCAGCGACTGAAAACTTTCCCCACGCTAGATGGGGCATAGTCAAAGATGAAAGAGGGTGGAAATTGCTAACTGAATGTCTGTGTAATCATCATACCCCAACTAGGCCCTGAATAAGAGCTTCAAAAATGTGCTCTCCTCCCTTCACTGCAGAGGTGGAACACTACGGGCATAAAACATTGCACATTGTTTGACTTGGTTGATGCATTGGTTGGTTTTCCTGAATGGTTATTTTTTTTCCTTCTGTTATTTAATCTTTTAACAAAGAATGACTCTCTGCATAAGGAGAGCAGCAGGGATATATTTGGAAATGAAGATGATATAAAAACAAAAGGTATCATTTTTTTTAAAGGGCTAAGTAATATCTGTCTCATTTTGGCTGAATTGCCTTCCTTGCCTTCCTGTTATATGGCACCAGGAAAGGTTTTTAGTAGTTCTCTAACTGCTGCCTCCTGTGAAAAGTAAAATTTCTAGCCAATAATGACATCTACACTTTTGCCAAATCTTCACTGAAATGGGATAATTCAACTAACATCAGAGGGACTCTTGTTCCTGGGTCAGTTTTATGACACTTACCTCATTCAATTCACTAAAGTCAAACTGCATTTCTAATTTCTTTATGTAGGAAAATCAAGTTCTAAAAGTAATCACAGAAAAACAGAATTTATAGTCTCATAGAGATTTTAGAGACTACCTGGTCTCACCTCCTTTTTTTACAAATGGGATAACTGATGCTCAGAGAAATTAGATAATTTTGCCAATGTTAACACAGCTTGTTAGAAGCAGAACTGAAATTAGAATCCAGATTTCCCAGCTCCTAGGTTAGGATCTACCACTGGTTTTTTTTTCTGCAAATTTTTCAGTATCTTAATGAGTTTCAGGAAAAATTTGAGAAGAGTTGAGTTATGGTACAGGCACACTTTGATTTTATGAACATTAAGATTTATCAAAACATAATTTATAAAATAATTAAATCAAATATTCCTTTAGAGGGCTCCCCTAATGCATGTAAATGTAATTACATCTATATACATTACTGAATATGCTTATTACATAAAATGAAGTATGCTAGTAGCCAAATATGGAAATTTTTCATTATAAATGTGTCCTGGCTCAGGATGGCTCGTCCAAAGCAATCACAGTGTAAAACATTCATTTGTTCAAATTTTATTTTAAAGCATTACTTTTGATAATAAAGCACTTCAGAGATTCACTGTTAAAATGAATAAATTCTACCTTATTTCATGGTATCAGAATTTGAGGGGGCGGGGGTCCAGACCTGTGATTTCATTGATAAAGTGAACTTGTAGAGTAAGGAACCTTTCCCTACCAGAAAAGATTAGCAACTTTTCTGCACTTTATAGTGTCACAGAGGTGTCTAGGGGCACGAAGATACTTGACTTGCTCAAGATTAAGTCAGAAGGTCACAAGCTGCAGATAAATTCAATTCTTCCTGACTCTGAGCCTAGCTTTCTACCTACCACTAGCTCTCTACCTGCACTGTCTCTCTTCATGTTTCCCTGGTTTGCATTCACCCTGAACGTCACTATGAAGTGAATATTTTTAGTTCTCTGCAGGAAGTTTCTGATGTACCTGAGTCTGTCTTAGGAAATCTGACTTACAGTTTGACAAATGTACTGCCCTAGTCAAACACCCCTCTTGAAACTTTCCTTGGACTGGGTCACTTATCACAGAAATTTGAACTAGAAAATCCTTAAAATATTTGCTCATCCATTAGTCACTCAATTAACAAACATATATTATTGCTTAAAGGTAAAAAGGGTGTCCCTGCCCTCAAGGAGCTCACATCTAATGAAGGATTTTTGCTGTTCAGTTGTTTCAGTTGAGTCCAATTCTTCAGGACCCCTTGTGGGGTTTTCTTGGCAAAGAGATTGGAATGGTTTGCCATTTCCTTCTCTAGTTTACAGATGAGGAAACTGAGGTAAATGGGGTAAAGTGACTTGCCTAGGGTCACACAGCTATTAATTGTCTGAGGCTAGATTTGAACACAGAAAGATGAGTCTTTCTGCCTCCAGGCCCAGCACTTAATCTACTGTGCCACCTAGAGCCTATAATGGGAGATACAGCATTAAATAACTATGTACTTAGAAGATAGACATAAAGTAGAAGGGAAGTAAGCCTAGAAGGAAGTAGGTAGCAGAAGGGAAAACTGGGAAAGGCCTCTAGAAGAAGGTGGGTCTTGAGCTGAATCTTGAAGGAAGTCAAGGAAGCCTAGAGGCAGAAGTGAGAAGGGAGGACATTCTTGGCATAGGGGACAGCTGGTACAAAGGCACAGAGGCAGATGAAGGGTTGTCAATTCAGCGTGAAAGTATTAGGCAGAGGAATAAGGAGCAACTCTGGTCCCCAGGGCAAGCAAGGCAAACCACAGATGGAGCAACCTGCCATTTTCAGAGAAATTTAGTGGGAGGAGTAGAGGGATCTGGGGAGAAATCTCAGCCTTCAAGACATAAGGCACCTCTGGGGAAGCCTGGGTCGTCATAAAGGCTACTGCTGGGAAGACCATTTCTGGGAGTGGGGACCAGTCCAGGCCAAGCAGAAGATCAATGGGGTGGGAGACTACAGATGGAAGAGGGGAGAAAGCAAGTCATCTGTAGCTTCCTATTTTTAACTATCCTGGCTATGTCTTGTGAAAGGCTAAAGAAGTACATGTATCATTAGCATACTTTCAGTTTCAGTACTCAGGGGGGAACCTTAATCACTAGACCAGGGTGACAAAGGGTCCTAAAACTTAGATGGAGCCGACATAGGTAAAAATTGAGCTTACCATTTACTAAGCAAGAATAATTAGTCAAAAGAAAGTTACTGGATAGGCCAGTTTCTGCCAGGCAGTGCCCCCAGTTTATGCTCTTCCGTGGCTTGGCCCAGCCTAAATCCTTCTACCAGCAGCAGCTTTAAGGTGTTTCTGGATGTTCCCATTACCCTTCATCCCTTGTTCCTTGTAGCCCAAGGCCTGAAGTCTCTCTATCCCACTCATGGCTGATCTGAGCATGCCTTTCCTCCTGTTTGCCCAGACATGGTTTTTTTAGTGTTAGCCCTGGGGGCCAGCATGGGTAATTATGGCTAAGCCAATCACGTTGCCTTAGTTATGGCTCTGTGTATAAGAAAAAAAAATTTTCATCGTATGATTCCTGAGGTCACCTTAATAAACATTCTCTATTTTAGCTGGCTAACATGCCTATCTAATACATGAGTTCACCAGTTTTAATGCCAGTGAAATTCTTGCCTGCTCCTTCTTCTTTTTAAGGAGTCTTGGTATAGAGACAAAAACAGTAAGATTGAATTCCAAGGATGTCTGAATCCCAACTCTGTCACTCCATCTCTTTAGGTATCCATTATTTGGTCTTCAAGATAAGAGGAATAGATTTCTAAGTTTTCTTCCAGCTCTAAATCCTATGAAACAAACAGGGAATACCTACTTCCTAGTAAAACCATATGGATACCATAGCAGATAGAACCTTATTGAATATTTCAATGCCAACCAATTTATCCATATAGTCCTAATCTCACTTTCCTGCTCAATGCATTCATCTAACCAGCCACTATAGAAAATGCCCTCTTATGTAATCTTCATAAATATTTAATTTATTTTCATTTTAAAGAAACCTCAATAACAATGTCTAATGGTAGCACATTAGGAATGGAGCCATTAAGAAAAATTTTCTTTAGAATTTTTTCTTCTGTTTCTTATCTTTACAGATTATATTTATTTCTACATTTCCTCCCTGAAAATGCGAGCAAATTGCTCAGTGTAGTACTGTATCAAGCTCTCAACAAAATGCCTATTACCTGGATCTTCCAAAGACAGGCCCGTGACTGCCAGAAGACTGGGCCTTGGTTTCTTCTCAATTTCATTTCTCAAGAAAAATAATGAACCTGTAATTTCTCACCTAAAAATCTAATTGACCTACCTCACTGAAATTGAGAATTTAACAATTTAAAATGCCTTTAAAATGCAGCCACTTAGAAAAGCATAAAATTAAATAAAAAGTTCTTTTTAACTGTAAATAAATAAGCATTTTTAATATATCACCCCTCTGTTGTTCCTGGTTGTTTTTGTTTTTAAATCAGGTAACACAAACACCATCTCCCCCATCCCATACTCTATTCAATTACTCCCTTTTCAAAATTCAACCTATGATTTGAAAAAAAAAAATCCCCAATACAATAATTCATTTGTATTCTCTCATGGGGAAAATTAAGAAATATCTCAAAAGGTAATGATATGCCCAAGAAATTTTTATTATTAGAAATGTTCATCATTTTTTTTCTCTTCCTATCAGATCAGATTTTTCAATCACATGATGAGAATCTGATGGAATATTCCTATGATTTTTTTTGAGTTGTTGTTTCTGGAAAATTTCAAGCTTATCCCACCTCCAGTATTTTTCCTTTTATATTAGTTTATTTCAGTGCCTTCTAGATTGGTTCTAGAACTTATTTTACATATTTATCTTAAGTAACTTTAATTTCTCTGACAATGTGTCTTTTAGCTCTTTGTTAACTTTTCTTGGATAGACTTTTTGTAGCCTGGAAAATTCACTAGTGTTCCACCTTGCTAAGTCCTGCACCTTCTCCCCCTACTACTTGATTTTACATTATTTTCAAATATTAAAGTATCTCTCCTGTGAAAAATTTGTTCCTGGGATTTACCAACTCCATTCTAACCAACTCTTAAGCCAAAGTTCAGCTCATTTAAGGTCAGTCAACTCACAGCTGTTAGAGGTTAATTGTTGGATCATGGATTATCCATGTAGCAGGATATTATTTCTCTCTCTTTGGATCATAGATTTAGAGCTGGGACTTTGGAGATAAATCATTTAATCCAATATCTTTATTTTACAGATGAAGAACCTATGGCCCAGAGAGGTTATGTACGACTTGCCCAAGGTCACATCGGCAGTAAGTAGCACAGTCAGGATTCAAACACAGGGCCCTATGACTTTAAATCCTGTGTTTTTGCTGCCATGCCATTATATTCATTTGTCCTTCAGTTAAAAAAGCTGAGGGAAATCAAAGGAGGTGAAAGTCAAGCCAGTATATTTCTGTTAATAGTTCTCATTAAAGACTACTGGGGGAGGGGGTGTTCAATTGATGAAAATACCATTTTTGCATTTTTGTATATTTCAGTTATCCTAGGTAACCCTTATTTAGCTCCTACAGCATGTAATATGAGACAATATTAAAATCGTGTCTATAAATGCTTCCCTTCATAGACTTACAGAATGCTGGAGTAGGAAGGATCCTTAGATTTGAACTCTCTCTTTTTTTACCAAAGAAACCAGCCACAAGGGGAGGAATGACTAGGTCAGAGTCATATTGCTAATAAGTGGCAGAGGTAGAATCCCTATGCCTTCCAAGTCTAAATCTAATCATCTGTCCATGTTCTCATACTGAATGAATAATTTACTGCAACAGGGCTAGTCAAAACCAAAACATTTTAAAACTACATACTTTTTAAAGAATATATTAAATTTTTAAAAATTATTTTAAAATTATGTTTTTAAAAATTTGAGTGACTCAAAAGATAAAGTGAAGCATGATGACATAATTGGGTTTTATAAATTGAGACTAGCTGAAAGCAGATATGTAGGCATACATGTACACATGTAGGTATGGTCTTTTAAACCTCCTTCATACAATGTAAAGACGTCATTTACAAATTCACACTTAAAAAGCAAATCTATACATGAGAGCTATCTCATCTAAACATCTCCCTGAGCCCTTAGCCCAGCATTCTGCATACAGCAGGCAATTAATAAGTGCTTGTTGAATTGAATCCAAATGAATCTGCAACTGTATTGGATACTTCATAATCAGTGATGTAACTAACAGTCAATGATGTAGGAGAACAAAGAACATTGCATAGCTACATATGGAGTTCACAGCATCAGTTTGTTTTAAAAGGGTGGGAGGTTAGACAAGCACATATATTTTTCACGATGAAAAAGACTGAAAATATTACCAGTTGAATACCCAAAGATCTTTAGCAAATAAATTTGAAAGAAAGCATAATCTATTCTGTAGATAAACTTCTTTCAGAATGCTAACCTCCCTCAGCAGAATGTCAGAGGTTTAAATACATATATATATGCAGCATTTCTTTCATAAGTAGTCTATAAAACGACTCAATCTGGTTATTTAAAAGCTTTTCAAATAAAAGACATAGCATATTTTAAAAATTAATATACCAAAGTACAAACAAAATAAAACTAAAAGGGAAAAACCTCCTATGTAACATAGCAGGGATATGATTTTCTTAGAATAACCAAAAACAGTATTTTAAAACATTCTTCACAAATAGTCTTCAAATGTTTTAACTGATGAAATGACATAAGTGAGAAAGAGCACTTGTATAGTTTCCAGGGAATCAAATAACTGAACAATCATGCCAACATTATTTTTGGAGTTGGATGTTTCAGTCTCTCTAGAAAGAATGTATTTAATCACACCTCGAAGTGCATTGAGAAGTCTATTTCAATCATTTTAAAATTCTTTCATTTGGCAAAGTAGTGTACTTTGAAGTCATCATTACCAATTCTTCCTTTTCTATTTTAGAAGGGGGCATCTGCTTTAGTGCTTCTGTAAACAATAGAAATGTTTGCAGAGATCAGTAAAATCGATCTTATACCCTTACACATTTCTGCTCAGAACAGGCTTCGGCCTGATCTCATATTCTCTAACCAGGAGAAATTTCCAATAAGGACAGGGGTTGAGAAGACCCTATTTTGGCCCTTAGTTACATGTGTCCAAGCACCCTTAAGTCAGGGATAGCTGTACATCAAAACCTAAAAGATCATCTCAGCCCTAAATATTTACTATTTTAAGGGACAAATGCATTAAGGCAACACCTTTTTTTTTTAAACTTAATCTCAATCTCGCTAAAACAAAACAAAACAGGAAAATGAATAACGATGTAAACGTTAAAATCTACCAAACTATTAGATAATTCGATGGAGAAAACTTGAAACAGTTACTTAAGAAATATAAATTGTGAAACTGAACTTTCACAACTGTTCAATTCTTTAAAAAAGGAAAAAAGACAAACGTTTTGGTAAGTTGGGAAGGTGTGTGTATGCCGTAATGAATATTTTATGCAGCATGATTTTGGAATATAAGGAAATACAAAATCCTATTGGGAAGGGCCAAGTGGGAGCTGAAACGGTTATTGCTGGGGAAATCTGATCTCCTGACACATCCCATTGAACCCCTTCTAAAACACAGCTGCAAACTGTACGCCCAGCCTCGATAGCTCCTGGACGGGTTGTGACGACATGTCTGCTCTCGTCCAGGGTTCACAGAAAACATAGCTCAGATAATGCAACTGAATAATTTCCTCTGACCAAATTGAACTTTCTCTGATAAAAGAAAAAAGAAAAGAGAATAGATCCCATCTTGCCCCACCTCTTTCTTTTTTTTCCTCCCTTTTTCTTTTAGTGAAAACTGACATAAATTGTTGAGGAGCACTACAGCGCCACCAACACAGATCAATGCAAAACAAAAAAGATCTCCCACCGTGTGCAAAAAAAAAAAAACCTAGAAAAATGCCAAAAATTACAAAATGTCTCCCAAATGTACCTTTTCGGAAACAAACAAGATATCTGTGAAAGACGCCTAATGAAGAGCTGGTGAGAAATAATGCCTCCGAGGAGTAGCCCTTACAAAAGATCTGCCCTGCGAATAAAAGACCCACTATTTAGTAACAGCCATAACTTAATATAAACCCTGTTATGTCAATCTCCACCTTCATTATACCAAGGGCAGCTTTTCTGTACTTTGTATCGAAGTAATCCACGAAGAGCAACCGGAATCATTTCAGAAATTGTTTCAGCTACAACCGTAATACATGCTGATAATTTAGTCGTGGACAAATTAGGTAATACAAGATTTTTTATAAAGGAGGATATGCACATATTTGGCATTGCCAGCATTTCTGGCACAAAACAAGTCCATCTTGAAATATCTGAGTTCTTCTACAGTTCACAGTAATTAAAGTACAGCCTACGTTTTAAAAATATTCTGTTTCAACAATAGAAAGAACTATTTTTTTATTGTCAAAATTAACCAGATTGGATTAAGGTGGAATATGCAGACCAAAGCTAAAGAAAAAAAAATCACCAAGATTTGTTTCGTCCATTAAAAACACAATGAAAATCCTTCTAATCCGGTGGCTCGTTTCAAAGATTCAACAATAGAGATGTTTAAAATTACAAACTTACCATAAGTGTAGGAAGAAAAGAAGCCAGTCCTTGCAAAATAATTGTAACAATATAAGCTGGATACTTGTGCCCTTAGAAACAGCAGCCTCCATGCAGCATATGGATCTTCATACATCTTAGAAATATTTGGGAAATAAAAAGTAATACTTTCTTCCACGACCAGTGGCTCCATGAGGTGGTTTCCCCCAGGATCTGTGGGCGTTTGGGAAAATCGGAGCAATATCCACAGAAGATTAAAAGCAGAGGAGGCAGCCAGCAGCCAGAAGACTCTGGGGTTAACAACTTTGCAATGGCAAACAGGCGTGTTCTGATTGGTTAGGAGGGCAGTGTCCCTACAGTCTGCACTATCCCCCGCTCCCCCCTCCTGCAGCCTGGGAAAAAAAAATGCAGTGTGTGTGCCATTTTACACTGGGCTTTTAAAAGCACAGCCACCCAAATGGCAAAAGTCTGGTCTCGATATTAAGTGACATTGCAAAACAATAGCTTTCAATGACTGTCTTGCTGGCTCTGGAAAATACCTTCCTCGTGGCCTCAAGAAATGGATTTCTATCTTTTTTTTTTTTAAACTGTGCAAGCTTGCCAAGACAATATGGTTTTCTCAAGGAAGTGTTTGGTTTTTAAGAAATATATTTTATTGTGAAATCACCCAGCAATTTGGGCACAAAGATGGTCATTCGAAAGTCGTCCTGTAGGAAGGAGTCTTTTAGATTGAACATCGTTAGGCCACCTATAAAGCCCTCCGACCCTGAACAAAATCCACCACTCCTTTAAAGGTGTCCAGGTTCATACAATTATTTTGGTTAACAAGTAATACAACTGCCTACCATGTAAATGTATGAATGACAGCCATACTAATTTCACTAGGCACATGAAAACGGCAGGAATAATCTGTGGTCTATAAATTCTATTTAAAAACCCCTCCTCATACTGACTGACAGAATTCTACCATGCTGCCCACAAACAAAATGGCTGTAGCAATGAGTTTTTTGGTTCCTCCCACTGTGTCTCCCTCTGGCCTCCAGGAAGTGTATGTATATATGTATGTATTTTTTAAAATCCCAAATACACACAATTCTACAAGTACAATACACAGCTTGGACTCTGGGAGCTACTTTTGGTGAGGGCCACTTTTTAAAAAAGGTTTTGCTTTTATTGGTCATCTTTCTTTAAAAAAATGTTTGAAAGTGCATCAATCACTGGAAATTTACATGACTGTGTTATTTGAACTTCCTGGTTTACATATTTATAAGGTCTTTCACCTATCTTGGCAGGCTTTCAAATTAAGTGGACTGGGAAATTTGATGCTCTGTCTCTTTTTGGTTGTGAGCTGAGTCAGGTACTCAGTTTTTGCAACAGCTTTTCAAAACACAAAAATCTAGTCATTTAAAATTTTAATCATAAAACTAATGCAGCACCAGCCTTGAAAATATAAACTCACAAAAGTCAGTAAATTCAAAAGTATATACTAGATATTACAGACACATGCATATATATGGGTTACTGAATTAATACTATACAAAGAATGTTTTGTTTTCTTAGCTATTTGTACCCTAAATTTCCAGTTAATCAAGGATAGTCTTTGTTTAAAGAAAGAGGTGGGTGGCAGGGGTGGGGGAGGAAGAGAATGAAGAAGAGTTTTGCCTAGAATAGTACAGGGCAGATGCCCCTTGCTCTCATGGTACATTCCTGTCTGGCAGTTAATAGCACATTCGAAAGGCTTTAGCCATCTGCAGGGTCAAGGGGACAGTTCCTTGAACTATCGATAGACTAGTGTTTTCCAGACATTGTCCTTTAGCTGACGGGCAAGTCCTGGCCTTTCTTTGGAAGTGTATCTTCTTAGGTTGTAGGCAAGGGGCAGCACATGAACAAAAGTTAAAGGCACTGGTTTTCAGAGCTGGCATGTACTATTCTTCCCCTGACCATCAATTGACAGGCACACCAAAGCCTCAGAAAACACTTTTGTATGTGGCTCAGATTCAGAAACTAACAGTGGGCAACTGTGTTGGAAAATCCAGATTTGAAGGTTAATCAATTCAAAGTATGAGATGTGCTTTTATATTCCCATATAGCAAAAATTCCTTAAGGTCACAACTCAGTAAAGAAAATGGACCTTTTGAGATGTGCTCTGTGTATTTATATATATACATATCATACATATGCATATATATGTATATATATGTATATACATATATACACATATTATATATCCCTAGTTTAGTATATTCTGGGCACACTGAACCATGCGGCCTATAGTTATAGATATTATATGTAATTATATGGACATAACTATAATTTTATATAATTTGGTAGAAGAAATTTCTTAGACATCTGGGAACACAATCATGACAAAAATCAGTATAGCATATTGTGTTTGTTCATTTGAAATATACAATGAAAGTGTCTAAAAAAATTATGACACAAATAAGTAACTTTAAATTTTGATTGGCAAGATATTGAACTCTCCCAAGCCTCAGTTTCCTCATCTGTAAGATGCACATAATACCTGTGGCATCTACCTCATAGGACTGCTGGGAGTCTCAAATGAAATAGATATGTAAAATGCTTTTTAACTTTAAAGGGTTCTATGACTCAAATACTGTTGTTGTTGTTGACTTGGTAATTCTGTACCCTCCAGTTGCATTCCATGGTTTTTCTGTCTGGATTGGGGTCTTTGTGTTACATTTTAAGAGGTTTTGATGTTCCACTTCCTCCTGTACAATTGCAGTCACTGATTTTATGATGTAACACATAAATGAAATGAGACTATTCAACAACTTTCCAAGACCATAAAGGACAGAGTTACACTAGTAAAATGAAGTAAGAAATTTAGGCAATTATCTGATTTAATGTATTACTGACCTTTGTTAATGTTTGCTTCTCTCTTTCCCTCCCTCTCTCTCTCTCTCTTGCTCTCTCTCTCTCTCTCTCTCTCTCTCTCTCTCTCTTTAATGTTAGAGTAGGAAATAACAACTAGCAAATTCATGAAATTAGTTTTCATTTTGTTCAGTGAACAGGTCACTGTGACCACTGATTAATGAAACCATTTTTAGACTGCATAAATATATTCAGATTTCACAAATTTTACTTTCAATACTAGGGAATCAGAGCAGTTACCATTTTCAGTTTCAACAAACATTTATTAGAACTCTATTAAGCTCAGGACCCTATATTATGTACTAGGGGAGATAGAAAGGCCAAATAAAAAATGACTTTTGCTGTCACAGAGAGAATCATCTACACCAGTTTTTGCTTTTAAAAAATAAGTAAATATTATGTTCAGGGCTTTGCAGTATATATGTCTTTTGTTATGCAAGGCCCAGAGAAATGACTTCTTGGGCCCACAGGAAAGACACCAGGGAGCAAGGGAAAAAAAAGAGAAAGGCAAAGGGCAAGAGACCAATAGACTTAGTTGTGGAAATTGAAATATTAAGAAGACACTCGATCAATTTGCTAATATTGTTCTTTCTGATTAATATGCAATTGGATGTCTGAACCCTGCCCAAGATGTTAGAAAACAATTTTAGATCATTATGCTTTCAAAGAGGTTGTCAGTAATGAAAATGCTAGAATATACTTACCAGAGATCCAAGTAGAAAGTAAAGGCTTTGAGAACATTGCTTTATTGACTTTGGAAGTCAGAGAAAAGGAACAGAGCTAGAATCTGTTTTGCTCGGGTCGGAGATAATGGTTTGAATGGTGTGTCTATTGGTGAATATGCAGATTTCTACAGTTTGGCCATGATATATACAATTTTATAGTTTACTATAGAACATCTATCTAATATTCATATAGACTTCCACATGTTGTTTATAAACCCTTGTAAAAACATTTCTAGGTAGTCTCCCTTTTACTTTTTCCTATACCGAAACCCTCTTCACCGTGTTAGGATGCCAAAATGAAATTCTAAAAGCATAGTTCTCACCATGTTACTCCCCTCCTCAAAAAGTTCTAGTGACTTTCTCTTTCCTTTAGGATCAAATGAAAACTCTTCTGTTGGACATTTAAAACCTTTTGCCATCTTGCTCCAGACTTATCATATAATTACTCTCCTTCAGACATTATACATTCTAGCAAAACAGCACTCCTTGCTGTTTCTGACAAATGGTATTCCATTTTCTATCACTGTGTCTTTGTAGTCTGTCCTCCATGCCTAGAATGCACTTACTCCTCAACTCCACTTCTGAGCATCCTTAACTCTCTTCAAAGCTGTCATATCAACTACCACATCTTAACTGATGACTTTCCAGACTTCTTCTAACTGCTAGGGTCTCTCTCCATCCATAACTCAAATTACCTTATGTTTACTTAGAATTTATTTTGACTTATATATGCTGTTTCCTCTGAGAGAATGTAAGCCCTTTGAGGGGAAGAGATATTTGGTTTTGTCTTTATATACCTAGCACCTAAGCGCAGTGAGTAGCACATAGAAAAATACTTGCTAAATGATTGTCGATTGATAAAATTTATACCATTATAAAATATATTTTAAAGCAACACCTTGTGAGTCTTGTAACACACCAATATTTCAGTAATGGCTATGCCATTTAGACTTCTTCAGTAGTCATCTGTGAGGTGACTTTGGGTCACAGTCATCTACTGCAGTTTTTTTAATCACTTTCATTTAAAAAAAATCTTTGATCAGATCAGTTTGTGAGCATTAACATAAGCTAAATCTTCAAAAAGGTTTTAAGAGAACTTACTTGAATATAATTGTGAGTCTGGCTAACTAGGTGTGGGATTTGATCACTTCAACAAGCATGTAAGATACTCAGGCTACTCTGCTTGGTGCTGGTGGGGATACAGATATCCTAATAACTGAATGGACCTGTGATCTTATTGGATCTTGTAGGTAAGCCTTTCAACTATGGAGATCATAAACCCATATGTGCAGGCTCACTATATGGAAAAATTTCCCATGTCCTCCCACAAATGAGCCACAGGGTTTCTATCCAATATGTTGGGGAAATATATAAAGCTGAAATTAAAAATGGTCCTTACTCTCATGAGGCTCACTATCTATCAGGGGTTTTTAACTGTTTTTGTGTCATGGACCCTTTTGGCAGTCTAGTAAAGCCTATGAATTCCGTCTTAGAATATTATTTTTAAAGGCTTAAAATAAAAAAATATAGAATTAGAAAAAGCTGCAGTTATATTGAAAGAGTTATCTATTTTTTTTAAAGTTTACTGACACCAGGTTAAGAACCACTGCTATAGATACTGCCTTTTACTTTTTTTTTATTGATTATATGTTGTTTTCTGGGTCTTACATTATGGGCTTCCTGTTATGCAAAAGAACCAAAGATGCTCCCTTTGCCCACAGAAAAAGAATTGCTGTGTTTACTCACATTGTGGTCACTTTGCTGACTACACAAGGTCCTATCTCAATATTTCCCTGCTTTATAATGTGCATATATGTATAAATATTACTTGAGAAGCAACATGGCCTGGTGGAAATACTGCTGGACTTGGAGAGATTTCTCACTCTGACTAAATCACAGTTCTTTGACATATGAAAACCTCTCCCTGCTACCTTAAGCCTCCTTTCCTACATCTAATCTCAACCCCCAACACACACATCTGTCAGTGGCAACAGGTAGGATTATTATTCATGGTGTTGAACTAGCTAAGCTATAGAGTATTGTTTCATTTCAGATTTTTTTTAATATGCACAATTTCAGATAACGTTAATAAAGCACTCCTCTCCTTACCCTTTGCAGTATGGGACAGCCATCACTGTGTCTCTGGAGTGACAACAATGACTATTGCCTAGGGAACAAAGCACAGATTCCATAATCCAGGCTGTTTAGCACACCAAAGAATTTTCTGTAAAGTTGTAACAGTGGGGGATTTGAGCGTGAGTACTGTATACACTTTCAGGGCCAAGCTTCCCAGAGAACCTGGGCTTCACAAGATTAGGTGGTCTGCCTCTGCATTTACAGTGTTGTGGGTTATGCACGTTGGTTCTGTCTATTGTCCTAGTCCAGGCTTTTGGCAGTGGTCCAGAATACGTGCACGCTGTCCTAAATGTTCCTGGGAGAATGAGGTTCTTTTTGTCTGTGTGTATTTGTGAGGGAATTGGGGCCCAAGCCTGGGCTAATAGAGCCTCTGTTATGGAGAGGGCCTATAGTGAATACTGACTCTCAAGCTAGTTTGACCTTTAGACTTTTAAATGAATGACCACAATCTGAGTCTCCACCTTTATACGTGAATAAAGGAGCATAACTGATAGAGAGACAACACCTATCCTAACCCTCTACTTTGTATTTTGTCAATTCTAAATCTTAGACACCTTTGGAATTTACTCAAATTATCTACTGTGGGGAACAAGTGTGGAGGGATACAACTAGGGCCATGTTTTGGAGATAAACTCCAGAAGCTTCTTCCTGCACTTGAGGAGTGAGAGAGATGGGGTCAGTGCTGAAGAATAGCATTGTCATGTAATAAATGTCTATCTAGATGATCTTTAGTGCCACTCACCACACAATGTATCGGACAATGTATGAGTAAATGTCAAAGTAACAAAGCAGTCTAGTGGCTTGGCTGTCATAGAGGGTTTCTTTTCTTTTCCTTCTGTGTTTGGTTATGTATGACTCTTGAATATTAAGACACTGGGAGAAATAAATAGGAGCCCGTATGGCAGGCCGATCTGTGTGAATCTACAATTGAATTCTGAATTGCTTAGGACCATGACAAAGGATGTGAGGCAGTTAGATGTTGCAGTGGATAGAGCACCAGGTCTGGAGTCAGGAAAACCTGAGTTCAAATCTGTGTAACCCTGGGCAATTCACTTAACCCTGCTTGCCTCAGTTTCCTCATGTGTAAAATGAACTGGAGAAGAAAAATGGCAAACCACTCCAATATCTCTGCCAAGAAAACCCCAGATTAGGTCATGAAGAGTTGGAGATGACTGAAAGAACTGAACAATAACCAATGATAAAGGCTACACGAAAAGGGAATCTAAATATATAGATTTAGAGCTGGAGGACAGTTTTGGAACTATTGTATTGAGTTTGTTACTTTTTAAAAATTGCAAGCTATAAATATGAGATCTATACAATCCTCCTGTCTTCCACTGTATATGGAAATGTTCATGTTTATTGATATCTGTCAAGTTCACAGTAATAGGGATAGCAATAGAGACTGAAACTGTGATTTGATTTGTATGAGGAACTCATGCATAAGGAAATTCTCTCTCCCTCCTTTTCCCCTATCCCTCCCCCCAAATATGGCACCTGTTTTTTGGGGTTTTTTGCAACTTATAGATATACTGAGTTGCCCAGAGCATTGAGAAGTTAAGTAACTTCAGCCTGGACAAGTTCTTCTTGGCTTTGAGACCACTTCTTTATCCAATTTGATCCTTTCATATATTCAAAATCTAAAAAAAAAGATTTACAGCTTCAAGGGGCTATCAAAATTATTTAGTTTAACCCACTTATTTTATAGAGGAGCAAACTGAGTCTGGGACAGGGGTTAAACCCATGTCCTCTGAATTTAAGTGTAAGGATCTTTCTAGCACACCACACTCTTCAGAAGGGGATCTAAGCAAAAATGACGTGTCACAGATTCAGTCTGAGGTCTGTGCATCTGACCTTCAACTCCTGAATTCAATTCCCCTTTCTCAAAAGAGTGCCTGGCAGCAAGGACTGGGATATGACTTGTCTGTATTAGAAGTTGTGTTACAATCCTAGAAGCATGAAGGAACTTTTATTTTGGTGGTTGAATTGGCTAATAAAGGAAGGAGAGGTCCTGAAGGGTAATTTCTGGAGTGCCAGTGAGGTGACTCATTATAGCTTTTCAGCCAGAAAAATAAGCCCTTCAGGCAAC
Organism: Pseudochirops cupreus; assembly: GCA_028627135.1. Lineage (NCBI taxonomy): Eukaryota > Metazoa > Chordata > Mammalia > Diprotodontia > Pseudocheiridae > Pseudochirops > Pseudochirops cupreus. Next base: position 528,107,215 of record CM053581.1, on the reverse strand, counting down.
TTTTAGTACATTGATAGCCAACTACTATCCGAAAGAAAATCTTTTCTTTCAAGTCTCTGATTCACACTGTAATAGGGGTTTGCAAATGACTGGTTTACTGCCAATCAGTTTAAGTAAAGCAGCTGGTGATCCCAAATTTAAAATGTTTCCTTTCTCCTCAGGTTTTCCATAGACCACTTTATCTGAACTTCTCTTTTGTCCTCATCACATATGCCTTTTATTATACTTATCTGTGTACATGTCATATCCTTCCTGTAAGCTCTTAAGGGTAGGAACTATACAATTTCTCAAATGCAGTCTACTCCATTCTCTTCCTACTCAGTTTGCGGCCTACCTCACGGTCTATCTGCAGTGACTGTCCTACATATAGGTACTAATGAACAAACTCAGTTTCTGGTTTTCTGATGGCATGCCATTAATTGGAACAATAGACATTCTTCATCCATTTTGTTTTTTTTCTAGAATAGATTTGATTCAGTCTTAAAAAATTAAGAAACTACTATGTTCAAAACTGCGGGCTGGATGTTGGGAATGCAGACAAAAATGAAAATAACGATTGCTTTCAAGGCGCTCTTGTTCTCTTGGAGGATATAACACGTGACCAGACAGCAGTGGGAGGAATGCTACATTTAGAATCAAAAGACTGAGCTTTAACTTCCAGCTCTCCTCCTCACCTGTGTGACCTTAGCCAAGCCATTACACTCAAGCTCCCAAAGCTGTGGAAGGAAGGGGGGTTGGACTAGACGAAGGGTTCTGAGCTTGGGGTTCCTGAACTTCTAAATTTATATTTTGACATAATTGGTTTCTTTTGGAGTCCTATGCATTTTATTTTTTGCATTTGAGAGTAGTATTCTGGAGAGTTCACAGGCTTCACCAGACTGACACAAAAAAAGCTTAAGGACCCCTGAAGTAAACAATGTCCATGATCTTTCCTAGCTAGAAATCTATGATCCTAAATACAAGATATTTTGAGGTCATAGAGGAAATTTATGAAGGAGATTTGAGGTCTTTGCCATTCTGTCTTAACCCCAGAGAGGAGCCTGAAGATCCAGTTCTCTGAACCTCAAAGATCCAGGAAGGCTTTACTTCAGAAAGCTGAGATTGCTGAAGAAACCCAGGGAATCCATTGTGAGAGCAGGCAGGGCAGGTCATAACACCCACAAGGACAGGAAGAGGTAGAACTTGGCTTTCATGATTTGTTTGGCACAAAGTCCCAATTCAGGCACTAAAGCTAGAGAGAGATGAAGAAATCAAATATAACACCAACCAATATAAAAACTTATTACAAATCTTGATGGTGGTAAAGGTGATTTTGTAGGACCACTTTGTAACTATTGTGTTGAGTTTTTTACTTACACACACACACAAGCTATAAATATAATAGAGATGTATGGTTTCATATACAATCTTCTTTTTTTCGCTGTATATGGAAATGTTCATATTTATTGGTATTTGTCAAGTTCATAATAATAAGGTTAACAATAGAGATTGAACCTATGATTTTATTTGTATAAGGAACTCATGGGTAAGGAAGCTCTTCCTCTCACTCTCATCTCAAATTGGTTTAAAGAGGGAAAAATTCATGTACACAGTCGATTGGGTATGGAAATCTACCTTGCCCAACAAGGAAGTAGGAATGGAAGGGGATTAGAGAAAGGTGGGGGGTGGGGAGGGTGATAAAAGGGAAGATGGATAAACTAAGGCAATGGTCAGAAGCAAAACAGACTTTAGAGGAGGGATAAAATTTAAAAAGATGGGGAGGGAAGGAAGGAAGGAGAGAGAGAGAGATAGAGACAGAGAGAGACAGAGAGAGAAACAAGAAAAAATGGAATGGAGGAAAATGTTCAGTGGGTAATCATAACTGTAAAAAGATGAATTCACAAATAAAACAGAAATGGATAGCAGAATGGATTAGAAACCAGAATCCACAATGTGTTGTTTATAACAAACACACTCTCTATATAGAGAGACACACATAGAATTAAAATAAGGGACTGGATCAGAATCTATTATGCTTCAACTGAAGTAAAAAAAAAAAGGCAGGAGTGACAATTATGATATCAGACAAACTAAAACAAAAATAGATCTAAATAAAAGAGATAATCGGGGAAATTACATCTTGCTAAAAGGGATCATAGATAATAGAATAGTATCAACATTATATATGCACCAGATTTGGATGCAGAACATCCAAATTCTTAAAGGAAAAGTTAAATCAAGTATAAGAGGAAATACACAGTAAAACTATACTAATGGAGGACCTCAACTTTTCCCTCTCAGAGCTAGATAAACAATAAAATAAATAAAAAAGAAGTTCAGAATCTTAGAAAAGTTAGATATGACAGACCTCTGGAGAAAAGGAATAAAAAGGAATATACCTTTCTCTCAGTTGTACATAGCACCTTCACAAAAATTGACCATGTCTTAGGGCATAAAAACCTTACAACCAACTGCAAAAAAGCAGAAATAGCAAATGTACCCTTTTCAGACAACAATGCAATAAAATTATATTCAATAAAAGGAAACAGAAGCATAGATTAAAAATTAATTGGAAACCAAATAAGCTCTCCTAAAGAATGAATAGGTCAAAGAACAAGCCATAGAAACAAGCAATAATTTCATTAAAAACAATGACAACAATGAGACAACACACCAGAATTTGTGGGATGTAGTCAAAGCAGTATTTAGGGAGAAATTTGTATGTCTAAGCATGTACATCAATCAAAGAGAGAAAGAGCTAATAAATGAATTAGGTAAGCAACTAAAAAAAACTTTTAAAAAATTTAAAATACCAAAATGGAAATACAGAACATAAAAGGAGAGAGTAAAAAAACTGAAAGTAAAAAACAAACAGAAAAAAAACAGAACTAATAAATAAAACTAGGGACTAGTTTTATGGGGGGAAAAAAAAAGCAATAAAATGGACAAACCATTAAAAAGAAGAAAACAAGATTACTAGTATCAAAAATGAAAAGGGTGAGTGCATCACCAATGAAGATGAAATTAAAGCAATTATTAGTAGTTGTCTTGCTCAATTATTTGCCACTAAAATTGACAATCTAAATGAAATGGATGAATATTTACAAAAATATAAATCTCCCAGATTAACTGAAGAGGAAATAAAATACTTAACTCTATTTTGGGAAAAAAAATTGAACAAGTCATAAATGAACTCCCTAAGAAAAAATCACCAGGAATAGATGTATGTACAAATGAATCCTACCAAATATTTAAGGAACAATTAACAAAGTATTTGAAAAAAATAGGTAAGGAAAGAGCTCTACAAAATTCTTTTTTATGACATAAATATGATTTTGATACCTAAATCAGGGTGACGAAAAACAGAAAAACTATAAACCAATTTCCCTAATGAATAATGATACAAAATTTTAAATAAAATACCAACAAGTAGATTAAGCAATATATCACAAAGATTATACATTATGACCAGGTGGGTTTTATATCAGGAATATCAGGAATGGTTCAATATTAGAAATCTATAAGCATAACTGATCATATCAGTAACAAAAACAACAAAAAGCATAGATACAGAAAAAGCTTTTCACAAAATACAATGCCCAATCCTATTAAAACCACTAATAAGCATAGGAATAAATTGAGCATTTCTTAAAATAAGTAGTATCTCTCTAAAACTAATAGCAAATATTATCTGTTAAGGGAAGGAACTAGAAGCTTTCCCAATAAGATCAAGGTGAAGCAAGGATGGCCATTATTATCATTATTAATGAAAACAGCAATTTATTAGAAATATTAGTTATAGCAATAAGATAAGAAAAAGAAATCGTGAGGAATAAAAATTGGCAGTGAGGAAACAAAACTATCACTCCTTGTAGATGACATGATGGTATACTTAGAGAACCCTAGAGATTCAACTAAAAAAACTAGTTAAACAATAACTTTAGCAAATTTGCAGGATATAAAATAAATCCACATAAATAACCCGCATTTCTATACACTACCAACAAAATCCAGCAAGAAGAAATAGAAAGAGAATTTCTAGATGATATAAAATACTTGTGAGTCTATCTACCAAGACAAACCTAGGGACTATATGAACACAATTACAAAACATTTTTCATACAAATAAAGACAGATGTAAACAATTGGAGAAATATTAAGTGCTCATGGGTTGGTTGAGACAATGTAATAAAAATGATAATTCTACCTAAGTTAATTTACTTATTCAGTGTTATACCAATCAAACTACCAAAGAATTATCTTATAGAACTGGAAAAAATAGTGAGAAAATTATTATGGAAGAACAAAAGGTCGATAATATTAAGGGAATAAATGGGAAAAATGTTAATGGAGGCAGCAGAGCAATACCTGATTTCAAACTATATTACTAAGCAGTAATCATGAAAACAATCTAGTACTGGCTAAGAAATAGAATGGTAGAACAGTAGAATAGATTAGGTACACAATACACAGTAGTTTAAATGACCATAATAATCTGATGTTTGAGAAATGCAAAGATCCAAGCTTTGGGGGCAAGAACTCACCACTTGACAAAAATGGTTGGGAAAACTAGGAAGTAGCTTGGCAGAAATTAGGCATAGACCAACATCTCATATCAAGATATCATATCAACATATCAAGATAAGGTCAAAACTGATAAATAATTTTGACATAAAGGGTGGTATAAGTAAATTAGGAGGGCATGGAAATATTTACCTGTCAGATCTATGGATAAGGGAAGAGTTTATGACCTACAATAAATGGAACGATTCACAGAAGGAAAATGGAAAATTTTGATTACATAAAATTAAAAAAAGTTTTGCATAAACAAAAGTAATGCAGTCAAAATTAGAAAAAAAGCAACAAACTGGGAAGAAATTTACAAATTTCTCTGTTTAACAGCAATTAATTTGGCAGATACTTAGCCCTTAGTAACTTAGGGCTAAGTATCTCTTGAAAGAAACAGAAGGTGTGAACTCTGTCTCCTGTTGCTGACATGACAGGAAGCCAATGTGTGTGTGTGTGTGTGTGTGTGTGTGTGTGTGTGTGTGTGTGTATAAGAAGAGTTCCAGAGACAGAGAGACAGAATAAAGAATTTTCCTCCTGGTGGCTCCTGGTGGAGGACTGAAGTGGCTGCTGCCTCCTGGAAGGCTGAGATTTCTTCTGGGTCCTAGGGCCAGCCGAACTGCTAGAGGAATGAAGAAGCATGACCAGGATAAGACTTTGTTTATGGCTTGGTTGATCCTTGAGTTCCCTGCAATTGAAGTTGTGAAGGTTTTGAGATGTGCTGAACCCTGTGAACTTCAATGTGTAGCAAGAAAGGCCCAGAGGACTGGACAAGAACCTGGGAGCTGTCCACCTCTGAATCCAGGTGACTGGTAGATTCAGGTAGGAGCTGGGACCATGGAAGGTGATCCAGGAAATTTGAGAGACCATCCCGAGTCAAGATGAAGAAAAGGCCTCTCCTTGGAGGCATGATGAAATTGAAATTTACTAGACACCAAGGGGTGGAGGGTTTGTGTAATTTTCTAACGACTGTATCTTGTGATTAATGATACTTAGTGACTGATTGCTAGATAAGTGACTGATTAAGTTGATCTATGATTTCCCCATGAGTGGAAGATTGATTATTGTATTATGAAATGACTGAATGATTAAGTAAGGAGGGTTTCCCCACTTAGGAAAACCAGTTGATTATTCTTTTGTTAAGCTGTTGTGAACACTATATTGTGATTTTATGTGATAAGATGTAATGTTGCGGATATTATATTGTGATTTGTTGTGAATTTTTGCCTTGATTTGTAATGGAATAAATGGAGTGTTCACTATACCATATAATCCGAACCTTAAAAGCTGTTTACAGTAGCATTCTTTTGGGAATCTGCTCGTGCATGGCAATGCACTCTGATAAAGGACAAACAATAACATTTTAAATATATATAGGGAACTAAACCAAAAGTATAAAAATACTAATAATTCTTTTTTTTTTTTTGCTTTTTGGAATGGGGGAAGGTAGAGCAATTGGAGTTAAGTGACTTGCCTAAGGTCACACAGCTAGTTTTGTATTAAGTGTCTGTGACTAGATTTGAACTCAGGTACTCTTGATTCCAGGGCTGGTATCTATTCACTGCACCACCTAGCCGCCCCAATATGAGTCATTATTGAACTGATATATCATCAAAAGATATGAACAGGCAGTCTTCAGAAGAAGAAATCAAAGCTATCAATAATCAGATAAAAACATGCTCTGAGTCACTATTGATTAAAGACATACAAATTAAAACAACTCCAAGGTCCTACCTCATACCTATCACATTGGCTAGAATGACAGAAAAGAAAAATGACAAATGCAATAGAGGATGTAGAAAAGTTGAGACTCTAATGCATTATTTTTAGAGTTGTGAATTGGTTCAACCATTCTAGAGAACAATTTGGAATTATGCTCAAAGAATTATAAAACTGCTCATACCCTTTGACCTAGTAATACCACTACTAGGTGTGTATCCTAAAAAGATCAAAGAAAAGGGAAAAGGATTTATTTGGACAAAAATCTTTATAGCAGCTCTTTTTGTTGTGACAAAGAATTGGAGATTGAAGGGATGCCCATCAATTAGGTAGTGACTGAACAAATTGTTGTATACGAGTGCGATGGAATACTATTGTGCTATAAGAAATGGTAAACAAGATGATTTCAGAAAAACTAATATAACTAATATAAAATTAAGTGAACAGAACCAGAATAATATTTTACACAGTAATGAAAATATTGTAATGATGATCAACTTGGAAAGACTTACCTAGACTAATTAAGACAATGATCTAAGACAATTCCTAAGACCCAGAATGAAAAATGCTATCCACATCTAGAGAGAGAGAACAGATGAACTCTTAAGTGCAGATTGAAGCATACTTTTTTCACTTTATTTTTTGGAGTTTTTTTGTGTGTGTGTATGTGTGCATGTGTGTGTTATTTCACGATATGACTAATATGGAAATATGTTTTGCAGTATTTCACCTGTATAGGTGATAAGATATTGCTTGCCTTCTTAAGGGATGGGTGAGGTGTGAGAGGGAGGGAATTTGGAACTAAACGTTTAAAATGAATGTTAAAAATTTTTTAAATGTAATTGGGATATATTTAATGAAACAATTTTAAAAAGAGAAGTTGCTGCAGTTGTTTGCAAGGTCTTTTTTCACCTTGTTTTTAGCCTGCCTTCTCATTTAATGTTAGTTTAGATCTTTGTTCTGAGAGTCAGACTGCTTTTGAACAGTGGATTTTCATATGGCTCCTACATAAGTAACCAGTCATATCCTGTCTGTTAAGACATAGTCTTTCATTTTTGTGATGTTCAGTATTCAGCATGTTCAACACCTTTAAACTCTCTTCATGAAGAAAGTATTCCTGATCTGTAGGCATGAGACTTTGAGTAGTCTACAAGCCTTTGGTCTCTTTTTTTCTCAAACTTGCTTCCAACATATCTTTTGCAATTCTATTTTGTGTCTAGTGCCAGACTGAAATCACTGAGTGTCAGAGAAAATGATATAAATGGGAGGACTTTGCCACATTCTTTATAGAATGTCTCTACCTCCTCATCTTTTACAACAGATTTATCTCATAAGCTCTGATTATTTTTATGGCGGCCTTTTTACTCATGATCACTACAAGGAGAGATTACTTGTGTCTCATGAAATGGCATTTCTTGTTGTCTTTGGATACACAATTAAAAAACTGCCAAATCCTTTGTTTTCCTCTCCAAGGAGAGCCAGTGTATGAACTACTGAAGAGCTAGCTTTGAGTAAGTGAAATGACATGATCAAAGCTTTACACAAAGAACATTTATCTGAATAGCAGAATGAATTGGAAGAGAGAGAAACTGGAGGCAAGATCTATTAGGCCTATTTTAATGATGCAAGGAGGAGATAATGAGGACTTCAACTAGGGTGGCAGCAGTAGGAATGGTAAGGAAGGGATGGTTCTGAGAGATCTTGCAAAGATGCAATGCATAGGATTCCTCTTGGCCAAGAATGACATCCTTGGGCATCATTTAGCTTTGCTGGAGGTACTCTCAGTATAAACAAAGTCCCAAGTTGGTCGGTACTGATGAGGTTGAAAGTCATGAATTCAATATGATTAAGGGTCATTAAAATCATTCCAGAAGACAGCTAAGTGGCTCAGGGGATAAAGTGCTGGGCCTGGAGTCAGGATGACCTAAATTTAAATCCAGCTTCAGACGCACTTACTGTGTGACCCTGGGCACATCTCTTAGCCTCTGTTTGCCTTAATCCACAGGAGAAGGAAATAGCAAACCACTCTAGTATCCTTGCCAAGAAAACCTCACGGACAATATGGTCCAGAAGGTCACAAAGAGTCAGACACGACTGAATGACTGAACAACAATAAAGTCATTCTATTCATGATCACAAAGTCCACTTCCAAGCTAGCCATCAAAATCCTGTGCCATGTTCCACAAAGAGGATTGAAAGACTGTGCCTGAATCAGCACAAATGGAGCTACTGCAAAGAAACACCAAAAGTATAAACAGTATTAATATGTATATACTCAAATTATATTCATAGAGACAGTTTGTGGTGCAGTAGATAGAGCATGGGTTCCGGAGAGTCAGGAACATCTAAGTTCAAATTTGATTTCAGACACTCACTGACTGTGTGACCCTGGGAAAGTCACCTCACCTCTGCTGTCTTCAATTTCCTTATCTATAAAATGAAGGTAATAATGACACCTACCTACCAGAGTTGTTATGAGGACTAAAAGAGATAATATGTATTTAGCACAGTGCCTGGCACATAGTAAACATTCTATAAACGCTTATTCCCTTGCCCTTTCCCTTTCCCTTCCACCTACACACACATGTGTGTGTATGTGTGTGTCTGTGTGTAGCTGGGTGCAACAGAAAGGACATTGGGTTGAGAATTCAAGGAACCTGGATGCAAATTATAGTTTTGCTACTGGGCTACTTTAGCAAACATGGGCCAGTTGTTTCACATCTCTAGGCCTCGGTTTCTGCACCAAAAAATGAGGTAGTTGCACTAGATAATATCTAAAGCCCTTCCTAGTACTAAATTCAATGATCTACCCTACATATCATTAAGTCAATGGTTTCATCTTTGCTTTCAAAGAATAGTAAGTGCAATCTGTATATAATTTTCAAAACACCTTTAAAAAGACAAATGATTAGTCACTGTTTTCTAGTACATCTAGCAAGAGTAATTTTATTTCTAGAAGTCACATATGTATGACTTTCATTGAAAGCAATGCCTATGGAATCTTGGCCAATGTGGCAGAAAAATGTAAAAATGATAGACTAACTTTTTAGTGGTAAAGTAAGGAAGCATATTAAAGCAACTGCTGGGTATTGCTTCCCCCCCCCCCCCAAAAAAAGATGATTTATGCTGATAATCATTCATTCAATAACATTAATTTTCCCTTTGATGACCTTAAGCAGATTTAGGCTAATAGTGAAAGGTGCTATGCAAACTTGCTGCTGTACTTTAATTTTCTTATTCCAGACTAAAATGGTAATGCAACATGTGAATGACGACCTATTTATCACCCACTGCTTGATCCAAACCCCACCTACAGCTCATTCTTCTGCTATGATACTATTACTTTTCTTCTGTTTCTCCTCTAGATGTTTCTTCTCCTTAATCAGAGCTGCTACAGAAGATTGGGATTAGGGAGTGGAGAAGATTATGTCAGGAGAAGACAAGGAAGGTTTTGCATACACTGGGTGAACTCCTTGTAATGAACTTTTGGGAGGGCATAGATGAAAATCATCCAGGATGAGTAGGCATAGATGGGCTGTAATCAGCATTATTGGAAGAAACTCTCAAAATAATAAGATTATTTATCCATTTGAATTTTTACAATATATAATGTTTTATTTTTCCTCCAATTACATGTTAAAACAGTTTTTAACATTTGTTTTCCACTTGAGTTTTAAGTGAACAGAAAGTAGGGAAATAGAGGTGAGTCAAAGAAAGGAAAAAAGTGTTTTTATAGGTATAACTTTAGATTCCAGATTCTAATGAAAATTTGTTGCAGAGGTTATTGTCAAGCTTCCTACTCTTGAACACATTCTTGCCATGTATCTTGTAGAGTTATCTCCTTTCTTGGGCCTCCAAACATTGTATAGTTTGATTGGGTGGCAACACGTGTGATTATCACAGTTACATCTGTGGCACCTGTTTGGTTCTTTATATCTCAGGAGAAGAAAAGAAAAACCAGTAGCTCTCCTTTATAGAAGTTCTTGGAACCATTCCAAGGATGATTTGTTGTTCAGCAACAATTCAGAGAAATCACCAAATTCCCATATATAGAGAACATATTCTCTGAGCCTTGACTGTGATGCCATTGGAGATGACTCTGAAAGACATTTTTACAGTGGTTCAGGTGCCAAGAATGGAATAGTGTCATGTAAGCTTAGTGGTGGGAAAAAATAAGCTTATTTATGGGCAATTTATGATTTATTTTGGAAGAAAGTTCTGAAGGAAAATGAGAACTACTAGTTAGACTATTTGGTAAAATCATTAATGGATGAATTGTTTACAAATTATTTTCAATTAAAATGGTTACTAGAGATGATATAGTGGTTAAAGAGACACTGAAATGTTTGGGAAACAATGCTTACTCAGTGCAATAAAATATAAAGAGTAAGATGGTAGAGAAACTTGGAAGAAAGATAAGAGAATAATATTTCTATGGATTCATATTCAACTAAATCCAACAAGCATTTATTTAGCACCTACCTGGTGCAATATACCTGGCACCATGCTAATCAGTGAGGATATAGAGACAAGAGCAAAACAGTCCCTGACCTCAAAGAGCTTGCATTCTAATGGGGAGAAAAGAAGTTACACACATGTGAGTTATATACATATAAATTCAAAATAAATACAAAGTCATGGCATTCAATTTAATTCAACAAATATTTATTAAGTGTCTTCCATGTACTGGGCACTCAAAACAAAAGATAAAACAACAACAAAGAAAACAGTCTATGCCCTGAAGGAGCTGACATTCTCCTGGAGCATGCTATGCACACATAGGGGAGAATGCAGGAGTTAAAAAGATGGGCTTTTGCTTCTGGAAGTAGTTTGGTATATTGAAAAATACTATACAATTTCTCAAATTCAGTCAATTCCTCTCTTCTTTGATGAAAATATAAACAGAGAACAGAGGCTTTTGAGAATTATTTTATTTGGCAATTCATATCTTCACAGACACACAATTGACTGAATGATGCAGAGAATACAGACTCCACAGTCTTTATTGTATGTTAACGATGAAACAAACAAGATCCCATTGTGCATTACATGTATAAAGGACATACATGTATGAGCATAAATGCCATGATTTGGGGGAGGGGTGGGGAACCTCACCCCATAGGAAGTTATGTGTGAGTTTTTAGCATGAGGCGACCCCAAGGTGGGAGTTATACAAATGCTGGGGCGGGGGGGAGTCTCATTAAGAATGAAATGGAGGAGACTGGAACGGGAGAAATAAAAAGACATAGTCTGTACACCTTGCTAAAGAAGAAGCAGTGGTGGTACCCTCCACAACACCTTCTGTTCCAAAAGGTCTTATTTGGTTGTCTATATCGGGGAGGGGAAAACGCAGCCTCAATCCCCTGGTCTAGAAGCTGTACAAAAATCTAGGGGTCCTAAATTTGCTTACTCAATGAGAGGGAATGGAAATGCTAGAGAGATTATTGCCAGGACTGACATTTTAACAGCCTAGAAAAATGAATCTGGGCTGAGCAAGACACCTGTTCCTGCTAGGTTGGAGTGAAGAATGGAATTAAATGGGGAATATGAAGACTCTCCCTGAATTCAAATCTGGCCTCAGACACTTACTAGCTGCGTGACCGTGGACAAGTCACTTAATCCTGTTTGCCCCAGTTTCCTCATCTATAAAATGAGCTGGAGAAGGAAATGGCAAACCACTCCAGTATCTCTGCCAAGAAAACCCCAAATGAGGTCATGACACCACTGAAACAGCTGAACAACAACCCTAACAAGAAGATGAGCATTCTTGAGAGGCGTTTGGAGAAGATACCCCTGTGAAGTAGGTGACAGATGTGTGGCCATGATTGATTTGCTATTCTGTTTTTGTTACCACTATTCTGTTATCACCACTGATAGCTAGCAGCTAACATAGCACTTCAAAGTTTGCAAAATGTTTTACACGGAATATTTCACTTGATTCTCCCAATAACCTTGTGAGGTAGGTGCTACTATTACTCTCATTTTACAGATGAGGCTAAAAGAGATTAAATGACTTGTTCAGGGTCACACAGCTAGTCAGTGTCTAAGGATCGAGGGTACACATGCTACATATGGTAATTTATTCTAATCAAGGTTTTCTAGAAATGAGAAGATATTAATGTCTCCTTGATCATCTCTTTTGTTATTAATAGCATCTGTGAATGTTCTCAGTCATTTGGAATCTTTTCTTCCAGATATCTTGAGATACCTCTAGTGCTTTCCAAAACAGCCTGTCTCCTACATGGTTATCTTCACGTATCCTTGGTCTAGTCCCCTTTCTCTCTCCATCTTTGTCTTTTAGTGCCATTCCTACTTGTTGTATTGGCACTTTTACAACTAAAATCCACATGTATTGGTTCCATTGTCATTAAGGACAAAAATAACTTGTTACTGAGATTCTGACAGGTTTGTTCCATTTTTTCATCTGTTTATTAACTTTCTTCCAGTTTTACCTTGAAATGCTCTTGGGATGATCTAATTTAATTAGATCTCACATGAAGCTTTCTGCATACTGTTTCTTCCTCTACCATTCTTCACAGTTTTTTGAGATGATGTTATTTATAAATAACATGAGGGAAACAATATGTGTTATATCAATGGTAAGAAGCTGGAACAAAATCATCGTCTTGGAATTATTTTTAAATCTATTTTATTTGTATCTTTTGTTTCCCCCAAGTAATCCTCTCTCTCCCTCCTCCCAGGGAGAATTTTCTTTCTTTCTTTCTTCCTTCCTTCCTTTCTTTCTTTCTTTCTTTCTTTCTTTCTTTCTTTCTTTCTTTCTTTCTTTCTTCCTTCCTTCCTTTCTTCCTTCCTTCCTTTCTTCCTTTCTTTTTTCTTTCTTTCTTTCTTTCTTTCTCTCTCTCTCTCTTCCTCCCTCCCTTTCTTTCTTTCTTTCTTTCTTTCTTTCTTTCTTTCTTTCTCTCTCTCTCTCTCTCTCTTCTTCCCTCCCTCTCTCTCTCTTTCTTACTTTCTTTCTTTTTTTCTTTCTTTCTCTCTGGGGGGGGGGAAGGTAGGGCAATTAGGGTTAAGTGACTTGCCCAAGGTCACATGGCTAGTTTTTTGTGTTAAGCATCTGAGGTCAAATTTGAATTCAGGTCCTCTTGACTCCAGGGCCAGTGCTCTATTCACTGCACCAACTAGCCAGCCCTCCAGGGAGAATTTTTAAAGAAAAAGAGGAAGAAAAAAAACTCAGAAAAACCACTTGATTCCTAGGGAAAAAAAATAGGTATTTGCAACATTCCACGCTCATGGTCCCCTTACCTCTGCAAAGCTGTGGGGAGAGATATTTTCTCAAAACTCCTCTTTGGGACTAAGGTCTTTTTAAGTTTGAAACATTAATTTTTAGTGACTTGTGATTGTTTTTTCTGTTTGAATTTTTAAAATCATTGTGTGTAGTTTTCTTGGCTCTGTTTACTTTACTTTGCATCTGTTCGTCTAAGCCATTTCACATTTCTCTGCAATGTGCATCATATTTGTCCTTTCTTCCAGCACAGTAATATTCCATTATATTCATGTACCATACTTTGTTTAGTCATTCTCTAATCAGAGAGCATTTACTTTGTTTCCAGTTCTTTGCTACTATAAAAAGTGCTGCTATAAATATTTTGATGTATATAGATCTTTTACATTTTTTTATTTTATTTTATTTTTTTTACCAATGACCTCCTTTGGTGATTGATAATACCTAAAAGTAGAATCTCCGGATTAGAATGTGTGGATATTTTATTCATTATATTTACATAATTTAAAATTGCCTTCTAATTGGTTTTGAATTGGTTGTACCAATTTACAACTTTACCAGCAATGCATTAGTGGGCCTGTCTTGTCACAACCTCTTCAATGACTATTCCTATCTTTTGTTATCTTTGCCAATTTGCTGGGGGTGAAGTGAAACTTCAGAATTGTTTTGATCTGCATTTCTCTTCATATTAGTGAACTGGAACATTCTTTCATATGGTCGTAAATAGTTTGCAACTCTTTTGAGAATTGTTTGTTCATCTCCTTTTATTAAGGAATGACTTTTTGCCGTGTGTGTGTGTGTGTGTGTATACATATATATATATATATATATATATGTATTAGTTGTTTATAATTACTATAGACTCTATATGACTTAGATATCCAACTCTCATCCAAGAAATTTGATATAAAAATCTCAGAATTCTTTATGGAGTAGCAAATTGAAATTGTAGAAGATGTATGAGGTATCTAGATATCTGTTATAAAGGGAATCTAGAGGGGATTTAAACAGTTATATGCAAGGCACTGTACTAAGCAGTGGTGATACAAAGAAAGACAAAAACATGGTTCTTGACCTCAAAAAGCTCCCACTCTGATGGGGGAAAGGACACACAAATAACCATGTACAGACAAGATGTACACAGATTAGATATAAAGTAATTTCAGAGGGAAGGAACTAGTAGTGGGGTGGGCAATGAGGTGTGAGGAACAGCATCCTGAAGAAAGTGGAATTTGAATTGTCTGGAAGTAAATCAGGGAAGCCGATATTCAGCAGTGCCGAGGGAGGGCCTTTCAGGAATGGGGTACAACCACTGTAAAGATACAGAGATGGGAGATCGAGCTCTGTGTTGGAGTGACAGCAAGAAGGCATGTGTCCCTGGATCATAAAGTACATGGGAAGGAGTAAAGCGTAAGAAAACTGAAAATGTAGGAAGGGGCCAGGTTATGTAGAGCTTTCAATGCCAAACTCACATTTTATACTTGATCCTAGAGCCAATGGGAAGTCACTTGAATTTATTGAGTAGAGACGTGACATGTAGCTTCCCTGAAATTTTCCTCCTTGGCTCTTCTTTAGTGTTCTTGGTTACTATTCCTGGGGACTTTTGCCCTAGGATAAAGAATCATCCCTGCCTGAAGGACATGCAGACTAAGCAGGATCTTTGGGCCATAACAAATTTGAGGGGCATTCCAGCTCTCCCTGTCCTAGATGATGAAAGCTATCATGTTACTCTTCCCAACTCCCAACCCAAATAATCATTATTATCATTAATAATGAAAAGCAACGTGGTACATATAACTGGTCTTGCAGTCAGGCAGACTTAGGTTCAAGTCTTAATTCTGATACACACTAACTTCTCAGGCAACTCTCTACAATGCTAAGTTGTAAAGCTGTTGCTTATTTGCATTGGAGGAGGGAATTTCCTCGCAGGGAGCTCCCTATGGCAATAAAATCACAGGTTTTGTCAAAATATAATTAGTAAACATTTTTTGAATGCTTGCTGTGCCTATATTAAAAACTATGGGAAATGCAGAGCAGTATGTATAGGTACAAAAAATTACAAGCCACAATCTCTGCCCTTTACACATATGGCCCCTGTTCCAAAGCCCATTGGTATGGGGATCTCTCTTTATTGGTGGCAATGAAGGCCCTGCCCTGAGTGAAAGTCGGGGAGGAGTTGTTGAGAAGTTCAAGAGCTTCCACCTTCAGAACTCCTCAAGTGTTGAGTTGCTTTGGGCACTTTTGGCTTCTAGTCAAGAGAGGAAAGATGGGAGAGGCCAACTCCATTTCAGGTTGCTGATGTAAAAGACTCTGGGAAGGCCTGAGAGGAGCTGGCATTCTCCATCATGTCCCCATCTTCAGCTTATTACCCTAGGGACTTTAGGGAAGTTTTCCCTTGGGTGAGATCAAGGACAATTCCTCTTGGTTTTGCTGAGTTATCTTGCTTCCAAAAGGAGAGCTCCTATCACCTGGTATATATTCTCTTATGTATACCTTCTTCGGTTTCTGTTTTCCTATGGTTCGGATAAATGGATTTCTTTGCTGTTTTCCCTGTGCTTGTTCATTGTGGAATTGGTATTTAGTGGGAAAAGAGACAAGCCTTGGATACAGAACCTGGGGTCCCCCTTTCCTGAATTATGATGATGAAGTGACCAGAAGTTGGTTCAAACTTGATCATATCTCTTAGATTAACAATATTTAAGGGAACAGAGATATAATTCTGGGCTAGTACTCCCTTTCTCTGAGGAGAGTAGAGTGGTCTCCACCAGGCTTCCCCTCCTGGCAGAAATAAAAGTATCATTTAGAGAAGGGTAGGGGGATGACAGCCCTCACCACTGGTGGGCCTCTCTACACATAGGGCTCATCCTTTTCCTACATACATTTATAATCTAACTGGGAAAATAATGTTCATGTGGATGAGCATTCCCACTGCACACCCCTCTCTACCCAGCTACTCACACCCCAGATATTCCCCAGCTACCAAAAACATTTACAAGACAACAATAGTAATTGATGGAGACAAATCAAGTCCATAAGTTTCAAAGGACGGTAGGAGGTAGAGGAACACTATGAGTTGAGTAAGGTAAAAATTTCCTGGAGAAAGAGAGTTTGGGGTGGAGGTTTGAAGGCCATGGCTTAGAGCAGTGGTGCTCAACCTGTGCATCGCGACCCCTTTGGGGGTCAAACGACCCTTTCCCAGGGGTCACAGGGGTTGCCTAAGACCATCAGAAAACACATATTTCCAATGGTCTTGGGAACTGAGAAACCGCTCCTCTATCTGTTTCCAGGGGGGTCCACCCACATGCAGATATGCCCAAATATTCACAGAAAGTGAAAGGGATACCAGGCAGGAGGATGCAAGGTGCAAAGAAATAAGATGGTGATGGGTTTGGTCCCAAACCATCCAACACTTTCCAAGATTTTCAACATTTCAGTACTTACCAGTGACTGGAATGAAGAAAAGAGAAGGCACTGGTATCAAACTGGGGTGTGTCCCAAAGAGATGAGTAGGTACAATGACAGAAAACTGCATCAAGATTCAAAATGATCTTGACAGGCAGAGACATGATGCATAGGAGGCTCTTCTCATGTCCTCATGTTGTATGATAAAAGATATTCAGTTGCATTCCACAAGTATTCATTAAGTTCCTCCTGTGAACTTTACAAGTTACAAAGGGGTTTGGCTAGGTGGCACAATGAATAGAGCACCCACCCTGGAGTCAGGAGTACCTGAGTTCAAATCCAGCCTCAGACACTTAATACGTACTAGTTGTGTGACCTTGGGCAAGCCACTTAACCCCAATTGCCCTGCCTTCCCTCCTCCAAAAAAAAGCAAGAAAAAACCAAATAAAAACCAAAGGTGTTCACATACATTGACAAGTCACAGAGCATCCATTATGTGCCTGCTATGTGCCAGTCACTGTGTTAAGGATTGAGGATACAAAGAAAGGCACAAAACCCCATTATCTCATTTGAACTTCAAAGTAAATGTGTTAGGCACTAAAGGCGTTATTATATCCATTTTATAGATGAGAAAACTGAAGCTTAGAGATGTGATTTGCCTAAGGTTATGCACCTAGTGAATGTTGGAGGTGGAATTCAATCCCAAGTAATCATGGGGTTGGTTTACTTCCAACCATCAAGACTCAGAAGTTAGTAATGTGTGATGAAAATAAAAGTCTTCTAATTGGCTATACAGCTAGAAGACCTAAAGAGGCAGGGGGTGCTGGACCAGAACTGAATGTAAGTGGTAGGTGGCTATTATGGTGGCAGTACCACTTTGAATTGATTCCAAGAGTCAGGTGGAGTTGTGGTGTTGGTCCCTATATGCTATCCCATTGCAGCAGCTGTGAGTACCTCTTAAATATTATGTAATTGTTATTCTTGCTTTGACTTCTGTTTAGTAAATGTTTTTGGTTAAGAGTTAATGTAGTTATCTTGGCTGATTTATTAATAGGAAATATACCTGTGAGGCTCATGAGCTAATAGTGTTAATCGGAACAGTACTCATCAGGGTTCTTAGAATCCTGAGAATAGTGAGTTGTAGGAGCCTATTTAGTGACCTTAGAGCTCGTCTACTCATTAGATTATAATCTAACCTCAACATTTTATGAGAGAGATAGCTACAATAAGAGATTTGACTGATGTTGCCTTATAATAAAATAGTGCAGGCAGGATTTAAATTCATGAAATCTGACTCAGATCCTACCCCTACTCTTCTCCTTCCATACACTGCCTCAGAAATTCCATGTCCTTAGAGGACTAGCCACTCCCCATAGCTGATGCCAACTGAACACCAAATGAGACATTCTGAAGGCATGACTTACAAATCAAACGGAACATGGCTCAAATTAACCAATCCATAAACCTAGCAGCACTTCTATAACACGAGTTTTTTAGTAACATCCCTTGCCTACTTTGCAGAGAAAAATGATCATGTCTGTTTAAATAAATAAATACACGTACACATACATATGTGTGTATCTTTATATGTGTATGTGTGTTTATATATATACATATATATATGATTGATATTCCTTCTATTATTTTGAAGACTATGCTCCATTCATAAATTTTTAATCTTAGGGGAAGGTATAACACATAAAGAAATATATTTATGCCTCAAGACCCTATTTTCATGCTGACCTAAAGTGTCCTAGGATCTTCATCAGACTGAACACAGCTTATTTTAATATCAACCTCATAATCTTAAAATGGTTCTTTTTAAAGCACAGTAAAACTTCAAACACCCAAACATATACTGGATTGTATCACTTGTCAGATGTTGTTTATTCAGTTGTGTCTGACTTTTTATGACCTTTTTTGAGGTTTTCATGGCAAAGATACTGGAGTGATTTGCCATTTCCTTCTCTAGCTTGTTTTACAGATGAGGAAATAGAGGCAAACGGGGTGAAGTGACTTGCCCAGGGTCACACAGCTAGTAAGAATCTGAGACCAGATTTGAACTCAGGGAAGATGAGTCTTTTGGCATTCTATCAATTGTACCATATAGCTAAGGCTTAAGGCTTTTGTTAGGATTGGAATAGGGTCCATTGGACACATGTGAAGTGTTCCTTGGGAGGTATATCAAATGCAGTAGGTGAGAAGTACATGTTAATTGTCTGAGAACTGAACATTTGAAGAAAAGATCTTAAGGACAACTATGACCAGAACTTGGATAAATTCCAGCTGGGACACAGGGAACAAGATAAAGAGAAAAGGTTGTGGTCCAAGTGTAGCAATGGAGTGGAAAGGCTGAAGAACCTTTTTACCATGGAGGATTTCCATTTCCAAAGGTCTATTTCAATGTGTTAATTGGAAATTACACAGACACAGCGGATAGGGATGGGGAAGTTATACAGCTGAAGGAGAGTTGGCCATGTACTGAGGAAAGGGTAAGGTAGCACTTACAGGCTTGTGTGTGCTTTTGGGTGGTGTAATTCATACCACTGTAAGTTATGTAAAAACCGAGTTAAGCTGAGAGCCTGCATTGGCTCTTGCCTTGGTAGGCTGCTAAAATTAAACTTTACCAAATGCTTGTCATTAAAGAGTTCAAGTTATTCTCTGTCTCTGGGGCAGGAAGTGAGGAGAGAGAAGACCATAGCTACAAAGGAGACTAACAATTGTGATATAATCTTTGAATTTCAACTACTAAAAATAATGAAAACTATGAAAAATCATAAAAAAGACATTTCTCTGTTCTCTTAAGCAGAGGATCTAGGATATAACACAACTTTTTGTTGATGGCCCAGGGCTATTCTAAGAAATAATAGCTGACATTTAAATATACCTTAAAGTTTAGAACACACTTTGCATACATTAACTTATTTGATCCTATCAACAATGCTGTGAATTAAGTGCTACTATTATAATTCTCATTTTACAGAGGATGAAAACTGAGGCGTTGAGAGATAAATGACTTGTCCAGGGTCACCCAGCTAGTAAATGCTTAAAGCAGGTTATGATCATCAGGTTAGTTTTTGTTTTTTGTTTTTAACGTGCTAAAGTTGTGGTTGTAGGAATAGATGTTGATAAAATGGGATAGAATAGGGTAGTTACTTAACTCCAGAGCAATTCTGTTACTTGCTTTCTTGAAAGATGCCTAATAGCTTATATTTCTCATAGCAATTCAATTCTCTTAAATTCAACTGGGTAAACACTTATTTAATAAGAATAATGATAGCTAACATTCATAAGGTTTTAAGGTTTGCAAAGTACTTTATAGCACACATTATGTCATGTGGTCCCTACAACAGCCGTGGGTAATTCCTATTACTTATAGTACTAGAGATGCAATCATGAGCAAGGTATGGTCCCTATATTCTCAGACCCATGCCTTCCTATTTATCCCCACTGTTACTACCAGACTCTTATTATTATCTGCTTAGACTATCCCAATATCTCAAAAGTTTCCTAAAAAAGCTTTTCTGTCTCTTTTCTTCCTCTTCAGATTCCTTCCTCTTTAATTCTGTATTAAAACTCTATGTGTTCTTCCATAAGATTAAAAAAATCTATCAGTGAAGCATGGTCTTCAAAATGATAGAAGAAACATGATAGAATATAGAAGAAAATAATGGAAAAAACAGCATTAAGAGGGAATTAGAGTACAAGGTAGGCAAAGTGATAGCAAGAGAGCTTTTGCCAGGCCCAGATTAATTTTGTCTCAGTTTTCTGCAACTTAGAGACAGATGGTCTCAGAAACATTGTCAAGGTGATGATGTTTGAGAAATCATAGAGAACATGAGCATTACCAGAAGACTGTATATCTGAGCATATAGAGAACTGAATCAAATTTATAAGAATACAAGTCATTCCCCAATTGATAAATGGCCAAAGGGAATGAATAGACAGTTTTCAAAAGAAGAAAGCAAAGCTATCTATAGTGATATGAAAAAATGCTCTAAATCATTATCGATTAGGGAAATGCAAATTAAAACAACTCTGAGGTACCACCTTACACCTCTCAAATTGGCTAATGTAACAAAAAAGGAAAATGACAAATGTTGGAGGGAATGTGGGAAAATTGGGACACAAATGAATGCATTGCTAGTGATACTGTGAACTGATCCAACCATTTTGGAGAGCAATTTGGAACTATGCCCAAAGGGCTATAAAACTGTGCAGACCTTTTGAACCATTAATACCACTACTAGGTCTGTATTGAAAGAGATCAAAGATAAAGTAAAGGACCTATATGTGCAAAAATATTTATAACAGCTCTTTTTGTGGTGGCAAAGAATAGGAGATTGAGGGGATGCCCATCAATTGGGGAATGGCTAAACAAGCCATGGTATATGATTGTAATGGAATATTATTGTGCTAAAAGAAATGATGAGCAAGATGGTTTCAGAAAAACCTGGGGAGACTTATATGAACTGTTACAAAGTGCAATGAGCAGAAAAAGGAGAACATAATACACAGCAATAGCAATATTGTATAATGATCAAGTGTGAATGATAGCTATTCTTAGCAATAAAATGATCCAAACCAATTCCAAAGGACTTTTGATGAAAAATCCACCTTCAGAGAAAGAACTGATGGCATCTGAATGCAGATCAAAGCATGGTTTTTTAAAAAACATTATTTTTCTTACTTTTTTGTCTGTTTTCTTTTGCAACATGGCTAATATGGAAATATGTTTTGCATGACTGCACATGTATAACCTATATCAAATTGCTTGCATTCTCAAAGAAGGGTGAGGGGAGGAAGAGAAGGGAAGAATTTAGAACTCAAAAATTTTAAAAAGGAATGTTAAAATTGTTTTTTATATGTAATTGAAAAAATATATAAAAATTCCTCCTTCCCCCCTTCCAGATAAGACTAGAGATGTACAGATTTTCTAATTTTAAATAGGGGAAAGAGTGGATTTTTGAAGCTGTGGACTTATAAACTTGATGTTAATTCTCAAGAAAATTCTAGAATGAATTATTAAGCATATACTTTTTGAGCATTTAGAGAAGAGAATGAAGTTATCGCTAGAAGTCAATACATGCTTGAATGCATGATTAAAAAAAACAAAACAAATTCACATCAAGCTAAGCTCATTTCCATTTTTGATAAGGTTACTAGATTGGTAGAATAAGAGAATCTTTTGGACATGGTATATATTGATTTTTAGCAAAGTATTTGGCAAAGTCTTCAATTGTATTCTTTTGGATAAAATCTCAAAGTGCAAGTTAGAAGTTAGCACTGATAAAAGTTGGCACAAAGTGTGGAACTTGGAGTCAAGAACCTGAGTTTGAATCCTGCCTCAGATATTTACTAATTGTATGACTCTGGACAAGTCATTTAACCTCTGTGTGCCTCAGTTTCCTAATCTGTAAAATGGGAATAATAATAATAGCATCTAATTCTCCGGATTGTTGTGAGGATCAAATGAGGTAAAAAAAAATATAAAGACCTATATACATCCTAGTTAAGATGACAATGAAGTTCACAGTTGGGTTGACAATTATTATCTCAAGAGTGTTGATTAACAGCATTTGTCCAAAAAGCTTAAGGTGAGGTCTCCAGACCTGTAGCATAAGGTCCTTCCTTCTTTCTGTCCCATTTACCAATGATTTGAATGGAGACTTGGGAGATAACGATTGTCAAACCTACAGGTGGTAGAAAGTCATGATACAAAGTAGGGTAGGTAAAATGACAGATATCAGAGTCACCTCTGGAACATGTGTTCAATTCTGGATACCATATTTTAAGAAATGAGGCAAATTTGAGGTATTGATTCCATTTAGATATTAGCACAGGAGCCCTGAATGTGAATCTTGGTGTACTCATTTACTGGCTCAGCCATATGATCTCAGGCAAGTAACTTCTTTGGGCGTTAGCTTCCTTCTTTGTAAAGGGGGGATAACCATACTGGCCCCAGAGACCTCAGAGGTTGGTTGAGAAGATAATGTGTTTAAAGTAATCTGTAAACCCGGAAGTCCTCTACAAATGTAACCTAGTGTACCATGAAAAGAGAAAGAACTTTGATAAGGGAAACAGTATTGGGGAGGGGAGGGACATTCAGGAAGCTGGATGGCAAGGCATCTGGAAATCATGTCATGCCAGGAAATAAGGGGATGTTTTGTTAGAAGGGAAGATTAAAGAACATGATAACTGTTTTTAAATAACCAGGGCCTATAATATAGTAAGACTTGATTTGCTGTGTTTTGTTCTAGAAGATAGAAATAGGACCAAAGGGAAGAAATTACAGGGTAGTATCTTTTGACTGAATAAATGAAAAGCTGTTTTAATAAATAAAATTGTCCAACAATGGAATTCACTAGCTCATAAAATAAGCTTCTCATTGTTGAAGGCATTTGAGCAAAAGCTGATTATCTGTCTGGGTTGGAATAGAAGAGATTTCTGCACTGGGAAGAAGTTGAACTATATAGCTTCTATGACCCTTTCCAATCTCCAAGGCTCCCTGAGTCTATGAATGTTTGCAGGCATTGGTTTGTATCCCTGCCCTCCCCTCCACCCCAAATGCCTTGTATACTCACACACACACTCACACACTCACACACACACACACACACACACACACACACACACGAATTAGCATATCTATACAAATACATTGTTATTGTACAGATAAAAGGAGAATAATATAAAATAATGACAAATCTTTCGGTATTTTAAAAAGTCTTTTTAGCACTATAATTATTTAGAAATGGACAAGGAATTAAACAGTTACTATAGGAGGCCATGGACTCTATTCATGTTCATCAAACATTAGGTAATTGTGTGCTTAGGCTGGATTAGATGTCATTCTCCATAAAGCAGCAGAGAGGACAAGGAAGTTCTCAAAATCTCTTCCAGATAAATAATTTCCTGATAAGAAAATTATTATGCTTCAGCTGAACTTTTATTAAAGTGTAGAGAGTAAAAATGGTTGGTGGTGAATGCTGTTACAACCACAGCCAGAGGGCACTCTCAAATAAGAAAACATTTTTTTAAAGGTATGTAACTGTCTATCAGTCACAGATTTGTATTTATTCTAATGCGATATTTCCATATATAATACTTTTCTGGGACAAATTTATAAGATTTCTTCTAAACCTGGCAGTGCTTTTCTTTCTACCCATCTAATTAAGGAAATACAGAGTTTGACCCAAGAGAATAGCTCTAGTCTCATTTTAGTAAAAATGTTACTTAGGCAGATACTTTAGTTAGGTATAGTGCAGAATGATTTGTTTTTGTTTTGTTTTATATCAACTAATTCAGCGATCAACCAAGGAGTGTTATTCAATGTCAGACTTCAAGGGGCCTGTTTCCACCTTAACCTACCTTCCTAAGGAGAGACTATAAACCAAAATAGCATGACATACACATAAAAACTTTATATTTTTCTTTCCTAATTTATTTTTATCTCAACATTTATTCAGTATTTATTCAGACTTTTCTAATGATGTTCTTTAGGTGTTAGAACTTATGATTTTAGTCTTTTCCGCTGAGAGACCTCATTGTTCATTTCCCCCTTCCCTGTACTTTTTTTTTTCGCCATCCAGTCCCTCAATGCTAGACTAATTATTAGACCTTAAAGCCCTTTTCTTCGTGTGTGTGTGTGTGT
>CM053581.1:528055243-528082155 GCA_028627135.1 Pseudochirops cupreus | reverse complement strand
GTGGGAAGTATCTTTGTGTGTGTTTTGGAGTTCCAGGGTTGGTTTAGAGTCCTATTTTATGGGTATTTTGGGGTGGCTATGTGAGAGCTGCGATATGTTGCTGCTTCTACGCCGCCATCTTGGCTCCGCCCCCTATTTTTTAGTTTTCTATTCACATAATTATAGATTTGTCATTCCCCTTCTCTAAAATTTTATTTGTACCTCATTGTTGATTGGGAAATTTTTCACAAAGTCTGTTCACTGAATGAAACTTTGAACCACTGGAACTTTGGAGGGTGGAACCTTCAGAATGTTGGGCTCTGGAATCTCTGAGCACTCCTTGGGCCACCACATGGCTCACAGATTTGAGTTCTGCACAAAATGGAATCACTCGTCTGTAAAAGGGAAGATAAAGGCTAACCTACATATCTTACTTGGTTGCTATGAGGATAAAATGAGATAATATATGTAATATCAATATATGTGTTTGAACATAAAGCGCTGTATACATGTAGATATTTTATATTTTTGGCCTTGAACACTGTACATCGGCTCTTAATTTCATGAAAACTTTGCTCTAGCCAACCAAATCTGCTTGCCATTCCCTCAATGTGACTTGGTCTTTTCTACCTTTTTGTCTTTCATGTCCGCCATTGTCCTATAAGAACATCCTTCCTGGTCATCTTTACAAACTCATGCTCCTTACTTCCTCATAATCCATCTACAGACTCACATTCTCAAAGAAGTTTCCTTGATTAGAATAAATTACATTTTGTGGGCCCTTGTTACTTATATATAAATCTATTTAATTTATGTAGTATACTCCTGAAAAGTGATATATAAACTGAATTTATACACATTGCATTGTATACACATTAATATTTTAAATTTGTGGAATTCTGGTGATACCTTGCTATAATTAAAGTAACTATTTTTATTTTTTGCTTTTTGGAGAGCAATTGGGATTAAGTGACTTGCTCAAGGTCACACAGCTAGTTTTTTTGTGTTACGTGTCCGAGGCCAGATTTGAACCCAGGTACTCCTGACTCCAGGGCCAGTGCTCTATTCACTGTGCCACCTAGCTGCCCCTAAAGTAACTATTTCTTAACATGTTAAAATTATGTGCGTATTTTTAGGAAGACGAACATATGGTGTTATTTCTACTAATAGCTGGTAGTGCATTGTTGGGCCTGGAGTCAGGAAGACCTGAGTTTGAATCAGACGTCATATACTTACTATGTGAGTGGACACAAGTCATTTAACCTGTTTGCCCTGGTTTCTTCAAATGTAAAATGAGATAATAAGAGCACCTATCTCCCAGGGTAGTTGTAAGGATAAAATGAGATAACAGACAATGACTGGCATATGGTAGGTGCTATATAAATGTCAGCTGTTGTTGTTATCATTAAATACCTCTAAAATCACAGGTACTTAGTATATTTACTCATAGCAACTAACAGCATGTAGGAGGTAGTCAATGAGTATTGTTGATTATTGAATCCTGATTATAAAACAGAGGCTAATAATGAAAACTCTTCAACTTTCCATCATATGGCCATTAAAAGCATCAGCATTAGTTATACCTCCACCCAAAGTACAATACAACATAATATTGTTTTTTGCTCATAAGCTGTACAGTTGTGCTTTTTTTCATCTCAACAAGCAACTTTCTAATTCCTTATAAAGGTATCATATCTTGCTTTTTTATTTTAAATAATAGTCTCAATTTTAAAGAAAAGAAATAACAATGGTGGGTATAGTGTAATATACTGTAGAGTCAAAACACATCATATAGTTTTGTATTCTTATATAAAGTAAGTATATACAGGGTGTATGAGGCATTCCAGGAGAACCAGCACATCTGGTGGAAGGGTGGGGCTGCTCATCCACGTTTGCTGTCCACCTTTTACCCAGCTCTCACCTGTGGCTTCAAGAAGCTGTAGCATGAACAGTGGCTACACCACAGTAAACCATCTCACAGACAATCTAAACCAGTTTGAAGGTAACTGACAGGCCTCAAATCCATTGGTGAGCTAGCAGGGTACCTTCTCCAAACATATGAAGTCTTCCTGAAGCAGAATGGGTGGACAAGAACAATTTGTTCCAACAGTCACGTAGGTGATTCAAGCAGGGCTTGTGGAGCACTTAGGGGTTGGGCAGACATTGAAAATGCCAAGGTCATCCACTGCATCCTGGCTAGTTGTCTTGACAGACCACTGGACTCAAGGACTGTGGAGAAGAGAATGAAGCTGACAACTTTGTGTAACTCTGCCTCACTTAAATTTAATTCACCCATGAGCCATGACACACCAGGAGACATATTGGTCCTCTTTGAAACCAAAGGATAAACATAACAACAAGAAGTATATATAATACTGCATACTTAAAAAAAAAAGCTTTTGAGTTATTTTATTAGTGAAACTCTTAAAATGTAGGATGTAGGGTTTGGTGCTGCCAAATATTTATAAGAATACTATTTCTTTCTTAGACGTTGACCTTGGGCAAATGATTTAACATCCTTGGGCTGCATTTTCACCATTTTTAAAATGAAGAGGTTGGACTAGATAGCCAGGGAGGTCCTTTCCACTTCTCAGTCTATGATCCTAAATTCATTACAAATAAGTCTAGATTATTTTGTTTCTTTTTCCCTTTGAAGAGGAAATGGGTTGTATTTCTACTACTGTTACTCACGAATTTAAAAAGCTTATCAAGACTGAAAACATTTTAATCTTTCTACCAATGTGTACTATTTATCAGGGAGTTGGGGAGAGAGTCAGGAATAAACAGTTTTCTCAGCTGTAAAATGGGGGCATTGGCTAGAAGATCTTTTATTATGTTCAGGCTTCAAGTTTCTATAATTCTCCAGCTTTTTGCAAACTTCAGGAGTATGAGGGTGGAAGCGGTTTTTAGCTGTAGGTCATTAAGAGAATGCCTGGTAAGTGGGGAGTTACCTGTGTATTTTAAATTAAAGATTTTAATCTTGTTGCCAGGGCTATGGCTAGGACTGTGGAATCAGCAATATATACATATACACATACACATACACATACACATACACATACACATACATATACATATACATATACAAGCAGCTAGGTGGCACCATGGATAGAGTGCCAAACCTGGAGTCACGAAGACTCATCTATGTGAGTTCAAATCCAGCCTCAGATACTTACTAGCTATGTGAACCTGGGTCAGTCACTTAATTTGCTTCAGTTTCTTCATCTGTAAAATTATCAGGAGAAGGAAATGGTAAACCATTACAGTATCTTTGCCAAGAAAACCCCAAATGGAGAATGAAGTGTCAGACATGACTGAAAATGATTAAGCCAGGGGTGGGGAACCTGCAGCCTCAAGGCCACATATAGCCAAGTTTTACAGAACAAATCCTTTTTATTAAGGAGATTTGTTCTGTGAAGTTTGGATTCAATCAAAAGGACACACTTAAAGACTTAGAGGGCCATATGTGGCCTCGAGGCGCATCCCCATCCCTGAACAAATAAATACACACATACATACAAGTGGGAGAAACATAGTATTTAGTCATCCCAGCCTATGTTTAATATTAGCTAAGTATGATAAAATAACAAAGGGCTCAGAGCTAAATTTGACACTTGTTAATTCCATTTCCTTTCTTCTGGGACTCCTCAATCCCTTGTAATCTGGCCTTTGACTTCATTTATTGCAATGAAACTGTCCTCTCCACGGTTACTAGACTTCTCTCACTGGCTAACTCCAGATAAGTTCTTATCCTTCTAGACATCTGAGCAGCCCTTGAAACCACTGACCACATTCTCCTCTCTTTTCCTTGCATTACTATCTAATACAGGGGAATAAAACACGCACACACGGCTAAATTACAAGGTAGAATGTGATAGACTTAAGAGGAAATACAGACAAGGTGTTCTAAAACATTTTGAGTAGAGAAAGAGTATTTTCAGGGGAATGGAAGATTGACTTTAGGAAACAAAAGGAGACATTTTAAGTTTTTCTTGTAATTTTCTCTCTGCTTGGTTATAAAAACATCCATAGGGTTGCAGGGGACAGAGCCCTGGGCCTGGAGTCAGGGAAACTCATCTTGCTGAGTTGAAATCTGGCCTCAGTGGCGTATTAGTTGTGAAACCCTGCACAAGTCACTTAACCCTGGCTGCCTCAGTTTCTTCATATGTAAAATGATCCAGAGAAGGAAATGGCAAACCACTCCTGTGTTTCTGCCAAGAAAACCCCTACAATGGGGTCACAAAGAGTCAGAAGGGATTAAAAAATCACTGAAACAACAATAGCTAGTATTTGTTTGATACTTTTAAGGTTTGCAAAGCACTCCATCAATGTCATTTAATCTTCACAACATCCTCAGTAGGTTAAGTGCTATTATCACCAGCTTCACCGGGTTGTGAGGATCAAATGATAGAATACATGCAAACTGATCCGCACACCTTCAAGGGCTGTTATGATGATGATGGATGGATGGATGGATGATGGATGATAATGATGATGGATAGATGATGATGATGATGATGGATGGATGATGATGATGATAGTGATAATGATGGATGGATGGATGATAGATGATAATGATGATGGATGATACAGCCCCTGGCCTTGAATCTTTTCAGCCATCTCTTCCAACATCCAACTCTTGATGACCCCCATCTGGGATTTTCTTGGTAGAGACACTGGAGTGGTTTGCCATCCTTCTCCAGCTCATTTGGTAGATGGGGATCAGGAAGTAAAAACAAAGTCATCTGAAAAGGCCTCAGAGATGGGGGCAGGCCTCAGGAAAGGCCTCCCGCAGGAGGGGAAGCACAGAGAGTGTTACAGCCATGGAGTACCACCTGGGCAGAGACAAGGAGGTGGGAGCCGCCATGTTGTTCACAAAGAAGAGCCACCAGGCCAGTTTGACTTAATGGAGAGCCGGACTATGAAATAAGAAGAGAGAGCAGATGGGAGCTGTATTGTGGCCTAAATGTTGTACTTTATTCTGGAACAGGGGCTCCTAATCTTTCATAGTCTGGTGAAGCCTATGGAGCCCGTCTAAGAATTAATGCTTTTTTTTTTTTAAGACTAAAATGCATAGGATTACAAAGGAAACCGAATATACTGAAATTAGCTATCACAATGGCTTAAAAAAAAAAGGTTCACGGACGCTGGGTTTAGAACCCTAGGAGCTTCTGCAGGTTTTTCAGGGTAGAGGAGATGCATGGTGAGATCGAGCTTCAGGAATTGGAAGGGTGGTGGGGGTGGGGCGGAGGCGAGGACAGGAAAAGGGCGGTTTCCGCCCAGTCATTTGCAGTTTCCCCGTAGGGGGCGTTCCAGCGGTGGAGACATTCCTTTCCCTAGTGCTTGTGCCGCCTACTCTCTGCCTTTCTTCCCGCCCTCGTCTTTTCTATCATGATTTGTGGGCTTGGGTCCAAAGGTAGTCGGCTAAACTGGCACAAACCGCCGGAAGGGCGAGAGGGCCCAGGGTCGCCCCACCACCCTCGCAGACGGAAAGGAAGGGAAGTACCCGCGCCGTCTGGGCGTGGAGGCCTGGGCGCGATCTGCACCTGCGCGAGCCGCGAGGTGCGAGACTCCGGGCGCGAGCCCCGCCCCTCCCCTCCCCTCCCCTCCCCTCCCCCTCTTCCCTGCGCCTGGGGCCGTGGCACGCATGCGCATGGGGAGCCGTTGTTGGCCTGGGCGCGGAAGCCCTTGCTGCGCAGATGACAGGGCTGAGGCGTGGAGGGCAGCGGGAGCCCGCCTTTGGGCGGGTTAGATACGCCCCGAAATAACCAACACCCTCAGAAGAGCATCGCCCCCTGAAATCCGGCTTCTCCCACCGCCTTAACCATTAAGACACCCTGCTGGCATTCTGTTGCTCGACCTCAAACAACCTCGAACAGGTATAAACCTAGAGGAGCCGGTAAGGGCTCCTCCGCGTGGAGAGGCGCGGCCCCGCCCCGCCCCGGGCGACCGTTGCCCCGCCTTTCTCCCGCCCTCTCCTCCTTCCTCCTCTTTCCCCTTTATGCAAAAGAGGTCCGGTCCCACCTTCCCCGTCACTCCAGCCTCCCTCCCTTTCCCCCTTCTTCTTTCCTCTCTTTCTCCTCTTCCTCTCTTCCCTTCTCCCCCTCTTCCTCATCTTCCTCCCCTCCCTCCCGCCTTCCCTGGTCCTCCCTCCTTCTAGCTTTCCTCTCCTTTCGGACAGTCCCCTCTGCCTCTACCCACAAAAGTGGAGCTAAGACTGAGCTTGAGAGCTGAGCATGCCCCTGCAGCTCGGCTGAGGGGACGAGAGCATTGAAGCTGGTCCTTCACTCCTTCCTTCCCTATCAGATACGCACTTAAGAGTCATGGGTGATTTCCGGCCCACCACGTATTACCCCCTCAGTGCCCTTGAGAACACTCTTATGACTATGATGATGATAGCCTTGGTATTTCCGCTGAGTATTACCTTACCTCACCTTGAGCTCTCCCCCCACTAGAAGACAGTCACCATTGCTCGAGCTGTAACAGTCACATCTTCGTTTCCTTTAGTATCATTGTAGGGCGGTATGACAACAGGAAGGGTTTCTTATCATGAGTGCAGAAAAAGACGCTTTCACTTGGGACCAGTCCTAAGACAAGACCTTTGGTCTGCCCAGGAGCTCAAAGGCAACTGGGGATTTGGGCTATTTCTAATCTCATCTGTACTCTTTGTAAATACTGAGCTCCATATTCTCATTTGGTGTTTTTTCCTTGCAAGGAAGTAGGTAGCAACCCATCCATTCCTGCCCATTACAAATATTCTAAAAGTGTATTTCTAGTCTTCACTGTTGTTTAGGTCTGGCCACCAAAACACTTGAGACCAAGTGAAACAGTTCTGTTCATAAGTTCACCACCAAAGGGGCTATTCTTAGTTTTTGAAATGCAGAGTTGGCTATCTTTCCTAGTCCGATGACCGGATACCCTAATGCCATTTGGCCACCTTGGTTATAAAGGGTATTTTTCCTTAATCGGAGGAAAGGTTCTAGTGCTACCTTATTTATGACCAGACTAGCCTCCAAGACAAAAGTAGTCTGTACCAATCATCCTCATCTCAGGCAATTCCTTTTAGGGAATATCACATCATATATTACAATAACCTCTTTCTCTACCATATCCACCATTTTCCATTTCTGGCACTCCTCAGTGTTAATACCTGTACCCCCAGAATATTGTTTCATTATGAGTCTACCTAGATCTCAGTCCGTGTCAAAAATGACCTGTCAGGTCCTCCATTTGGCACCCTATAGAGCTTTTACACAAACGTTTGAAATTCCCCATACCATTTTAGCTTTTAGTTCTAACCACCTGCTCCTGAATTAACCTAATCAATGTATTGATAAAATAATGCCAAATCTATAGGCACCCAGTGGTAATTCTACTTCTCTGCCAAGAATTCTCAATTTATTCTTATGATCCCATTGCATTCTTTGTAAATACTCAAATGGACTCTCTAATTTCACTGTGTATTCCTTCAGTCTGTGTCTTTTCTTCCTCTTCTGCTCACGTTGGCCCATTATTTCACCATAGGGAGTTACCCAAATTACTAATGGCCTTGTTTTCCCTTGATATTCTGAGGATACTAGTGGAGCATGCAGGTTGTCCATTCATTGACTTTATTTTGCTTTTGTAGAATGATCAGCCCATCTATTTCACACATGCATTTTTTGGTGATATTCTTAATTTCACTTCTCTTTTGTAAGATCTTGTTTGTAATGTATTGCAGAATTTAATAAGAGAAAATGACTTCTTATTGACATAGGAGTCATTCTTGAATCAGGTTCAGTATATAGTAAGGTATATATATATATATATATATATTTTAAAATGTACTTATATATGTACATGTCTCCATAGTTAGAATATAACCTGCTTTGGGCAGGTACTGTTTAATTTTTGTCTTTGTATCATCAACACTTAGCATGGTCGCTGGCACATAGCAGATGCTTAAAAATGTTTGTTGTATTACTTTTTTTTTTGTTTGTTGTGTTATTGAATGCTAACCCATTGAATGAGCATGGACTCCCCCAGCTGATGAAATAGATTCTATTATATCCGATTAGAATCGTAAAATACTCAATTTTTATTTCATCAAGATCTGTCAAATACTTACTTTGCCGAATCATAGCTATATTCTCATTAGTAAAACTAAGAATGCAAAATATAGAAATAGTTTATAAAATCATGATATTCCTCACCAACCATTAATCTTACCTGGAAGCAGAACCCAGGTTTCCCTTGATCTTCCACATCCAGAGAATTCTTTTACACAAACATGTCCTAATTTACAAATTTGCCAAGTATATGCAGTCCTCCATTGCTGCTAATTTAGAATAAGTCTTCTAATTACTCTATTCAGAAGACTACTGAACTCCTTGGTCAAATGTCTTCTTTTTCTTTATTATCAAAAATAGCATATTTCTTTTGGGATTAAATTTCCCTGTCTGCCACCCTCTTTTTTTGGTTCATCTAACAGGTCTGCGCAGTGGTTTAGCCAGTGTAATACTCTAAAAGAAGGGTAACTTGGCGTAAGATTTAAGGGAGTCTGTGAAGTTGGATGGCAAAAAAGACATCTTATTTCAGTGTAATTGGCCTCCTTTGCAATCATATGTATTTTGTTCATTTAAAAACATTCAGAAAAGGGGTCAGCAGGCTTCACGAGACCTGTTGGTCCATGAGACCAAAAGGCTTAGGTTAGGTTCTCCATATTTACCAACTAATTTTGATAAGTGTGAATTTAAATATTTTACTTTTCTTTTTTTGCTTTTTGGAAGGGGGAAGGTTGGGCAATTGGGGTTAAGTGACTTGCCCAAGGTCACGTGGCTAGTTTTTGTGTTAAGTGTCTGAGGCCACATTTGAACTCAGGTCCTCCTGATTCCAGGGTCGGTGCTTTATTCACTGTGCCACCTAGCGGCCCTTAAATATTTTACTTTTTGTCTCTAGGCCTGACTGGTTTTCAAAAATTTCTTCGAGGTGCCTATCTTTGTGAATTTTTAGAAGTCACAGTGTTTCACAAATCTTTCTCTTACCTTCTAACAACATAGTCTTTTGCTAAAATTCTCATCCTAGCTTTGTGACTTAAGCTTAATATTTTTAAAAGCTGTTGCAGTTTCTTTAGTAGTTTCTGATCTTACTTGAAAAATCTATAATTCTCATTTATGCCCCTTACCAGGTTATAACTTTTTCTTTCTGGCAACTTGGAAGATACTGCTCTTGTTTTTGTGTAGTTTAACTGTAATGCTTTTCAAAGAGTTGAATCTTAAAGTTTTCCTTGCAAAGTTCCTATGGATTCTTTCTGTTTGTGTATTATCACTTATTTTTGATAATTCTGTAAAGTTTTTTTTATAAAAGATTTCTTGGAATGTAGTGCTCAGATAGTTTTGTTTTTTTAAATTTCCGAGATTCTAGTAGTCATTAGATTGCTGGATCTTGTTTCTTCCTCCAGAACCATCACTTTTGCCTACATGTTTTCTCATTCAGTAATTTAGCTATTTTCTGTTTTCCCTATTTTTTCTATATTGTCTACAATTTTCATTTCTGCTGTAGTGAGCCTGTTGTTTGTTGCTTCTACATGTCTCTTCAGATCTTCTATTCTTTATATTGCTCATTATTTTTATAACATCCCTAATAATTTTTTTTTGCATATTTTAATTCTAGCCCCATTTCCTTTCGTGATTTTTAAAGCTCATTCTTGCTTGAATTCTTTTGTTGTCTATCCATTTGAAGATTTTTGGGGAGATGCCTTATACTCCTTATTTTTCCTCTTTTGTTGCATCTTGTACTTTACTTGCTTTGTAAGATTTTATTGTTATATCACTTCATCACTTTGTACATTGTTTGTATAAGAGTTTAATATCTTATATATATTTTCAGGTTTTTTTAGTCTTTGTGTTTATAGATATATTGAAAATGGAGAAAGTTATAATCTGGTTGAAAAGTGATGAGATCAGTATCTAAAACTGTTCAGTTCCAACAGTACAATGCTGTTCCTTAAATTGGATGTCCGTATTGGTTTAACCTTTTGAAGTGTTGCCCTAACACTGATCCAGAGCACCTTGTAGTATACATATTCATTTAAGTGGGCCCCAAATGGATTGATGGCATAGATAAATTCACATATAATTAAATGAATTTATTTTGCTGTACAGTTTTTGTCTAGGGTGATTTCATACCTCCTGAAATGTCACTTTCTACATAGTTTAGAGGTGGAGAACCTCGGGCCTCGAGGCCACAGGTGGCCCTCTAGGTTCTCAGGTGCCCCCTTTTGACTAAATCCAAATATTACAGAACAAATCCCCTTAATAAAAAGATCTGTTCTGTAAAACTTGGACTTAGTCAGAAGGCTGCACCCAGGGACCTAGAAGGCCATGTGTGGCCTCAAGGCTGCAGGTTCCTCATCCCTAGTTTAGAATGTATTCCCTATTCAGTGACCCCTTCTTGGTCATTAATATGACTTTTGTATTTATTCTTTTTCCTTCAGTATACCTCATATCCTCCCTTCTAATTACTCTCTCCAGCAAACAACCTATTTGTAATTAATTTTACATGTTTTCTGGATTGTGTTACACAGTGTGGCCACAGGAAGCATCTCTGAGCCTCAGTTTCCTAATATGTAATAAGAGGATCATGGTGCTTCTCCTCCCTCATGGGATTATTTTGAGAAAAGCACAAGGAAAATCAGAAAGTATTCATTCAGTGCACATATTCTTAACCTTTTTTGTGTCATGGACCCCTTTGGCAGTATGAAGAAGTCTATGGACCCCTCAGAAAAAGTTTGTTTTTTTCATGACTAAATTAAAATACATAATAAAGTTATGAAGAAGAATTGAATCTTAAAATTTTCCTTGTGCAATTCCTGTGGATTCTTAATCTTTGTAAGTCTATAACACATATATATTGAAAAAAAGCAAAACATTTTTTTAAAAAGTTCACAGACTCTACCAATTAAGAGCCCCTAATTTAATGTAAATATTTTAGGAGTCATTGTAATATCATACTGATAGCAGTTGATGGAACTAGCAGCGGTTCTCAACCTGTGGGTCGCGACCCCTTGGGGGGTCGAATGACCCTTTCACAGGGGTCACAGGGGTTGCCTAAGACCATTGGAAAACACATATTTCCAATAGTCTTATGAACCAAGACACCGCTCCTCTACCTGTCTCCAGGCGGGTTCACCCACATGCAGATATGGCCACATACAAGTATTAAAGGGTTGCAGCAAAAGGAAGATTGGGAACCACTGATAGAGATTTTTAGCCTGGAGAAAAGAAGACTTATGGGATATCCATTTTTTAGTATTTGGCTAATCCTATAGATGAAGAGTTTGATGTATTCTTAGCCCCACAAAGGAAGAACTAAGAGCTCTAAGTAGAAGTTTCAGAGATGCAGATTTTTGACTCAGACTTCCTGACAAGGAGAACTATTCAGAATTGGAAGGGGAATACCTTACTTGAGAGGACTTTTGGCAAAGGTTAATTGACCACTTATTGGTAATGTTGTAGACGAAAGTCTTAGTTATTTGGGTTAAATGACTTCTCCAGGGGCATGCTGGACCTAGTATATAACAGACAATTGAAAGCTATAAATCAGGACTTGGTTTGTTGGTTTGTTTTTTTGGGGGGGATTGTCTAGACCCATAATGGAAAAAATGTCAGCAATGCAGATTAAATTTGAATGTGTCATGGATACTTTTTTTTGGAGAGTCACTTGTTAAATATTCACCAGCACACCCTTGCTGATGTGCCTTCAGCTCTGAGATTCTTTGAAGTATGTTTTGTTTGGTTATAGCTTTTTGGCATGAACAGGGGAAAACAAATGTCATATCTTTGTTTTGGAATATTATACTAGATATGTCACATTGACATATAGCTGCATTATTTATTATATGATTATGATTTATGTTCCTGATTTGTATCTCTTTGTATATTCTTTTGAAGACCTTTTAAAAATTATAGTCTTCATTTTCTTTCTAGTATATGAGGTCAGCTAGTATAGTAATTGGCTTCCTTAATGCTAGCATTTGTTTGAGAAGGGATACTCTTTACCTTCTTGATAATGAGTACAGGTTCATGCTCCTAAGGTAGGGAGAGAAGGAATGTTGAGAAGTACAGCATTTGAAATGGTTAAATTGGCAAGCTTTGACCTTGCATAGTGCTGTATAATGCTATGTATATATTTACATATACACACACATATATGCCCTCATTCATGTATATGTATATGGTACAGTGGATAGAGTACCAAGTCTGGAGTTAGGTAGAGCTGAGTTCAAATTCACCTTACATACTTACTAGCTCTTTGACTGTAGGAAAGTCACTTAACAAACTCTCTTTGCCTCAATTTCCTAATGAGCTAATAATAGCACCTATTTCCCAGGATTTTTGTGAGGATCAAATGAGCTAATGTGTGTCCTACTGCTCTGAGTTAATTCAGAGTTATGTATTTACACCAAGGTTAAATAACTCAGACACTGGAATAATCTGAGTCATTGCATTAAGAATATAATTTAAGTGCATTAAGAAGAGGATGTCTTTTTTAGTAATCAAATGTAGTAGTTTTCTCTGATTATCTTAATCTTCTTTTCATAGGAGGAATAAGAACCTACCATCTAAACTCTGGAAGATATGTAAAAAACAAAATGAAGTCATCAAAAGCTAAAATTGCAGCTTTTT
The DNA here is from genome assembly GCA_028627135.1 of Pseudochirops cupreus. NCBI lineage: Eukaryota > Metazoa > Chordata > Mammalia > Diprotodontia > Pseudocheiridae > Pseudochirops > Pseudochirops cupreus. The sequence goes on along the minus strand of CM053581.1, from coordinate 528,069,511 downwards.
CTCTAGGCATGGAAAATTCAGAATTACCTTCTAAAAAAGTTTCAACTATTTCAACAAACTTGACTAAAGCAAGAAAAAGAAGTAGCTCAAAATTTATTAATGAAAATGAAATAATGTTCCTTGCTCCTCCGCCAGTAGCAGAATCAGTGCTAAAGCATGCCATTTCCATTCCATCTGAAAATATAGAGAATGCTCTAAATGATGAGCAAATTGTTAGGCAAGTTACTAAACATCTTGAGGAGGTAAGAAACTCTTTAAAACAATTACAGTTCTATACTTTTGATTTCTGAATGTCTTATTAACTCTTACTTTTCAGAGATCCTGCCCTGTTTTCCATGTATAAAAAAGCCTGGTTCATTCTGTCGCGTCCTTTGGAATTGTAGGTAGAATATAGACACATTTTATCTGGGGATAAAATTCTAAACTACTTGAGGCGAGAACTGTTTCATTTTTGTTTTTGTATCTTCATTGCTGGCGTAGTGCCCTGAATATAGTAGGAACTTAATAAATGCTTTCTTTCTTTCTTTCTTTCTCGATAGGTATAAAATCTGAAAGTGTTTGAGGGTCAGTGGTTTGGAGGTAATGAAATAGACTAGTCCTAAATGAATATCCGTTAGTAACTCAGATTGATTATATTAAATATGAAGTGTCACTGGAGAGAACTATGTGACATTGGAATAGATAATTGCCTATGCAAAATAGACCCTGTCTTGGTTAGTTATGTGTCTGTGTTAAGTATATTTTAATTGATATTAAATTTTATAATTATGTTACTATTTAATTGTTTTTTTGGCAGATTTCTTCTTCTTTAGAAAAAACTTACGGATTTGACATTGAAGGAGAGCTGTTAGCAGAGAGAGTACCAAGGCCAGAAGGAGAAGAAAGTACACCTGTATGTATATGTAACCTTTGTTGCCAGGGCATGTTGCAGGGCAGTAACCATAATAATAGGTCAGGTTTTCTTTTGGAACAGAATGAGCATACTAGAAAACTTGTTAGTGCTAATTCTGGCAAAGAGATGTCTGGGTGAAACTATCCTTTTTCATATGCAGAATTCAGTAACCTACGTCTCTTGAGTCACTAAGGTCTAGAGGGATGGACTGATTTATGCGGGATCCACTGGCTACCCAAGCAGTCTTTCAGGGATGTTATCCATCAGGATCTTCTATGCTGTCCTGTGACAAGATTTTTCTGGTTGGCTAAATGATTATGTCTTTCAGTGTCTTCTTTATACCCACCAGCTGCCTTTCGAAGACTTCCCCCCTGGGTCTACCATTTTGCTTCCCTTACCACTGGTCCCTTATCTGTACTTTGCCCAACAGTGTGGTGACAGTAGACTTCTTCCAAGATTTTCAGCAGCAGTCTTCTGAAGTGAAAGATAATTTCCTTTGGCCTTGAAGTTCTTGGTTAGGTCAGTGGTTCCCAACAGGTTGATCATAGTCTACCAGCTGATCTTGAAATTTGCCCTACATGGTTTACCTTCCTTCTCACTGCTTGCAAAAGTTCACTGTGAGGAGAGGAGTATAACCCATGGCTGCTGTCACAAAACCCTGTCTGTGGCTTGTAAGGGTTCACAGCTGAAAGCTAGGCTTCACTTCCACTACTGTCATCTATTTGTTATATCCCCTCCTCTATCGAAAAATAATCATAAGACCTAAGTGAATTAAAAAATGTCGTTATCAGGGAAAAAGGTTAAGAATTCCTTAGCTAGATAATTTACAACTTTCTTGCCAGTGATTCTCTGAGAACAAGGCTTTTTACACTACAGAAAATAACATACTCCTCTTTACTGCCTTTAGACAAGCCTTCAGGATTTTAAAACAATAACAAAAATAGTTAAATAGTGCTTCTCAGTTTAAAGAGGTGTTTTACATTTACTGTCTCACTTGATTTCAATAAACCTGTGACACAAGCAGGACGACAGATGATATTCAGACTCAGAGACTTAATATAACTTCCCCAAGGTCACATCACTAGTATAAGGTAGAACCAGAATTTGAATCTGGGTCTTCCAACACTAAATTCAGTGTTCTTTTTATTTCACCACACTGTTTCTAAGGTTAGGATGACTGGTAATCATGTAGCACTGGTGTGCTTTCTTGGTTTCTATAGTCCAGCTGTCTACCTTTCCTAAGAATTAAAATTTTATTTGTACAGGGATGTGGGAGCATCTTAGTTCATGTTCCATGGTGCCCGAAGGTATGGACAAGCATGTCCTGCTCAGTGTCATTAAGTGGTTCTGCTAAAAATTGACTTTAGGACAAACAATATTTCAGGGAAAAACTAGTTTCATAGGAACAATGTTATACATGAGGAGATACATTCTTGGATGGCCAAAATTTCTAATATTAAAGCTTAAAATAGGAAGGGATAGTGGAGGAGTTTAGAAACTGCATGATGAAAAACGAGTAGTTCTGCTGGCTTAGAACTGCAGGTTTTTGTGTCAGTGGCTCAAGTTGAGTCAGAGTGAGACTTGGTAGAGCTCACTTTAAGACTGTGGTGGCTGGAGGTGAGCAACACAAATAGCAACAATAAAAGACTTTGGGGAATCTGATTGAAGCAGACAACTCCCTGGCATTCCTTGAATTTTTTGCATCCTGTATTTTTTGCTTCCTTATGCAGACAATGGAATCTTTGCCTGGCTATCAGTATTTCCATTTTTCTCAGCCCTGGAATCTTGGCAATCTGCAGATGCTGTGGGATCACACTGGCATGACTTTTTCAGTTTATGCTTGCCCTTAATCCAACTTATGCAGAGCATCCTTAGAAGTAGGTGGGGATTATCCTTGCCTTTACCGGGGCTTTGCCTAAACGCTGGTCCCCTATAGGCTCTACACCAGATAGTGTGTGACTTTACAAATGGATGACTTATAGTTGTAATAGCAGAGATGCTTGCAGTACTTTAAGCTTTCTGGCACTTAGGGTCCAGAGATTGTGGAACTATGATGGAAGCTGTCTCAGATATCTGAAGAATGAACAATGCTGCAAATCCCTTTAGATAAAAGCAATGATCCTGTCCTCAGAAAATACTTGGTATCTCTTAGATTTTTTTGCCAGGTAGGTGAGAACCTCTTAGGGTGACTGTCCCAATACAAATTGTTTCTACACTTCCACTCCCCAAAGACCAGGCCAGGGTGGTGTCTTGCCTAATGGAGTAAGCCTACTCATCTACTGTTCTTTTACATATAACAAGTCATTTTTAGATAGTATGATGGAGTGTCTCCAGATTTTTGTAACCCTCTTTAGAACTGAGATATTTAACATAAAATATGCCAATTCCTTAGGGACACTAAGGTAAGATTTGGCATGGAATTACCTTTGCTCTAGTGGATCAAATTTTGGAGGGCTTGGAATCACCTGTGTAGAAGGAATTCACTTAAGTGCATGTAGCTTCCAGCTTACCTACATTTATTTGACAACAGGTCTGTGCTGAGATCTAACTTTGGTCATGGCCAAATTACTAGTGGATCATTCATACTTTTCCAGCCCATTTGATAAAAAGTAGGTGTATAATGGCAACAAGCCAGTATAGCTCAGGCAGTACTGTATCTACCACTGTTCAGGCCAAGGGGTCCACCTAAGAAGATGAATCACACACAGGCTGCCTTGCCAGAGTTTTTAGGTGAAGGGAGGGTTAGACTTTTCCCCTGCTTCCATTTTCTTTACTGACCTTAGCTTTGCTCCATGATCCATTTGCTTTTGATCCTTGACATGAAAATTCCAAGTTCTCAAGTATTTAGGATGCAAGCAGTAGTGGATTCTGGGGTGCCTTTGGGATGTATCATGGACTTGCTGTTGCCCTGAGAAGGGTGACTACCCCAGAGATCTTGTGCCACCCTAGTAGCAGTTATAACAATTGAAGGGCACTCATATCATTCCAGACCAGTAACCCAAAAGACTCATCCCCCATGAATTTGACTTAAATATATTTTTTAAACGCATAATATTTGAATATCTAACAACTTTGGAATTGTTCATACCAGTGAAACAACATGTGAAACAAATAGAAAAGTATAAACAGTGTAAAAGAAGCCAATGCAAGGCAGCCATCCCTGTTTTTTTTTTTTTCTTTTTTGGAGGGCATTTGGGATTAAGTGACTTGCCCAAAGTCACAGGGCTAGTAAGTGTGTCAAGTGGCTAAGGCCAGATTTGAATTCAGGTCCTCCTGACTCCAGGGCCAGTGCTCTATTCACTGGGCTACCTAGCCACTCCAATCCCTGTTTCTTAAAAGTCTGCAAACTTGTATGCCTATTTAAAGATAACAAATGTTGTTAGTGACCAGGTCACTTAACACTGTTTTAACTTCATGGACTGTTAATTCTAAAGATTCACTTGGGAGAGACAGACTTCTTCTTTGAAGTAGAATAAAGACCTAAGTTTTCATCTTCCACTTGCTAGGATCATGGAATTTTCAAATAAACAGACATTGTCTTTACAATAGACAGCTGGCCCTAGCATTTTAGGCTTACAGGAATGAATCCCTGCCCAGAGCCATGGAGTACACTGTCCCTGATAATCTCTTTCAATTGTGCATACTTTAATCTGGAGGGGACTACTGTCATTGCAGAGACATTTAATAGAGGCAGTTGTGAGGATACAGAAAGGAATTTCTAGAGTATGGCCATTTGAATCTGAAGGAAGCCAAGCTCTGGAACAGACAGAGTGTAACATTGTCTGCCAAGCTCTGAAGGATCCTAGTGGTAACTTACGTTTTCTGTTGTGAAGAATGTGCGCATGCTTGTTCTTATTCTTGATTGAGAAAGAAAGGAAACACATGAAGTATTTCCTTCCTAGAAATCCAGGCTTTCCATTTCAGTATGTTTTCTTTAGAAGCTGTACTTAGTGGGGTGTAATATTTTGACTTTATTTTTATCAAATACTAATTAGAAACAAAGTAGTAGCTTCCTCTTTAATCATCAAGGCAATAAATATTATGAAGACTTGGTTGTCTTTTCATTCAAGGACATTGTGGCATTGGGGTTAAAGTGTTGAATTTTGAGTCAAGAAGAACTGGATTTGAATCCTACCTCAGATGTTTAATAGCTCAGTTACCCTGGATAAGTTATTTATCCTCTGAACTTCAATTTTTTCCTCTGCAAAATGGGGATAATAATAGCACCTACCTCATAGGGTTGTTGTGAGGGTCAAGTTAGATAATGTATACTAAATGTTTAGGAAACCTTAAAAGTATTACCTAAATTACATACAGACTGCTGCTGTTATTGTTCGCAGTGCTATAGAAATGTCAGCTAGATGATACAAATTACCTATTAGAATATGGTAAGCATTTGCTTGTCTTTGAATGCAGTATGTACAGAAACTCTCCACACTTCAGTTATCAGCTTACTGGAAATATTTAATTACGTGAACATAGACACTTAATAACACTGTAAAACAAAGAAAACAAAATTGACTGTCTTTGTTAAATACATTGTGGAGGTATGAAGCAATCAGATGATAAAGAACAAAGAGAGAGAACAAGGGAATAGTGTCTTTAGGTGAGCTAGTCTTGCAGTGACTCTTGGGGCCTCATGGATCCTAGAAGAGTTTTTGTTAGCTGCTGACAATAAATAATTACATGTGAATAAAGTACTTAAGCCAGAAGTTTACCATTAGTTTATTGGAAAACCTAGGTTGGAAGCAATTTATGTGGTAACAGGCTGTTTGGCGCTACTTTGAGCATGATGATGATCTTCAAAAAGATAAAAGCATTCACATATTCATTTTCAAAGAGATTCTCTTTGTTTAGAGTCAAACTTACTATCAGTGGTTTGAGTATTGTCCTTTCAGGTATATTAGTGACAGGTTTTCTCCTCACAAAGCCCTATTTTGAGGAGTAAAAAAAAATCTCAATTATCGGGCTTCTGGAGACTCTGGAGTGATGAGTAAATGCAGTTTTGCATCAGGTCTGTTACCTTCCCTTGAGTCTAGCATTCTTCTCCTGATCCCGTCGATGGTAGTGTCATTCCTTTCTTCATAACCAGAGAAGAAACTCCTTTGGGTAGATATCATCACTTCATCCATGTTAGATGGAGCCCTATACTTCTCAGTTGTAGTAGGGCAGCTTGTAGTGTTCAGGCTCGGCATTCAATACTGTAGGTTCATGCAATGCTTATATTGGTTGTCTGGGGAAAAGATGCCACTTTCTTCTGAGTTGGGCCTATTTGCAAAACCTCAGTCTGGTACTCTGCATTCTTGGATGGCAGATGCATAAGAAACATCTCAAATTCTGTTGAGTATTCCTTAAACCTTGCCTGTTTCAGTCTGCTCTATAGTTCCAGAGCTCTCATAACTTGTTCCTCAAGTGCTCGTATTGTATCTCACACTAAAGCTTGGGATAAATCTTTTCTTGGAGGCAGTTTCAGCACTGTCCAAGTCTTTAGGGAGCCAGTGGACCCATGGTTGCTGTCTGTTAACCAAGTGCTTGACCTGTTAGCATCTGCATAAAGGTCATTGCCACCTTTTCTCTGAGAAGGCCTACTATGGTACGTGTGGTTCTGGGTAGATTTCTTTCTTCATAACTTAGGAAGGACCTAGGGGAAATTTTCTAACTTTCTTGAATGTGAGGATTTCGTTTAGAATCTTCCAGGATTGCTTTAGTCTTGGAGCCTGACCTCTTCTGATTTATCTTTGTGGAAAGGCTAATAAGAGGTGATTCCAGTTTGGGATACAGTATGAGTTTTCTCTCTTTTCCCACTTGTCTCCTTGCTCCTGTGTATGTAGGGTGAGCAAACAGACTTTTTGAATTTGTTCCAGGATTAGCTGAACTACTTGTTCTCTAACTTTCTGGGCTCTCTCTGGTGAAACCAAAATTTTGTCTCATCATAACAGATAGAACCTGTCTCTTTTTGCCAGGGTCTTTATCACATGTAACTTCAGCCTTCTTAGCAATGAAGTAGAGTATCAATTTTTATGTGGGGATTGCAATACTTTTCTTGTCAGTAGACAGGATATAGAATTCTTCATACGTGACTATTCTCATGAAGTTGTTAGCCTCTGGTCTCCACTGCAGCTTTTAACAGGGTTGTGACTGGGTCTTGGAGCTACAGTCTTCCCATGCACTGCCCTCCCATTATTCCTTAGCTTTGACTTGGAATCTGGATTCAAGTTATTCTCTATTGGCTCATTTTGTCTTCACCCACTGTCAACTTCTTCTCAGAACTAGCTGTTGTTAACAAATATAATATCTTATGAAAAATAGCATAAGAACAATTTACTTAAAATAACAAGCACTGTGATATTAAGAAAATATATTATCAAATACCTCCCAGTACCTGTGGCCTCAAACAAATGACCTTTCTTTTCCCCAATAATCCAGAGACAAAATGTTGTAGGTCCTGGTTGTGAGTCTTTATGGCTTGGCCCCTAGGCTCCCAAGGTCAGTCTAGGGCAGCTGGAAATGCTAGGTTAGTCACTTGCCCCTGTATAGCACGGAAGGTGCTGATGCTGCTTGATGTCTCAGTTGCTGGTGTGGTTCACCTTGAAGTTCACTGAGAGATCAAGGCTCATGCTGGGTTACCTCATTAGACAATGCTGCTTCTGCTGAGTATGTGTGGGGGAAGCAAACTGTTCTTGGTGTTATCAAGTGAAGAAATTGAGACTAAAGCAGATTTGTTTTATGTATTGTCTTATATGATATAGCCTAGCTGGGTGTTGGCATTCAGATGACTGCTATTCTGAACTGTGATGAATGGTGGTGCATTAGTTCTCATTGAGAGGTAAGTCTTTTGCCTGGCCTTGTGTGTCATTCTGCTTGTGGATCCAACTTTTATTTCTTCTGGTTGTGGTTCATATTTTAATTTACTTGAGGGTATTTTCTTCTCTCTTCACCAGAGGGGAGCAACCTTTTCCTTGATGGTGTTACCAAAATGGGTCATGTTCATGGAAATGTTCTCACATTTTAGGTCTCAGGCTCATCTAGAACATAAAACTGATCTTCAGTTTCTGGTGTGATTCAGTTTGCAAATTGAAACAGAGCCTTTCTAGATATTGGAAGTATCATTGAATCCTCAGGACGCTGTCTCTCTCCCTCTTGCACACTGGGATTGGCCACCACAGATTAGGTGGAACAGTGTCCTATCTTAGATAGATTGACTTACAGGGCAGCTGTACCTTTCTTCTGATATGTTGGGGCTGCATTACCCTATTGGAGAAATAATGTGAGGTACGGAATCTAAATAAAAGCCTGCCTTTTCTCAGTAGTACTGGGATTTGGTTGACTAGTGTAGCACAACACAGCCATTATATGGGTATTCAGTATAGTCATCTGCATTTACTATATCTGAATGCATTACTTAGCCCAACTTTATGCCAAATAAAGTTTATAGCCTAACCAGATCCCATGATGGAACTCATCCTCTGACCAAATTGTTGAGATGTGTTTAGCATAGTTGAAGGAGGGGAAGAATTTTTGTATGGTTTTCTACTTTCCTGATGGAACTTTGGTAATATATGGGATCACTATTCCCTACCTTTGATACGTGAGTTATATTCACCTCTAGAGTGAGTAAAACCCAGTCAAGATATGAAGGGGGTAAGGAATAAATGATGACTATTTGACTTGTGTGAATACTGAATGCCCTTTGTAAAGTCCTACAATTTTTTTTGGAGGTCCATGAATTCAGTGTTTCAAGACCTTCTGGACCAGGAAATGGTGGTTTAGCTCAATAATGGCCTGTTCTATGCGTGGAATCTTATCCAACAGGCTGATTTGGTTCAAATTGAACCTTAGAACCTATTCTAGCATGAGCTGTTTGCTTCATTAAAAAAAATCACAATTTGACAAGACAGAAATGAAATTCTTAGGGTTCTCAGTAGGTTAGCAAGGGATGTTTAGATGGATGGATCCACAATGTGTGTGTGTGTGTGTGTGTGTGTGTGTGTGTGTACGTGTGTGTACGTGTGTGTACACAGAGAGATCATAACCTCCATGCATTGATTTCTCAGCTGTATGGTGTGCTTCATACCTTGGTTCTTTGCTTTGACTTTGCTCTCATTGATTATTGAAGTCGAACTCAATGCTTTCTAATGAACACCAGAGGTTGAAGGTTCATTTTAAGAACTGAAGTCCTGGTTCAGTTCTGCTTTTATCTTGATATATCTTAAGCCACATAAACTGTTGATTATGGAGCCTGAAGCATTCTATATATTCATGCATCTTTCTCAGGCCACACTGCCCTTCATTATATCTTGGCCTTAAGGATACTCTACAAATTAATCAGTGCAGAAAAGAGCAGAGCAGTCTGGGAAAAGAAATTCTCCCAGTTAAAGCCTTGTTTGTGACAGGGAACCACTATGCCAGTGGGGTGCAGTATCTTATCCTTGTCCACGCTGATTTCAGGAACCTATAGTTCCTTCAGGTTGTCTTAGCATTCATTCAATGACACTGAATTGTTTTTTAGTCAGTTCAATTTAACATTCCTGAACACTAGAATCTATAAGCAACTGTATCGTTAAGACCTCAGTTTAGACACCTGATAGATCAGTTATTCTCATAGGCCTATATATAGATTATCAATTCTGTTATCTTCTAAACCTCATCTACTCTTACTCGAGTAGTAACAGGCAAAAGACAGTTATTCTTAGAGCTTAAAGAGTGTGCTCTCTTAAGTAGACATGATGTCTGCATTTCAGGGATGGAGGATACATCTTGAATAGGACTGGGCATCTCTTTTGATGAAGCTCAGTGGATAGTGCTCTTGTCTTTTTCATGTTTCTTCAGTGGAAGCTCATGGAAGCTTGTTTAAGTATTGATGCATGATTGCCCGTGTTCTCTGATGATTGTAATTACATGTAATGTAAAATCTGTATATTCAGTATATGTTTAGGTTGGGAATCCAGCAGCCTGGTCAGCAGGATTACTGCAATTCTGGTTAACTCTTGTTTTAGTATTGCGGTGTTGTGACATTAGATTTTACCATACCTCTTCCCTCATTCTTTGGGTACAGTGCTATGTTTGAGGTAATTGAATCCTTACTGAAACTGACTCACTTCTTCCTCTTTGCTAGGCTTCACACTGTGGCTACCAATTCTTAAAGGAAATTTTCTCACTCTTGGGCTTCCTTCTCAAATTACTCCCTACTGGAGTCTCTAGTTTCATTGCTAAGCTACTCTATTTAGTCTTTCAGGTGAAGGTTTACTGTTTTATGATGGATCGTTTTCAGTACAGTGGGTATACATTTCGGAAGTGTTATCTGTTGTTAAACCTACCATCAGAATAACTGGGCTTCAGGAATTATGTTCTAGTGTTGTACACTCATCGAGTCCAGAACACATATTTATACTCACTTTTTACCTTTACTTGTCTCATTTCCATAGTCAGTGACTAAGAGACTTGAGCTGACCAGTCTAACTTGTCTTCTTTAAGAAGCCAAACACCCATACAAATAGGCAGCTAATCATCATTCCATCTTTGGAAACTCTTAATCAGGGAGCCAGATCCAACTGTACTTCTGCAGCCTCTGCATAAGCAGATTTCCCAGAAGCTGGAAGATAGGGTAGTAGCTCAGTTTCCCCTCACTTAGGTGGTCATTCTGATGGCTTGCTGTCTGGGGCTAACTTAACTCATATTGGTCTGCTACAGTACTTTTTTGGATCCTAAATTACATCCAAGATCCAGACTAAACATCTAGGAGAATATGGTATGCATTCTCTGGAATTACTATAGGGTGTTTTCCCTCCCTCCCTCCCTCCCTTTCTCATAAAACATGGTCTTGAGGTCGAAGAAAGTGTTCTGATTGAAGGGATATTGTATATGTCCATTACTTGACAATGAAAATTGAGACAGAAGCAGGTATGGTGGCTTGAGCCCATGATTATATTACCATATTAATGCCAGTCAGAGAATGGGGATGCCAGTGGTTTTAATGAAAAGACTAAGGCTTTTGAGAGTTAGATAGAAAATTAACTCCCCTGATGTTCTGCACTGTTTTGTTCCTATCCTCAAAAGGACTCTACCACTCTTGAGCCTCTGCCCAATGACTAGTTTTGCTGCTTGTCTCAGATCTTTTTGCTTGTCTTAGTACTGCAGAGAAACCTTGTTATCAACCCAGACAGACTTTTTCAGTTTATGCTTGTACCTTTCCCAGTTTGGTTTTTGCCTTCTTAGCTCCAGGTGGTTGCTGCCCGATTGCTAGCACATCAGTCCTGGCATTCAAGGAAGACTATAGCAATACTATAGCAGTACTATAGCTTTTGAACCAGAATTTACAAGGAAAAGGATGTGGCTACAGGGAAATAGCAAAGGAAGGAAATAATTCCTTTCTTGTAATTTGTTTGTTCTATCCCAAAATGCTCAGAAATAATTTTGTGTTTGTCCATATACTGTTAGAGGATAGTGTAACATGATTCTCCAGAGTGCAGGGAGCAGAGACAGCTATTACCTGGATAGATACTACAAAATAGTTTTATATACATTAAGGTTGGTCTTTGTTATAATGTGTTGATAATATTGTCAATGTTGTTTGTGGAAGTATTATGGAAGGTATGATTATATACAAACTAAGTACAAAGCTAAAAAAACCTTTGGTAATTCATATATAATTAATAGATTTATACTGTTTGTCTTTTTGAAATGTTTATATTTTTATTAGATATTGCTGATATGTGTTTTTGTGCATGTTTACCATAAGATAAATACTTCTAAACTTCTTACAAATAAAAATAAAAATGTATAAACTGTCATACTAGATTTGAAATTTATTTGGTGATCGTACTAGTTTCCATTAGTTCATCTTATGCAGATGATGCCTAGATCTGTATATCCATCCTTAGTCTTTCACCTGAGATGCAGTCAAACATCACCAACTGCTTCTTTTTTTAATTTTGCAATTCTCTTTCTCCCTATCTTACCCAGGCTGACATGGGAATTGCAAACTTAGCATGTACAAAACAGAATTCATTACCATTAACTTCCAACTCTCCCCCCTTCCAAACCTGCCTATTATTATCAAGAGCATCACAATTTCCCTAATTACCCAAGCTTACAACCTTAGTAATATACTCAATTCCTCACTCCTACCTCATATATCCAATCTATTGCCAGATTTTGATGTGTCTGCCTTCAGGATATTTCTCACATTCTTTCTCTTTGGTCAGATAGGTACAACTGTAGTTTAGGCCATCATTGCCTCTCACCTAGACTATGGCAATAGCTGCCTAAGTGACTTCCCTGCCTCAAGTCTTTCCCTACTTTCATCTATCTTTCACTCAGCTACAAATGTGATTTTTCTAAAGTGCAGGTCTGACTGTGGTGACACCCTTCCTGTTGAGCTCCAGTGACTCCCTGTTACCTCAAAGATCAAATATAAGTTATTTCCAACTTGCCACATCTTTTTATTATTTATTCCTTAACAAGTATGCAATTTATTGATACAGCTTCACTAGACAGCCTGTAGTTATCAGACATGACATTCTCGTCTCTCTTGATGCCTTTGCACAGTTTGTCCCACATGCCTGTAATGCTCTGCCCCTTTTCCTTTGCCTCTTGGTTTTTCTGACTTATTTCAAGACAGATCAAACTGCACCATTTACAAGATATGGGAGGCATTGATGGAAAAGTTTTTCTGAAAATTATTTGAGGGGGTGAAAGACAGTGTTTCTATCAAAATGCTGTAATGAAAAGTTCTGGACAAATCTACCTTCTTTTCAAAAAACATTAAGAAATGTGCCCAAAAAAGAAAAAGATCAACAACTTAAAGGGGAATTTAAATCAGTCTTCACAAGATAATTACCAGATAAAACTAAGAATCAGCCAAAGGTAGCACTATTAACTCTACATCCAGCCTGGCTACCATTCTGATTACAGCCCCCTCTTCCTCCAAGGCTGAAGTCTCTGCATGGCTGCTATTAACTCCTGGTTCATTAATCCTAATTATATTCTATTCCTCCCCCCTACTGTGTGTGATAAAGAGTGAAAGCTCTGGACTGAGGACTGAAGACTACAAGATTTCCTCTTGTCCCAACCCCAGATCTCTGTGTTCAGGGCTCTAACCTGAAGAGCATGAAGGGGTTCTTCATGGCTACTGCTGGCTGCCTGCTTGCTGTACCCAACTTGGACACTAAGGGAGGGTTGAGGACTCCATATTATCTTTCTATTACCCTTCCTTAATTCATGTCTCTGAGCTGAGGGCTCTCTATACCACTAGTTCCAGTTATTGAAGAGTCAAGAGATGATATGGAAGTAACAGATATGGGACAGACCTTTACCATCTATCTCCATTGGTGTCACCTCTCAGCAGTGAATCACCTGCAATCTTCCAATCCTTACTAGGATTCATAAGACTATATATGGGAGAAAACCAGCAAGGAAACACAAGGAAAGAACAACCAAAGGAACACCTAATACAATAAAGACATGCTATAGGCTGAGGGAATGCCAGGATATTAAATTTTAGCAATTGACAAAAAACAAATGGAATATTAGAATAGGCAAATATTGTCTCCAAGAATCCTAAGAATGGTTGGAAGATGTGATGAAAAGATTTAAAGAATATCTTATAAGAAGTAAAATTTGATCTATTGGTAAAAAATGCAAAAGAAAAGTAAACAGAAAAGAATCAAGAAAATCTTATTGAAGTAAAGGACATCCTAAAAAAATTATTGGAGGAAATGGAAGACAAGAATTTAGTCATAAAAGGCCAAGTTATTATCAAGTGTTTACATTCTGAAAGAAGAGATTCTCATACCTTTGGAATCCCATCACCTTCTTATGATCAATGGAGGAATAAAAAATAGAGTTAAGGACTTCAAAAAACAGAATTAGAAAAATGTACCTGCAAATATTCTATGTATAGGAACTTAGTATTCCTGATAAATTGGATGCCACAGTAGAAGTTTGTTCAAATACTAATATGTGTGTGTGGGAAGCATTTATATAGTGCTTACTTTGTGTCAGACACTGTGCATAAACACTCTACAAATAGTATCTTATTTGATCATTACAACAGCCTTGTGAGGTGGGTGCTGTTAGCCCCATTTTACAGTTGAGGAAACTGAGGCCAACAGGATTTGTAATTTTTCTAGGGTCACACAGCTGGTATCTGAGGCTGGATTTGAACTTAGGTCTTCTTGTCTTCAAGCCCAGCACTCCATCCACTTCCATCACCTAGCTGCCACCTTGAGTAAATGATGACTGATGAGGTTAGAAGCCAGATTTCAGAGGATTAAGAGAGCGAGAGGAAAGGAAGTAGAGGCATCAATTGTAGACTTCTCAAGGAGTTTAACCACAAGAGGTAGAATAAATATGGGATGATAGCCAAATTTGCCAGA
>CM053581.1:528023073-528054743 GCA_028627135.1 Pseudochirops cupreus | reverse complement strand
TTTATGAGAAATCAAGATACTCTTAAACAGATCCAAACAAATGAAAAAATAGAAGGCAACGTGAAATTGAAAAAACCACTGACCTGGAAAATAGATCCAGGAGAGACAATTTAAAAATTATTGGACTACCTGAAAGTCATGATCAAAAAAAAGAACCTAGAAATCATCCTTCAAGAAATTCTCAAAGAAAATTGCCCTGATATCATAGAACCAGAGGGCAAAATAGAAATTGAAAGAATTCTCCGATCATCTCTTGAAAAAGATCCCCGAAAGAAAACTCCTAGGAATGTTATAGCCAGGTTCCAGAGTTCCCAGATCAAGGAGAAAATATTACAAGCTGCCAAGAAGAAATAATTTGAATATTGTGAACGCACAATTAGGATAACCCAGGATCTAGCAGCTTCTACATTAAGGGATCGAAGGGTCTGGAATATGGTATTCCAGAGATCAAAGGAGCTGGGATTAAAACCAAGAATCACCTACCCAGCAAAACTGAATATAATGTTTCAGGAGAAAATTTGGTCATTCAATAAGGTGGAGGACTTTCAAGCATTCTTGATAAAAAAACCAGAGCTGAATAGAAAGTTTGACATTCAAATACAAGAAGCATGAGAAGGCATACAGGGAAAAGAAATCATAAGGAACTCATCAAAGTTGGAGTATTTACATGCCTACATGGGAAAACAATAATTGTAACTTAAGAAACTTTTCTCAGTATGAGGATAGTTGAAGGGAATATAAATGTATATATATATGTATACATACACATTTGTCTATATAGGAGGGTATATATGCATATGAATACATATGTGAGTGTGTATATATATATGTGTACATAGACAGAGGGCACAGAATCAATTGAATAGGAAGAGATGATATTTAAAAGGTGAAACAGAGGTGGGAGAGGAATATAATGAGAGGAGATAGGGAGAGACAGAATAGTGCTAATTATCTCATATAGAAGAGGCAAGGTTTAACTGTTACAATGGAGAAGAACAGGAAGGCAAAAGGGAATGAGTCAACCTTATTCTCACTGAATTTGGCTTAGGGAAGGAATGACATATACTCTGCATTGGGTATCTTGCCCTACAGGAGAGTAGGGGAGGATGAGAGTGGGGATGATGGAGGGGAGGGGAGGTGGGGAGAGTTGTTAGAAGCACACATTTTTGTAAAGGGACAGGGTCAAAGTAGAGAATAGAACAGGCGGGGGCTGGGATAGGATGGAGGAAAATATAGTCAGTCTTTCACAGCATGTCCATTGTGGAGATGTTTTGCGTAACTACACATATACGGCCTGTATTGTCTTCCCAGTGGGGGCGGGGGATGAGGGAGGAAGGGAAAGAATCTAGAATTTAAAATTTTTAAATTAAATGTTTACAAATATATATAGTAATAATAATAATTATTATTATTATACTTATTATTATTATTATGTACGTGCACCTGGGAAATAAGATATACAGGCCCTGGGGTAGGGATATCCACCTTGCCCTAACAGAAAGTCAGAGGGATGATGGAGTATATAGGAGAGAACAGATTGGGGGAGGGGGTATACAATGTGATCGCTGTTTTGGGGTGGTGGGTAGGGGAAAGACAGGAAGAAAATTTATAACTCAAAATCTTGTGGAAATGAATGATATAAACTAAAGATAAACAAAAGTTAATTAAGAAAAAATAAATTACATGAGCCAGATTATCCAGAAATCTGGACAGTGCAGTACAAGAATGGAGGCAGTCCACGCAAAACTGTGATGAGCCTGGTTTTATTGGAGGTGCAAAGTTATAAAGAACTACTAGAGATAAAGGGCAAAACAAGAGATGCAGTTACAAAAAATAAAATAGATAATTTTGATTGCATGATATTGGAAAGATTTTGCACAAACAGCTGGAAGAAGGGAAGTAATCAAATGGAAAAAAATAATCTTTATATCCAATATCTATGACAAGGATTTGATACCCAGAATATATAGACAACTCACAAATATTTTAAAAAAGACCAAAAGCCATTCCCCATTAGTTAAGCGATCAAAGGAGATGAACAAACACTTGTTAAAAGAATTGCAAACCATTAGGTATATGAAGGAATGTTCCAAATCACAATAAGAGAAACACATTAAAATACACTTACCCAATTGGCAAAGATGACAAAGGACAAGAATAGTCAATGTTGGAAGGGTTGTGATAAGACAGACACAGTGATACATTGTTGATGGAGCTGTGAATTCACAGTACCATTTTGAAAATTGGTTTGGAATTATGCAGATAAAGTTGATGAAATGTCCATACCCTTTGACTCAGAGGTTCCACTGTTAGGCCTATCTCCTAAGGAGGTCATTGACAGAAAGCCTCTGTTTGCACATATTTGTAGCAGCGAAGAATTGTAAGTGAAGTAGATGACAATCAGTCAAGAAATGGCTAAACAAACTATAATACATGCATGTAATATAATATTTCTGTGCTGTAAAAAATGACAAAACGTGATAAACATGAAGCATGGACTTAAATGAATTGATACAAAGGAAAGTAAATACAGCCAGGAAACACAATAACTACAACAATGTAAAAAGAAAAAAAAACAAAAAATAACCTGAATAATGTCCAAGCTTGGTCCCAAAGAAGAGATTTGAGAAAACACTACTTTCAATTCCTTTGCAGAAGTGGAGGTCCTTGGATGTGGAGCATGGCATATAAAATCAACATTTTAGATGTATTGATAAGTTTTGTTGAAGTTTTTCTCTCCTTTTAAAAATAAATTATGGTTAATGGTTGTTGGGAAAGGGAAGGATGTCAAAAGAATATACATTCACACATGTTACATAAAAACTAAAAAAAATCAATAACAAATGCTTTTAGAAAAAAAGAGCTGCTAGGTTCTTAGTCACCTCTCTCTGAATGTGTTCATAAGGGTTTTCCGACTTTGAGTCCAGTACACAATCCATTGTGGTACGTTGCTTGATTCTTAGCATTCGTGTTTTGATGTATGTTGACTATTAAGATCCTGTTCAGCACTCTATTTCTATGATTTTAATTTTATTGCTCTTTTTGCTTTTATTAAATATGTAAAGGATTTTTGAATGTCGAAGAAGGTGAAATAGAATTTCATTAATTTACTATTGAAAGTCAAGTCTTTGGACATAAATGTCTTCAGATACTTGAAGGTCCCTCATGTAGAAGAGGGATTAAGCTTTCTGTTTTACATCAGAGGGTAAACCTAGGAGTCCACACTGCACAGTTCAGTGTAAGAAGAAAATTTGAACAATTAGGGCTGTCCCAAAGAGGAATGGACTGCCCTGGGATGTAGTGAGTTTCACTAGGAGTCTTCATGCAAAGGCCAGATGACTGCTTGTAGGGATTGTTTAATTATGGGTTGGACCAGATGACTTTTGAAGTCCCTTCAGGATCCTGTGATCTATAAAGGAGTCAGAACCCTCTCAGGGAATTGGACCATTAGCTTAAGTGAGTCTTGTGTAGTTGGTTGCTTTTACCAAGGGTACAGGTATGTGGAAAGGTGAACGGGGGAGTTAAAATTTCTTGTCAAGTTTTTTGAGTTAAAAGATGTCCGAGGCAGTGGTTTGTCCTCTCAAATGTAAAAACATGAGAACTGCTGTCTTTGAAAATTTTGGTTCAAAGTGGGCATGTCAATTCTGCAAATATGTACAACTCTCACTTTCATTCATTTGCCTGCCTCTGACCTACCCAGACCAATCAACTATTCCCTTTCTCTAATTATTCCACTTTTATTTTCATTTCTTTCCCACTATGCCCTATTCCTACCATGCCTCTCCTCACATGGAAAATTTCCTCAGTTAGGCTCTTTATTGACCTCTTGAAGTTTTACCTTCACAAAGCTTTTCTGAATTACAAACATCACCGATTTTTGATAAATTATTTTACTAGAACTTCAAATGAACAAAATTGATAAAATAGGACATTAATTTTATAGACCCAAAGCCTTGAAATTAAATAATTTAAGACTCTCATGTGATGTGCAACATAGGATTGTGAAAAGTACACTCTACTAGGAGTAAAAAGGTTTGCATTTGAGTTTGGCTGTGCCACTTGCTAGCTGTGTAATCTTGAGCAAGTCACTTTATCTTCTTTCTGCCTCAGTTTCCTTATCTGACTAGTGGAGACAATCGTATCTATACTGCCTAACTCATAGGTTTGTTTGTAAAAAAAAGTACTTCATAAACTTTTCAGCACTGTATAAATATAAAGTATTATCATATCATATTTTAACAATTACCATTTACTTATAAAATCATGTTTTAGCCCAACATATTTTTCATGACCAACTAAAAGAAAATAGGTAATCCAGGTTCTAAGAGCTGTGCATAAGTAAATATGTAACAAACTCTCATACTCATGGGGAACAGTTCAGTAGTATTAGGGAAACAGCTGAGAAGATAACTGCCTAATTACAACAAAATTCTGAAGCATTGCTGAAGTAAACTTAAAAGTGAGATGGTGTATATAAGGTGCTTTGTAAACCTGAAGTTCTATATAGATTTCATGAACAAGGGACATTTCTGGAGAACATGACCCTATTGTGGCCCAGGTATGAGTTCACTCTAGAAGTTATGTGTTCTGTCTTGCATTTCTATCTTCTTTGTTTGGAATATAGTAATGCTTTCTTGCTCTCTCTCTCTTTCTCTTTCTCTCTCTCTTTCTTTCTCCCTCTCTCCATCTCCCCTTTCCCTCTTTAAAATCACTTTTCTCTTTCCCCTTTTCCATTTTCTCTTTCCCTCTGGTACCAGAAGTTGTTCTAGGGAAACACTAAACACTCCATGGTTACAAGGGGCACACTGTGCCAGAATCCTTCTCTGGTTAGTTCCATGTCCCCCTAACCCACTGCAGCATACAAAGTACTCATCTCCCTCAAGAAAAAATTACTTCAAGAGCGTGCTGTTCAGATGCTGCAGCATTTTAGGTGCTACAAAAATCTCTCATGGTTCTTGTGATGAATCTTTATGCACTGTACAGAAGAGAATTATTAGGTCTGTTAGGAGGCTCTGCTTAGCCTTAGGGCTTTCCTCCCACTACCAACTCATAGTGATTGGGATTATTCATATTAAATAGGCATTAAATGTGGATGTTGTTATTGAATATTGGATATTGAAGCGTTCTTTGTGTGGACTCAGTACTGAGATGCACACATTCCCAAAAATATTGTTACCAAGGCAGCTATGAAGTCTTCTAAGCAAAGAGTTTGTCCCTGGGTATCCTGGGAATACACATAAACAGACTGACCAAATAAAAGGTGTTTTCTTCTTTTCCTTATTGCATTTCAGTTGATCCCAATCATGTAACTCTGGTATAATGGAGTTTAGCACATAAACATAGCTCAATTGTACTTTATTACCCAGAGAGTTATCTAGGAAGAGAGGGTTGCCAGATGCAGGATGGGCATTAAGAAGGATGAGAACTGAGAAAAGTTTCATATTTTACAATTAATATTGAGAACAGTTAATTAAATTGAGAACAGTTTCCGTTCAGGAATTCAGTTTGAAGTCAGATTGCAAAGGATTGAGAAGTGAGTTGAGAGAAGGGTAAGTTGAAACACTGAGCATAGATGAATTTTTCTGTAAGTTTGGTTGTAGCGAAAGGTAAGAGAGATATAGGATGGTATACCATAGAGAGGTGTTTTCCCTCTCTCCCCCAAGATTTGGCCATGTTTGTTGACCAAGGAAGGAAATGAAGGTTAAATGGAAAGAGGATAATTGTTGGGGCAGTCTGATGGGATCAAGGGAATATGTTGAGGAATTAGCCTTGGCAAGAATGTCACAGCTTCATTGGAGACTGGAGTAAAGTAGGAGAGAATGAGGGATTATGTCCAGGGTATTTGAGATATAGAGGAAGAGAGAAGAGGGAGCTCGTGGCAAATGGTCTTATTATATTCTTAGTAAAGTATAGGGCAAGATCCATTGCTAAGAGAGACTGGGAAGGGGATGGTGTGGGAGGCTTGCATAGAGAAGAGGAAGTTTGGAATGGCTTCTGTGGGAATCATAGAGTCACAGATCTAGAGCTGGAAGGAGTCATCTGGTCTAACTCCCTTATTTTGCAAATAAGAAATAAGGAATCTTAGGTTCAGGGAAGTTAAGATCACATAATCAGAAGTTCTATGGGAAGTACCTGACCAAAGCTGACGCTGTAGCTGCTATCCCATATTGCCTTTTGTATTCCATACACACCAAAATTCTTTAGCAGAACTCCCGTCCGTCATTAGTTAACAAACATTTATTGAGTGTTAAATATTTGCCAGTCGAGGAAATATGGTCACTGTTTCTCTAATTGACATTTAAGGTTAGGCTGTCAGAGGTGACAAGCCTAAATGGGAGCAATTGTTCTAAAAAGCACTGGAGGAAAGGGTTTATCAAACTTGCCACCCTTGATTTCTGCATGGAGCTCATCCCACTTTGAAACTGTGAAAACCATTAAGACTACTTTTCTAATTCTATTCCTTGGAATATGAGGAGGATGTTAGAGGAGGCGCCTGCATTAGGATTAAGAGGATTTACCCACAGCCAGGAAATGTTCACTGGGGCACAGGATCACCTCCAAGTGGATTTAAGGTAGTGCAAATGTTTTCCATGGAAACACACATCATTTTATTGAAGGGTTGCTTTGTTCTAATGAGAACATATTCAGAGTTTGTATGTGAGTATGAAGAAGATGTATAGTTATCATCTTCTGGGTGATCAGTCTTTAAGGAAGGAAGGTACTGTCTAAGGTGATTTTTAAGTTAGAACTGTCATCAATGGGAGAGATTATTGAGCTGGAGAGAATAAGAGTAATCTAGTACTACTACTACTATGCCCACATCATCCAGATGCATGGCATGTCTTAAAGTACTGCCTAGTTTTCTAACACTTTGTTTGGAATACTGACCATGCAGCACTACCTTTCAGCACATCATGATAAGAATATAGAACATAGAAGACCTTTTTGAAACAATATGGATCTCAAGAACTGGGAATATTATAAATGCAAAAAATGGAGTAATGTAGTATTTAGAGGAAGTTACTGGCACCAACTATTGAATTATGGTTATTGGTTGCTATCCTTTGTGATTTTTCAGTACAGAAGAATCTGTGCAATACACAGGAAAGTGAATTTTCGTCAATGAAAAGTTATGCACAGCACCTCTGACATTCGGAGAATGGGAGGTGGTGGTGGGGTTGAATGCTTTAATAGGTAGTATATGAGTTCAACTAGCAACCCCCAATCTTTACACCTAGAATTCATGGTGTTTGGGGATAAAAGTGTCAATATGGTAGGACCATCCTATTAGGGAGGTAGTAATTACAATTTTATTATGTCCGCTCCCATGACAATAGGGTCCTGGATTTACCAACCTCCAATGAAGGGGCAGCACTCTTAGGAAATATAGTAAGTACACCTCTAACTGAAAAATGAGCCTGCTGCCAGGACATTTGGAGTAGCTGAATTCTTGCTCCAGAGTTAGAAGGAGGCACACGTTAAGTAATGTTGAGCTTGATTACTAAGGGTAAGTGAATGTGACCATATATAATAGTGGCCATTAGGCCTTTAGCTGGGGTCCAGGTGATCTCCTGGCCAGGTTATTGCTCCATTATTGCCAGTCCCATTGACATATAGTATGGGTCTTCCCTCTGGGAAAGGAGTCATTCTTTCTGCCCTATTTTTCTTTGTCTTTGTATTATGTATTCCTAGGTACCACTAGAGACATCAGATTAGGAGATTTACTCATTTGTTGGCAAATATGGAAAAAGAAGGACCCTTTTTGGCTTGGTGATCCAAGCCCTTTGCACAGGAGTAGAGGAGAACACATTAACAAGGATACTGGCCCCTAAGGCTTGAGTTAGGTCTCAGGAAAGCACCCTGGATTCAAGATAAGCCTCATTAGCACAGACCAGAGAGGCTAATTCACTTCCCCTGTCCCCTTACTAAATAAACTGCTCCTTTGTGGTTTGGTTTAAAACTCTTCGTAGTTCATCTGCCTCCTAGGCAGCCCACTGGATAGAATGCTGGAGGCCTTGAGTTTGAATCTTATATCAGACACTTAGTAGCTGTATGACCCTGAGTAGGTAACTTAAGCTTTGTGAGCTTAAACATAAAAACGGGATATTCACACCTACTTCACAAGACTGGAAGAATTATGTGAAATAACATGTGAAGTGTTTTGTAAGCCTTAAGTGCTCTATAAACACTACCTATTATTATGATCTTATTAGCTTTCTTACACATTATTCCCATCCATGCACTCTGTGTTTCAGCCTTACCTTGCTGTTTCTCATACTTGATGCTCCATCTCCTATCCATGCCTTTAGACTGTCTGACCCCCTGCCCCCCAATCCCTGCAATAGGCTGTCTCCTTACCTTTTCAGATCCCTGGTTTCCTTCAAGACTCAGCTTGAGCATTGTCTCAACCTGTGGGTTATGTTCAATTTGTAACAATGAAAATACATCCTGCATATTAGATAGATTCATAACAGTAGCAAAATTATAGTTATGAAGTAGCAGCGAAAATAATTTTATGGTTGGGGGTCACCACAACATGAACTGTATTAAAGGGTCGCGGCATTAGGAAGGTTGAGAACCACTGCTCTACAGGAATCCTGTTCTTATCCTCCCTTCCCTCATGGAAATACCTTCCCCACCAAGGTTATCTTGTATCTATGTTGTGTATAACTGTACATATTTTTTTTCCTGTTAGCTTCTTCAAACTACCTGTTCTCTTTCTTTTTCTTGTTTGGTTTTGTTTCCTCTTTCCCATTGTTCATTCCATCGGTTATAATCCTTCTTTACAACCTGATTAATGTGTAATGTGAAAGTATTTGCAGATCCTATGCCACCGTGGCGGAGGTGGGGAAGGGAGGGGAAGAAAATTTGAAGCTCAAGGGATTGTGGAACTGAATCTTGTAAACTAAAAGTAAACAAACAAATTAATAAAGACAAAAAAAAAAAGAATGTGAGCTTCTTGAGGGCTTGGACTGTTTTGATTTTGTCTTTGTATTTTCAGTAAAATGGTGGCACAAAGTAGGTGTTTAATAAATGCTTGTTGATTAATGAATTATGAGATAGAGCTTGCAAACTTTCACATTATTTGCCTTATTATTGTGCGTTGTGTGCTTTGCCCTCAAAGCTCAGTTAAAGTCCCCCCTTTTCTAGGAGTGTACCTGACTCACTTACAGTGATGATGTATTTGTTTAAGCTTAATGTTGACTACCTTTTAAAACTCACTTGTAATTGGGCTTTTCCTGCAGTACTATTTATGCTGAATTTTGATACTTCATGCATAGAAGGCTCTAAGCCCCATTTTTCTCTAGATTGTTGCAACCAGAGCTATTAGCCGAGTACTCATTTATTCCTAGTTTGGCAGCTATTCCAGTGATGGCTAAGTCATGATGTATCTCAGCGGTGAGGGTTTCTGAAACACCACAATTGATTCTTTGGATAGGAAATATATGTGTGCATGGTTGATATCTATGTGTGTATGTGTCTATTTCTCTCTATGTGCCGCCTAGATGCGTCTCACCACCTCCCTGCCTAGAGAGACATATGGAGCCTGAAATAAGTCACATTTCTTTGTTAACTTTCTTTCAGACAGAAGCAGAACATATGACTTCATTCTTGTTATCATGTACATCACTTGCAAAGCAGCTTGAAGAAGCAATTAAAGAAGAACAACAGGTATTTATCCTCTGTAAATTGTAAAGAATGAAAACATTTTAAATTTACTTTAGAAAAATGTAGTATATGGTGATCCGTCTTCCATTCAGTTTGCTGAGGTAACTTTTCTAGAGCTTAATTCTGACCATGTCATCACCCTGTTCAATGAAGTTCAATGACTTTCTGTTACCTCTAGGCTCTAACTTAAACTCCCATCTGTCTAGTGGTATTGTACCATAATCCCCTCCTTAAACTCTCTTTTCCAGCTATACTGGTCTGCTTGTAGTTATTCAAGCAAGGCCTCCAGTCCCTTTTTTCATGCATTTCCATGACTGAAATACTCAGCCCCTTCACCTTGGCCTCTTAGTTTCCCTGACTTCATTCAAATCTCAGTTAAAGTCCCCCCTTTTATAGGAGGCCTTGCCTGGTTCCCTTGGAAGCTCACACCTTCTTCTTTCAGATTACTTTCCATCTACTCTCTCTATTTCATATTACCAACATATTGTCTTCTCCATTAATATGTATGTAGACAGGGACTTTTCCTTACCTTCCCTTGTATCTCAAGGCTTAGTACTGTGTCTGGCTCATGGCAAGCATTTAAGAAATGATTGTTGACTTACTGTTTGACTGATTCAGGAACTCCAGTCCAAGAGATTCTTAGTCTAATGGAGGAGGAAGGGAAGAAAAAATGCTTACAAATGAGCATGGTACAAAGTAGAAAATGTTATGTCTAAATGGGAGGTCATCTGTTGGAATTAGGCCAAGGTGGTACACAAGCTGACCCTCAAAGGAAGGAACAGATTGAAACAGTTGCTGTGGGATTACATTCTTGGCATGATTGATAGCTAATGAAGGTGCAAGGGTACAGGATAGGGTAGGGTGAGATGGCAGAAAAGCTTGTAGTCTAATTTGCATGGAGTAGAGACTATTAAATGCAGGTTAAAGCCAGATAACACATGAACATTAATGCCAGAATGAAGAGTTTGTATTTGTCCTATACTCAGTGGAGAGCCATTGGAGGCTTTTGCACAGGTAATTAATGTGGTTAGATTTGTTTATTATTTGGAACATTATTTTGGCAGTTATGTGAAGAATGAATTAGAGAGGAAAAGTACATTATAATAGAAAAAGTGCTAGTTCTAGCTTTTCATGGGATAGAGCAGAAAACCTGGCGCCTGGAAGCCTAGAGTTCAAATTTGACTTCAGATCCTTATTGGCTTTGTGACCCTGGGCAAGTCACTTAACCCCCAACTGCCTCCATTTCTTATGTGTAAAATGGTGATAATGACACCTACCTTCCAGGCTTGTTGTGAGAATAAAATAATATTTAGAAATAATTTTGCAAATATTAAAGTTCTTTATAATAAGTGCTATTATTCTGAAAACTAGATGTGAAATCACATTGTCATGACAAGATAGTTTTTCACTTAACAGAAAATTGCTATAGACTTGAAAAATATAATATCATATATTTTGTATTTTGAAAGTTGGTGTTGTAATCATATTTATTTATTATATGCTTTTATTTTCCAGATGTTGGAATCTCTTTTTAAGGTAATTATCTGAATTGTTGCTGGCATTTACAAAACTTGTACAAAACATTTATATAACTATATTTGTAAAAAAAATCCACAAAGGTTAGGTTATAAAATAGAATTATATATGAATGAATGAATGAATGACTAAACAAGTATTTAGTATCTACTGTGTACTGCCTGGTGGTAGGCAGGCACTGGGGATAGAAATTAAGACATGATATTGTCCTTGCCCTCAGAGAGGTTCTATTTTAATAAGAAGGTTACAGTGTAAGATGCAAGGGAATTAGGAGCCCGGGGAAGA
This sequence comes from Pseudochirops cupreus, assembly GCA_028627135.1. NCBI lineage: Eukaryota > Metazoa > Chordata > Mammalia > Diprotodontia > Pseudocheiridae > Pseudochirops > Pseudochirops cupreus. Next base: position 528,043,253 of record CM053581.1, on the reverse strand, counting down.
AGTTTTGGTCTGAGGAGTTACAGAGACTGTGAGTGAAACCATGAAAGAGTCTATTTTCATGCCCTTGCTAGTTGTGGTGATAGCACCCATTTGATTGTTGTGTGTAGAGCTAGATGGAGAGGTGCAGAAGGAGTGGGGGTGAAGGTTAGTCTAGTAGTATATATAACAAGATGCCTCTGCTGAGTAGACCCTGGTTTTCTGACTAGATGAGTAAGACTGACTGGAGACAGCTAAATATAGTGTGTATTAAGTCACTCACTTGTGGAATAATTCTCCCAAAGTGGGGGGAAACTTGATTTCTGGAGGTCTAGACCACAAGAATTATTGTTCCTGGTGGGAAAAAGGGCATGGATTTCCATATTGTATCTTTGGGAAGACTCTTATAACAAAAAAGAAGATTATCAAACTTTCCAATGTATGTATGTATGTGAAAGATGATCAAACTTTCATATATATATATATATATATATACACATATATATATATACACACACACATATATATGTCTATATCTCTATGTATACCTACATATATACACAAAGATATAATTCCCCATCTGCTGCACCTGAAGTTTGTCACCTATCTGCAAGCTCACTGAAGGGTTGGCTTGGGATTTGGATTAGAAATCAGAAAAGCTATAATCTCTCTGAGATACATGCTTCAATGCATAGATAAAAATGTTTATCTTGATATTTGCTCATCTTTACTCATCTTGATATTTCATTTACAAAATTTTAACACATTAGTAATTAATATTCCTTTTTTTCCCTTAAAGTGGTTTCAACAAGAGGTCTATCATGTAGAAGAGGTAAGTATAATAACTTAAAACAATTAAGATATTTGGTCTTAACTTTTGAACATTAAAAACCTGGGTGTCTGGAGACCCTTAACCAAATTTATTATAATTAGTTAACATTTCTTCAATACTTTTTGGTCATGTCTTACTTTTGCATAGTAACTTAAAAAAAACTTTGAATGAATTTTCTGTTCTGGAGGCATTCACTAACAAGACATGTGCCCCCTTTCATCTATGCATATTAATTAGCAATGTGAACAATATTTGCTACCACATTTCATTTCCAATATTTTTGAGATATTTGTAGAAGTAGAATTTGATATTTACTTATGATTGTATATGTACCATGAAACAGCCCATTTATTGATAAAACCTTTTTTTAGTAGTTAAATCTTATAGGGAAAATAATTGTGAAAACTGAGAAACATTTTTTTTAAAGTTCCTCTCCCTTGACTCCTGGCTCCTGTGGGATCAGAGAGAAAATAAATAAGTAAAAGCATGGAGAGGACATTATTTATTTATTTATTTCCTCTAGGAGCTTGCGGTCCAGTTGGGGAAAGACTGGAGTATTTCATGTAGCTAAAGATGAAATGGAAAATAAATACATTTGGAATATATAATTTAAATATTCTTAATAGGTTGTTATTTTTTTCAAGAATGAGCATTTAGCTCTGTAAGGTAGAAAGGGAAATATGTGAGTGATGCTGTGAAGGTAGAAATGACAAGATTTGGCAACTGATTGGATATGTAAGGTGAGTGAGAGTGAGGAACTGAGGATGTTAATGAGGATGCAAACCTTGGTGACTGGGAGGCTGCCCTCAACAATAATAGGGAAAACCAAAAAAGGAGAGGGTTGGGATTTGGGGGAAGAGAAAATAATTCTGTATTGGACATGTTGAGTTTGAGATGCCTATGAGACATCCAGTTTAAATATCCAGTAAGCTGGAGAGAGAAACTAGGACTCTGTGTGTGTGTGTGTGTGTGTGTATCTATATATCTGGGAATCATATGTTTAGAGATGACAATTTAATCTTTGAGAGTCAATAACATTATCGAATGAGAAAGCAGAAGGCTACATAAGAGGACCAAGGACAGAGCCTTGAGTGACATCCACAGTTAGTGGGGATGATTTGGATGAAGATCTGGCAAAAGAACCTGAAAAGGAACTGTTGTACACATACTATCTGTGCTGTCTATTAATTTTATCAACTTCTTGGCTTGTCCTTCATAATCTGTCAACCACAGTCACATCCATGCCAGATGAGTAGGAGGAGAACCAAGAGAGAGCAATGTCATGGCAAAAACAAAAAAGAAGACAGTGTCCAGTAGGAGGAGGCAGCCAACAATTCAAGTACTCCTGAAGTCAGGTTGGATGAGGCCTGAGAAAAGGCCTCGAGATGAAATTATTGATAATTTTGGAGAGAGCAGTTATGCCTGAATGAGGAGATCAGAAGCCAGATTGCAGAGCATTGAGAAGAGAGTGAAAGGAGAAGCTTTCAAGAAGCTTCTCCTAAAAGCTTCAAGTTCAGATAGCTTTTTCTTTCTTTTTAAGAGAAATTACTTGTTTTTATTCTGAACTTAACAAACTTCAAATAAAACTAATGTTTTCATGTACAGATTAAATAGAAAAAGAGATTTGTAAATGAATCTGAAAATCTCTTTTATGAACATCTTGATTTTCCTTTTAAATGTAGAATAAATTCAACATATAAATTTTAAAGCTGTCCTGCTTTTCTTCGACCTATTTTCCAGGTCAGTTGTTTTTGATAATTTGATACCTATCTTACTTGGTCTTCTCTTTTTTTTTAGTCTTTCGACTTTATTCAAATATTTCTTGTTATCTTTTGGAATTCACTGAATTCTGTTTACTTTGTTCTGTTTTTAGTGAAGTCCACTATTTGGGTAAGGTTTTCCGCTTTTTCTTTTAACCTATTCTTCCATTTTTTTTTGAGTTCTAATCCTGTTTTTAATCTCTTCGTTATATCCAGTCATTCTTGGAATCCTTATGGCCAAGTCATTCCTTTCTCTGAGAGTCATCTTGTCCTTGCTATGGAATTACTCTCTTAGACTTCTATTAACCCATAGTATTTCTCATTGTGTTTGGAATTTTCTTGTATTTGCCCATATCTCCAGCCTCAGTTTTGGGGTAGGGCACAGCTCTACTCCTCTTCTGGCTCCCTCCCCTCATTCTTGGATGGGGTAAGAAGGCAATGTTTGGTTCTGTCCCCTATGTAGTCTGAATGCCAAATACCAGTCATTCTGGATGGAATGAATGGGATCAGACCAACCATTTTGCCTTGATCCCTGGTTTCTGCCTCTTTTTCTGGTAGCACATTATAGTTATTGGCTTTAGCCCTTCTCCATTTCCTTTTTATTGCACAGTCTCTGACTGGGAGTCATTACTGTACCACAATCCTGAAAGAATACAGTCATTTGTAGGAGATTGTCATGGCCTTAGGCCAGCATGCAAGACAAGCTGTTGAGTTGCAGCCCTATAAACAGCTTTGAGTTCTCTAAGGCCTATCTTGCCTTGACTTGTGGATGCTGTCTCCCTGCCCACTGCTTCTCTGAGATTGCATAGGCCTCAAGTCCTGCTAACTGCACATAAACCTTGCACTGTCAGAGTCCCCCAGGCTTCTGGCCCTGTGAGAACAGGTGAGGCTCCTGCTCTCTTGCTGAGTTCTGCTCATATCTCCCATAGGCTGTTTGACCAGAGCTTGCAGGTACTTTTGCCTTTCCTGTTGCATCCTCACTTGGAGTGCTTGCAGGCTGTTGGCCATCCTCATGTGCAGTCCTGGGTTGAATGGAAGACCCTACTGCTGTATTTCTTTTATCCTTTTGATTGCTTTTAAATATTTGCTAGAGGATATGTTAGAGAATTGGGTTCCTCTTAACCTTTCAAATGGTAACTGTAAGCAGAAATTTTGGTAGCAAAAATGCTAAGTTAAAAATAATTTAAAACTTGACAGTTTTAACTTTAAATACTTACATCCTTGTATGATTAACTTTTCACTTGTTTTTCACGTATTCTCAACTGCTCCTTGAGGGCAGAAGACCTTGTTGTGATATATCTTTGTGTCTCATACAAGGTCTAACACATTGCTGTACACATAATATTCAGCCCAAAACTGTGACTGAATTAATTTCATCCACTTTTATCTCCATTTCTTGCTATGTAATAGAAAAGGCATGATTCATAGAAGAGTCTAGTAGCTTCCTCTTTTCCAGAAAAAACTGCAAAGCACTGTTTACGTCTTAGGCTATCCAGCAAATGATAGTCAACAAATCAGGGCTGGGCTTCTCCAGCCCTGCTCTGTGGGTTTGTCCTCTAGGGTTCCAGTATTAGCTTTTTGGAATGGTGAGTGTCAGATGGATGACAGATGATTTGGCATGACCCAAGGCATCTTATTATTTTCAGTGTCTTGCATATAGGCTATCAGTTATAGGTTGCCATAATGAAGAGATTCTCAAAAAGCATTTTGAGTAAGCAAATTTATTACCATTTAGCAATGATTTGTCTTACATTATTACTGTTATATCAGTTATACAAATAGTGTTAAGAAAATACCTAATATAGAAGCTAAAGGTTGATTTATCTTCATATATAATCTCTTATTTTCTCATATTAGAAGTAGTAGATGATTCTGAAGTTGTTTTTTCCAGAGAAACAAATATACAGGGAAGTACTCACTTGATCTGATCTTATTGTCATTTTGCTTTTTAAAATGTCTAATAAATATAATCTTAGTTTTAAACTTAGTAGCAGCTCTTGTCGCACATTTGCTTAGAAGTTTATAAAATATTACTTTAACATTTGGCTATCGCTACAGGTAAGAATAGTATTCCAAGAATATTTTTGTTATGGTTAATAAAATATTTTGGGGGGAGAGCCCCAGGTATAGTAACTTTAAAGTATCTGATTGAAATTTTATTCTTTTAGTTAGTAAAAGAACAAAATGTTTCAGACTGGGAGCTTCCTTTGCCAGATAAAGCAGTGTCTTCAAGTATTGCCCAAGTGATAGACCGTTTGCAAAAACTTGAAGATTTAAGGAATCGCTTTGGTGCAGTGCCGAAGGTCACCCAAAGAGCTGTAGCTGCAAAACATAAGCTGTAAGTGAACTGTATTTCATTACATTAGGAACATGAAGAGGAGAGATTCAGTTAGTGCTGAAGTTGGGAAGGAGTAGCAGACATTTTTGACAGTGAATTTGTAGGTCATTTAGATCAACTAGAACACATGATCAGCTTGCTATATCTTCTCTATCTGTCTGGAGCTGTTTCTGTGTGAAGCTTTGAGCACTTGGCTTTGCCTCCTGCCCCATCATCTCCTATCTATCCCCTAATGATCATTGCTTAGTTTTTCTACTCTTGTTTCTGGGTTGTAAGAGTTGATGGAAAGTAGTCACACAGCTATACTGATGGGTGCCACCACACATTCATTCTAACTAAGCTCATGGAGCTTCCACTCACCTGTTTTTTTTAGTCATCTCATTTGTTAGCAAGTATTTATTGAGTGCCTATGATGTAGCTCACAATTACTCTGGATGATATAAATAGGGATAAGACATAGATCCAGTATTTACAGAGCTTACTACTCTAGTAGGATAGGTAAGACATATATATATACATATTTGAATCCTGTCTCTGTGACCATGGGCCACTATTACCCCTCTCTGGGTCTGTTTCTTTGTAAAATGAAGGGATTGGGTTAGATGATTTCCAAGGTCCTTCCTATCTCTCTGTACTATACTATAAATAATCACAACACCATGTAGAATGTGACGGTGAAGGCCGCCCAAAAGTGCAAAAAACCCAGTTGGTGTTCAGAGGAGGCCGAGACTATTTCTGTTTGGGAGTGGAGGTGGAGTGAGGAGGGAGGATTAAGGAAGGCACCTTGGAGGAGATGGATTTGAAAATGGAGGTGCTTATTGAATTTCCTGTGATAATTATTTTCTAACTTTCAGCTCTCCTTATGATCCTCATGCCCCCCAACCCTATGTTTTCCTTTAAGGAGGTGACCTCATTGTGTTCCCCTGAACATCATCCCTTGAGAGAAGAGACCAGAAAGCCTCAGAACCATACTCTTAGATAAAAGTTTTAAATAGTCTGGGGCTGGTTTTCAGCAAAAATGGTCACTCCTAGCAATTTTTTGTCTTTTAAGTGTTTACCCCAGCAGTGTTCTTTTCCTTGCTTTTTGACTCGTTTTTTCATGTTCATCCTTAGTTGTCCCATCTAGTTTCACACTTAGCCATGTACTGCTCATTATTACTAACTTTCCATGCATATTGTCTTCCTAGTGAGATTGTAAGTTCTTTCTGAGGTAGGAACTGTGTACCTTTTTCATATTCCCACAGTACCCAAAAGAAGACTGTGCAAATAGTATCCATTCAATAAATATTAATTCAATAAATGAATGAATTATTAAATGGTTAGTAATATGTCATTTTTCTGTTCTGTTTCTTCTCTGTTTCACTTTTGATTGGCTATTTATCTGTTTAGAATTTACTTTTATAAACAACTACATTATATCAAACTTACATAAAACATTTCCTTTCCACAGCCAAATGGTCTATATACACGTGGGGAGGGAGGCTACATATTATAGACTCCCCACTCAGTAGAAGTTATGGAGGAATGAAGGGAAAAAAAGGCTCAACAGGTAGAGCAAATTCAATCAACAGATAGAATTTTTTGATTCTTATCGACTGGCAACCTCAGATTCCCCTTTCCCATTAATTTACAAAGAACTAGGGGCAAATGGAGAAAAAAGTTTAGGTTGCCTGCATATTCGAATCCTTGATTTGTAATATATGAAATTGCCAAGATTTGCTTAATTACATTTTGAGTTTTAGTTTTGGCTTTCAAGTGTAAATGAAATTATTCCTTGACAAAAGTTTTCTTTTTCTGTTGACTTCATATTTGCCATTGTTTATTTTGTTTGCATTCGTGTTTTTTACTCACAGTTTGGATTAGCCATTTAGCTTTATAGCTCTACTAAGCTTTACTTGTTTCTCATTTGGTTAAAAATTACTAACAGAATTCTCATGAAACGTTGTGATTTTTCTTACTTTTGTGATCAGATACCCATAGCACTTCTTAGACTGAACAGCAAGCACAGTTAAATGTAACTTCAACTCTTAATATTTATGTATTAAATTAGGTTTCATTGTGGTAAACTTTGACAGGGGCAGCCAATCAGAAACAACCCAAATTTACGAAGCTGTAAAGAAGATGATTGAAGGTGATTGTTTTTTCGTTAGTGTTGCTTTTAAAACATTATGTATGTTAATTTATAGTAAAAATCATTAGTAAAAGTTATAAAAAAATCTAATCTGGATTTCTTTTCCTACAATAAGTAAATATTTTTATGTAAAATTAGAGTGATAAATCACTGTATAACTTTGTAAAAATAATTATATGCCAAAATTTATACACTTATAAAATATTAGAGTTAGATATTTAATTTATTAAATACTAGAGAAGCATGAATTTATCTCTGTAATATCTCTGATTACAAAATTTACTCCTGATCTCCCTTAATCAGATTCTACTACAACTTTGAGTGAGATTGCCCCCTAAATTCCCTACTAGAACCAGCCTTATAAACCTCAGGGATCATTTGACAACAGACTACTATGCCATGACAAATTGCACTCACTAAATCACATAACAGATTGCACCTTGAATACGGTTTGTTGAACACATACTTAATTATTCTAAGAATAGGTGATTTCAGGGTTAAGGACACCATATCCACCAGTTCTCATTATTACCTTTCCATGCCTTGTTGAACATCTTTGTGAGATACTATGGTCAAAATTTTATCATCCTGTGATCAACCTTAGGATGAGACTTTTTGAACTTAGGCAGGCGGGTCCTCAGATGACAAACTCAGCCCATATTGAGCATATAGAAATAACATATGCATTGTTCACTTTGGAAATATTTTAACTTCAACCAAATATGTGAATCATTTCTAATAATGACTTTGAAAAGAGAATTTTAGTTTTAATATGAAATCCATATCACATATTCACAGACAAAAGTAGATGAAAGGGTGGCTGCCAATACCCCAGTGCAGCTGCCCACTATTTAGAGGAAAGAAGCGAGCTGGCTAGCCCTTTGACTTTATGATTGAATAGACAGAGCTAGCTTTGTACATCCCAACTTCAAGACACAAAATCTTTGAAAACTAGTCAGGGAAATCAATTGCCCTGAGCCTCTTTGAAGATACTGGGTCTCTGTACCTTTTATTGCCTTACCTCCCAGTTTACTTAACACTTTGGTCCTCAACTATTCATTTGTTCTTGTCCTATGTATCCTGTTCCTGCTCTGTTTTTATGAGTACTACCTTATGCAGAAAAGCCTGTTTACTTCTTTTTTTTTTCTTTTTTTCTTTTTTGGAGCCGGGAGGGCAGGTCAGCTGGGTTTAAGTGACTTAAGGTCACATGGCTAGTAAGTGTCTGAGGTCAGATTTGAATTCAGGTCCTCCTGACTCCAGGGCCGGTGCTCTATTCACTGCACCACCTAGCCGCCCCAAAACCTGTTTACTTTTGCAACCGTTGGAAACTGTTTTGAATAACCTAGCACTGATCTATCTTCTGCATATTTGACAATTGTCTTGCCCATGCCTCAGAACTGTTGTTAATCATGAGTGTGGATCTAGGGTTTGTGTACTGAAAACTGACCTGGACTATTTATACTCCTATGTAGTTAAAAACACAAGGAACTTTAAGTGCCACAGAAGTTTTTTTAACAGCCTGTATTTCTGTTAACTCACAGCCTTGTGTGGCATGCTCTTCTCCTTATTGCTGATTTTGGACCACCCAGGTAGTAAAGGATAAAGCAGACATTTTGACTACCTGGTCCCAAGAAAGCCTTAGCTGTGCTATAATCATTATGTCAGAGGTTCCCTTTTCATACAGACATGCTTTTTGGTGGACTTCTTACTTTTCTGGCTCATGGCTAGCATCCAGATAAACTGGGAACTTATGGTTTGATACAACCTAAGAAAAGTGTTGTGGATACACAGGGAACTCACCAAGTCACTTATGCTTCAAAAGATAGGGGCAGAAGATGGAAGCAAAAGCAAGGAATAGGAGATGGATAAAAAAGTGGCACAGTCTTGTAAGAATAATGGTGAGAGGCTCAGAATAAGGTTGGTGGGGAAAAAAGGATAACAGAAAGATTTTTAAATATTGGGAAAAGACTGATGCTTGGGATAGATGAGATGTGGGTAACTGATAACAGAAGAGGTAATGCTGTTCAGTTTTGTTTTTGCTGTTTTCTCTGCCAAAAAGAAAGTCTTTTGGACTGGAAAACATGAAACAAAATTGGCAATATGGAACTGATGTTCAAGAAAATTAGGAAGACAGTAAGAGAGCATCTAGCTACAACATGCAGGTTTAAGGTAGTAGGCTCATATGAACCGATATGCCTGAGTTGTGAAGGATCTGATAGATGTAATTACTGAAACTGCTGTCAGTGATCTCTGAAAGACCATGACAAGTGGGGAACAAACCTCAGGGTTTGAAAAGGTCAAATGTGACTTTATTAAAAAGAAAAAAAGGATGAGAATGGAGTTTATAAACTCTAAGCCAGTGAGTTTGATATCAAATCCTGGCTCACATCTAAAACAGTATTGGGAAGAGGATGATTAGAGAACATGAATACAACTCATGGCCCAGTCCTCCCCTCCTCTCCCAGGGACTTTGGTACATGGAGCCTTAAGCAGCAATTGGATCACCTCCTTTAAGCATTCTAATGGCTCCTTATTACCTCCAAGATCAATTATAGACTCTACTGCTTGACAGCTAAATCTCTTCACAAACTGGCCCCTTCCCACCTATTCAGCCTTATCATAGATTACTCTTCTCCATATGCTCTTTGGTTCAGCCAAATTGTGTATTTGCTGTTATTCACATACAACAGTCCTTTTCCTGTCTCAGGATTTTTACAATCCCTGGTTTACTTCAAAACTCAGTTCATGTGTTATCTTCTTTATGTGACCTTTCTTGGTCTTCCCCAGCTGCTATTACCTTCCCTCTAAAGTAATCTTGTGTCTGTATTTGTGTTTTGTATATACCTGGGTTTTTTAATATGTGTGTCTGTGTGCAGCTTGGTATTAGAACCAGTTTCCCTGCAGGAAAGGAATAAGTTCTGGGATAGCTGCATATACTTCTGGGAATCATAGTCTAGATGGAGAGGTAGTGTCCTCTTGTCTGGTAGAAATTTTATCATGATGTGAGAGTTGGAATTGGAATTGAAAGCAGGGGAGCATCTTTTTTCCAGTTCTGTTACCAGAATACTAAGCAGTTTATCTGGTGGTCTCATTAGCAATTTTGACCAGGAGCAGAGAGGAGCAGTGTACACATGAGGGGGGACATGCTTGCAATGGGATTGAAGAGTGCACCAAGCTGATTGCATCTTGCCTGTGGGGACTCTAATGAGAGAAGCTACTTCTGATTCCTGGAAATGGCAAGTCTTTTGGACTTGCCTTTGGTACCTTTTTTTTTTTAATTTCTATTTATTTATTTATTTATTTATATGGGGTTTTTTTGGAGAGGGGAGGGCAGGGCAATTGGGGGTAAGTGACTTGACCAAGGTCACACAGCTAGTAAGTGTTAAGTGTATGAGACTGGATTTGAACTCGGGTCCTCCTGACTCCAGGACCGGTGCTCTATTAACTGCACCACCCAGCCACCCCTTTGGTACAGGTTGTTAATGATTGTAATTGCTATGGGAGAGTTGTGAAAGACTTATTACTTATTTACCTACAAACATAGGCATTCCCTCTAAGACTTCATTTTTCCCTTTGTTCTTTGAGTTATTTTAAATTTCTGATTTCATAGCGTTTCCTTTTCTAATTTAACCTTTTGATATAAAACTATCATCATAAATGTTCTATGTATCTATTATTGATTTATAATGAAGGAGCTGTAAGGGAGATAGTGAATGGCTAGACTGATACATAGAAAGCATCCCTCTGTCTAAGGGTTTGTTTTCTGTAGGGTTTGTTTTCCTAACTTCAAGCAAAAGAGAATCTCAGTTATTTTTGATAAACTCCCTAAAAGACAGAATTGAACTCTACCTGGGGTTTTCTCTCTTTAGGCTAAAGTCTCATGCCAAGTTTACCAGGGTTTTCTGGTAAGGCATGTGAATGTGTGTACTATGTCTTTTGCTTTTGCTTCCCATTATTTTCTTCTTAAGCATGCTCAGGAGAGAGGGATGGCAGTGACTGAGAAGTCCTCCTATGCCAGTTCTTGGCAGGAAAAAGTCTGAGGAGTGACCCAACTCCAAATTCCAAAAGATCAGTTGCTCCCTCACCTGTATAGTCGATCTTCCTGGACAGCGCCCTCTGCTGGTAGCAAATGCATTAGACTATTACAGTCATCTTGAAGGCTGAAGCAATTTCGTGTTCGCTTTGTATTCTCAGTACCTGGCATAGTTCCTGGCATGGAGTAAGTGCTTAACAAGCGCTTGTTGATTGATTGATGAATTGAACCAGTAAAGGAACCATAAAACACACAGATAGTTTGTTGCACTCCTGGAAGGTGGGAGCTCTTTGTGGGACTGCTAAAAGGTTATTTCCTGCCCATTTTGGAGCTGCACAGTTCACAGAATTATCATGAAGGCTTGGTAAAGTCTAGATCTTCTTCTCTGCCATGGCATGGCTTTGGTCTTTCACCTTCAGATAGTCTTCCCTTCCCTCCTCTGCCCTGCCCAGCCCTGCCATACAGAGGCACAAAGTTCCAGGGAATGCTCAGCTCTGGATGCTTCCTGGTGAGAAGGAGAGTGTCTAGAAGCATGGAGAGGGAGTTCAATAACAGAATAAATGAGACTTTGGTGGGGGAAAAGTGTTAACTGGGAGATGAGGGGAGATTTCACAGAGAAAGTGGTAAATGAACTGTGAACCTTGAAGGGAGATAAGGCATGGGGCTATTCAAATGCATTGAGAGAAGAGATTAAATATGAAGTTGAAGTAAAAGTGAATAGTCTAGTTTTACTAGAATGTAGAGCACTGGTTCTCAACCTTCCTAATGCTGTGACCCTTTAATACTCATATATGGGCATATCTGCATGTGGGTGGGACTCGCCTGGAGACGGTTAGAGGAGCAGTGTCTCGGTTCCTAAGACCATCGGAAATATGTGTTTTCTCATGGTCTTAGGCGACCCCTGTGAAAGGATTGTTTGACCCCCAAAGGGGTCGCGACCCACAGGTTGAGAACCACTGATGTAGAGTGTTTGAAGAAGACTAATATTAAATAAAGCCATAAAGACACGTTGAAACCACATTGTAGCAGGCCTTCACAGGCATGCTGAGTAGTTTTATTTTATACAGTAGGCAATTGTGAGTTATTGCAGGTGTTTGTTGTTGTTGTTTTTGTTTATTAGCCTGGGATTGACATCAAACCTCTACTTGAGGATGATTATTCCGACAGTTGTATAGGGAATGGATTGGAGACAGAAGAGATTGGAAGTAAGGAGACCGCTTTATTAATTGATCAATTAATGGACTAGATAGAACATTAGCCTTGGAGCCAGGAAGACTTGAGTTCAAAGTGACTGTGTGACAAATCACTTCACATCTGCCTCAGTTTCCTCATCTATAAGATGGAGAGAATAATAGTAACTCTTTCCTAGGGTTGTTGTGAGGATCAAATGAGATAGTAATCATTGTAAAGCACTTAACAGCACAGTGCTTGGCATGTAGTAAGTGCTATATACATGTGACTTAGTATTATTAATTAGCAGACTGTTGCAATAGTCAAGGTCAGAGATGTTGACTTCCTGAACAAGGATGATAGCTATGAGAGTATAAAGAAAGGGGCATATATTCAAAGTCGACTTAGTTGACAACAGATTAGATATAGGTGATAAATGGAGTAGAAAGTCAAGGATAATTCCAAGGTTTAAAACCTGGGTAACTAGAAGGATGGTAGTATGTTCAGTAGAAATGTTTGGAGGAGTACTAGGTTTAGGATGAAAGGAGTTAGGGTATTTGACATAATGAGTTTGGGATGACAGTGGGACATGCAGTTAACAATATCCAATAGACAGTTAGTGATATGGCAGTAGACTTCAGGAGAGAGATTAGTGATCAATACATAAATTTGGAAATTATTTGTATAGATATAATAATTGATCCCACTGGAGCCAATGAGATCACCAGTGTGGAGAAATTGAGAGAGTAGAGAAATAGACCCAGAATAGAGCCCTTGGGGGATAATGATTGGGGGTCAGGAGATGAATGATGATCCAGCAAATGAGTCTGTGAAAGAACTGTCAGAAAAATCAAGAGAGTACAGTGACACAGAAGCCATGGGACATTTTCTAGGGCATCATTACCAAAAGCTGAACAGAGCCCATGTATATCACTCCTTCGTCTTGCTTTTTTTGTTCATACTGCATTTTCTCTTTCAACTGTCTCTTCCCTTTTTATTTGCCTATCCAAATACTATACATCCTTCAGTGTTTTCACTTCCTCTATGAAATTTCCCTTCTCTATATATACAGTTAACGATCTCTCAGACACTCAGACATATATTGTAATAGTCTTTGCTTCATATGCATTAATCTTGTCTTTCCCATGAGAGTATACATCCTCTGAGGTTAAGGATCGTGTCTTTTCTTTCTTTTATATACCCTACAACAGGCACAGTATAGGGTAGTGGATAGAGGGTTAGCCTTGGAGCCAGGGTGATGTAGGCAGACTCTGACCTACATGTGACCCTGGGCACGTCTCTTAATTTCCCACTGCTCTGCACACTTGTTGTAGAGAAGGGGCTGACCTACGTTGGCAGAGGGGGTTTTCTTACCTGAGAGTTTCTTATACCAGTGAAATTACAGATCTATTCCCTATCCCTATAATTACTATTAGAAAATTGTAAATAGTAGTAAAATGATGAAAATTTCATTTCCTTTTCTCACAGACTTTGGTGCAAATTTTCAAAATGATGAGTTCATAGAAAATATCATGGACATTGCAGATAATGTGTTTTTACCAAGTGAGTTTAAAATTCTATCATTGTGCTAATTAAAGTTTGTTGAATACACTTTGTATTTTGTTGTTGTTCGGTTGTTTCACTTGTATTAGACTCTTTGTGATTAGGGTTTCCTTGGCTGAGATACTAGAGTGGTTTGTTCTTTACTTCTCCAGCTCATTTTATAGATGAGGAGCTGAGGCAAACAGAGTTAAATGGTTTTGCTGTGATCATGTAGCTGGTAAGTGTCTGAAGCCAGATTTGAATTCGGGAAGATGTTTTCCTGACTCAGGCCCAGCACTCCTAGCTGCCCTCGCTCTGTAGTTTACTACCATGTTAATTACAGTAATTGCAATATAAATAATCATAACTCCCCTATATATAGCGCTTTATGATTTAATGAATAGCCCTGGAGATTATACTTAGTAAAAAATAACTGACCTTTAGAAAGTAGTGCCATAGTACCTTTTAAATTATTTGTGCGAGACAATATGATTCTGAACTCTGGGAGTCAGGATACTAATTTTGCCATTAACTAGTAGTGGGACCTTTGGCAAGTTACACGATCATTCTGATCCTCGGTTTCCTCATTTGTAATATGAAGAACTAGGATGTAGATGGCATTCTTGATCAGGTATAGGTTGCCCTTGATGGCCTCTTAAGGCCCATTCTGATTTGAGATTTGGAGTCTGTTCAGCAAAGAATGTAACAGTAATGAGATGACACAGAAATCAGTATATGGGTTTAAGACTTGGTTTTGCCGCTTACTAGCTATGGGACCTTGAACAATTCACCCCCAGTTTTCTCATCTATACCTTAATGATAACAATACTTCCCCAGCCTACCTCAAAAGGTTGTTATGAGACTCAAATGAACTATTTATACCATACTTTCTAATAATCTCTTTCTATTCAACATTTAATAAATCATGTAATCATTGAGTTTCAGGGTTGTTGACCCATATGGATGATCTTAGAGGATATCTAACCTTCCCTGTACCTGATCCTTTGCAAAGTAGTCCTCTAGATTTCTTCTTTGGGTCTGGTCTTTCTGGATCCAAATCCATCTAATTATACTTTCTCCCAGACCATTTCTCTCCCTCTTCTACACAAGGATATTTTGAAAGTCATTTAGTAAACAACGAAAGACTGACACGTGCCTTGCCTAAACTCTGGGTATATTACCTTTATGGTATTCTCCTAACAGTCTAATCACTTTATTTTTTAAAAAAATTATTAATTTACTTATTTTTAGTTTGCAGCATTCACTTCCATTAATTTTAAATTTTCTCCCCCTACCTCCTCCCTCTCTCCCCAAGACAGCATGCAATATGAAACACATACATTCCTATTTAACACATTTTCACATTAGTCATGTTGCATAGAAGAAGTATAAAGAAGGGGAGAGACCACGAGAAAAACAAAACAAAACAAAACAAAAAAGAAAATAGTCTGTTTCACTCTGTATTCCAACTCCACTCTGGATGTCAGTGGCATTTACCATGATGAGTTCTTTGGAATTGTTTTAGGTACTTGCATTTCTGAGGAGGGCTAAGTCTATCAAAATCAGTCATTGTACACTGTGGCTGTTTCTGTGAACAGTGTTCTTCTGATTCTATTCACTTCATTTAGCATGAGTTAGTTCATATAAGTCTTTCTAGGATTTTCTAAAGTCCACCTGTTTATCATTTCTTATAGCACAATAGTATTCCATTATATTCGTGTATTACAACTTGTTCAATCATTTCCCAATTGATGGGCATGCCATCAATTTCCAGTTTTTGGCCACCACAAAAAGAGCTGCTATAAATATTTTTGTACGCATGGATTCTTTTCCCATTTTTATGATCTCTTTGGGATACAGCCCTAGAAGCAGTATTGCTGGGTCAAAGGGTATGCACATTTTTATAGCCCTTTGGTCATAGTTTCAAATTACTTTCCAGAATGGTTGGATTAGCTCACAACTCTACCAACAATGAGTCAGTGTTCCAACTTTCCCACATCTTCTCCAACATTTATTATTTTCCTGTTTTGTCATGTTAGCCAATCTCATAGGTGTGATGTGGTACCTCAGAGTTCTTTTGATTTGCATCTCTCTACTCAATAGTGATTTAGAGCATTTTTTCATATGACTATAGATAGCTTTAATTTCTTCCTTTGAAAACTGTCTTTTCATATCCTTTGACCATTTATCAATTAGAGAATGACTTGTATTTTTGTAAATTTGACTCAGTTCTCTTTTGAGGGCAGGGCCATGTTTTGGTCTTTCATTGTATTGCCAGTGCTTAGCACTGAAACATAGTAAATGCATAGGACACATTCTTGATTATTGACCAAATGCTTCCCACTGTCAAATGTGAACTACCAAAGTCCCCCACCAGAGGTCTCCATTAATCCAGGAAGATACTTCGCTTAGCTCAGGATATTCAGGTAAAACCCAGGGAAGGCCCACAAATTCTCACTCAGAGTATAACATGGAATAGGATTCCCAAACTAGTAAGGGTGATGAGATATTGATATTGATAGCCTTGTATAGGCTTCCAATGGTTAAGTCAGAATTCTTGTGTGAATCTTATATGACTCGCTAGCATTTCACATTTTAGGGGAACGCTGGTAGGAATGAATGACTCTGGAGAGCCTTCATTTTTTTGTGTCTGTAGAATCATCCAAGGAAGCTAAGAAATAAGTCCAAGTCAGATAAATCACTGTGAAAATCTGCTTCTGAGTTCATTCATCCTCAGGTCTGCTGGTTACCATGTACCTGAGAACATCATCTGACAGGTTTTTTCCCCCTTTGTTAGGGAAGAGCAGCAGGGAAAAGAATATAGGTTTTTGAAAGAATTAGTTTTATTAATAACTCACTATTTGGATCCTCCTGTCTGTTCTTTAAAATGTCATCAGTCAGTCAGCATGAAGTGCCTACTATGTGTCAGGCATGGTGCAATCTTGTCTTAGCCTTTGAATCAGTTGATACATTGAGAGTTTCCATCATTAGTCTTAGATACCAGGTTTCTTCTGAAAGACATACTGATCTTTCAGCATCAAACATTTTAATACTTCATTAGCATTCTAGACTTTTCCCTTTTGCTCAACCAACAGATTAGCCATAAACATTTCTTAATAAACATCTTTTTGCATATGTGTCCACATCATCTTGTCTGCCCACGTGTTACTCATTTTGATGTCAAATTAACTCAGTGCAAGGTTTAACCCCCTCTCCTTATGAGATACAACATTTATTAGGCCTTTAAAATTTTTTTGTTTTCATTATTTCCCCCTCAGAATCTACTGAATCAAAGGAGCTTCAGTTTCAAGAAATGTTTAAAATATTTGAAAAACAGGCAATTAAGTTGCAACGGTAAGCTTTAGTTATTCAATGACTAAATTTTTTGTGACTGGTAACTTTAACTGCATGTGTAGTTTCTTTCTCATGTTGTAGACTGGATCAATCTTATAATAAAAACATGAACAGCAACAAAAATAACAAACTATAATCTCTGGATGCTTTATATAAATGTAACTTTTGCCTAACTGTAATTAATGTGTATAAGTAATTATCATTTCTATTTTTTTCTGCATTTTACTACATCTAGAGAGGCTTTTCTAAATGTCATTTTTAGGGGCAGAATAATGCTCCATTTGCTAACATGCTACAGGTCATAGATCTAGGGCTGCTTGGTACCTTAGAGAACAGCTAGTTCAATCTCATTTTACAAATGAGACAAACAGTCAGCTAACATTTATTAAACACTTACTGTGCTAAGCACTGGAGATACAAAGAAAGTTAGAAAACCATTCCTATTGTCAAGGAGTTCACAGGCTAAATGGGAGAGACAGCATGCCAACAAACATGTACAAATAAGGCATAATGGATATGATAAATTGGAGGTAGCCTCAGAGGGAAGGCACTAAAATTAAGGAAAAGGCTTCTTATAGAAGGTAGGACTTTAGCTGAGATTAAGAGGGAGAGTGTTCTGGACCTAAGTGACAACCAGTGAGAACACTTGGAACCAGGAGATGGAGCATCTTGTATGAGGAGCAGTGAGGAGACCATTGTCCCTGAATTACAGAGTATGTGGAGAGGCTGTAAGGCGTTAGAAGACTGGAGAGATAGGAAGGAGTCAGGTTATGAAGAACTTTAAAAGGCAAATGGAGGATTTTATATTTTATTTTGGAATAGGGAGCCACTGGAGTTTTTTGAATGGGAGACAGGGGTGGCAGGGTGTGTGTGATATGGTCAAAACTATGCTTTAGGAAGAGAAGTGACAGCTGAGTGGAGGATGGATTGGAGTGGAGAGAGACTTGAGGCAGGAAGACCAACCAGCTGGCTAGTGTAATAGTCCGGGTTGATGATGAGTGTTAGAGGAAAGAAGGGAGAGATGTTACAAATATCACTGTCAGCTCAAAGCATATTTGCATGATACTCTTTTTATTGGTGGAGATTGATTATGCTCCCCTCTGATTGGAGAGCTGAAATTTGGAACAATAAATACCTCCCAGAACCTGCATCAATAGAGGACTTAGAACTTTCCAGGTAGATCTCCATTTTCCATCAGTGGCTCTACTTGTTTTCAACCCCACAGAACATCATGCCCCTGCATTGGTTAGCCCCTGGTGGTTCCTATCCTCCCCCCACATTTTTTGATATCCTTTTGTGTATTATCATCTCCCATTAGATTGTAAGCTTCCTGAGGGCAAAGAGTGTCTTTATTTTTCTTATTTATATACTCAGCACTTAGCACAGTACCAGGCACATAGTAGGCACATAATGTTTATTTAATTGAATTGAACTGAAAAATTGGATCTTAATGTGTGTGAGAGGTGGAATTGCTGAAAGCTTGAGAGCAAAGATGGAAGCCTGAAGATAGTATCTTTCTTTCCTCTCAAGCTCTTGCCAACTCTACCCTTCACATAGTCTAAGAATGTTGAGTAATCTGCCTCTGTCAACAAGCAAACTCCCATTCAAATGGCCTTTAAGCCTTGGTTTATAGTTCTCCCCTGGGAAGAAACTTTTCACAACCTTTTACAAAAATCAATAATCAATCTCCACCAATGAAGGGAATCTTATACAAATGTAGTTTAGCTGCAGGTTACACGAAAATTGGATTTGTTGAACTTGACAGTTGATTGAATGTGTGCGTGTATGTGCGTGTGCGTGTGCATGTGTGCCTCTGTGTGTGTGTGTGTGTGTGTGTGTGTATGTGTGTGTGTGAAAGAGAGAGAGAGGGAAAGAGAGAGAGAGAGAAGAGTCAGGATAGGAGGTTATGAGCCTGGGTGACTTGGTTGGTTGGTGACTAGAAGAATATTGTTACCCCTCAACAGTACTGGGAAAGTTAGGAGTAAGGGAGTGTTGTGGAAAAAGATGATGAGTTCAGTTTGGGATATAAAGGGTTTAAGACATCTGTGGGACGTCCAGTTCAATATATCTAACAGGTATTTGGGGATGCAAAGGTCAGGAAAGAGGTTACAGAAGCACAAGTAGATTTGAGAGTCATCTGCATAAATATTATAATTGTAACCATGGGAGCTCATGAAGTCACCAAGAGTAATATTATAGAAGAAGAGAAGAGGGCTCAGGACCGAGCCTCTAACTAACTTAGTGGGCATGACCTGGATAAATATGTAGCAAAAGAGACAGAGAAGGAGTGGTCAAACAAATGGAAAGAGAACCAGGAAAGAGCAGTGTCATGTAAAGCTAGAGAAAATGCAGTATCAAGGACAGTGCTGGGCACATAGTAGGTGCTTAATAAATGTTTATAGAATTGAATTGAAATGGAGAAGAGGGTAATGGAGAGTGTCATGGGCTCTAGAGACCAAGAAGGATGAAGACTGAGAAAAGGCTGTTAGATTTGGCAATTAAGATATCATTAGATAAGGAAACTGATGACCAGATTGGTTAAATTACTTGTCCAAGGTTATTCGTATAGTAAATGCAGTAGAACCAGGATTCTGACTCAAAATCACTTATTTCTTCCTCTCTCCCTCCTTTTCTTCTTCCATTCCTTCCTTCCTTCCTCTCTCCTTTCCTCCCTTTATCCCTCTTCTCTTCCTTCCTCTCTTCCTTCTTTTCCTCATTTCTGTTATCACTCCCTTCTGTCCTCCCTTTCCTCCTTCTTCCCTTTTTCTCTTCTTTCCTTTTTAAAATATGTAACTCTTCATGAATTTTTGTGTCGTCTTTTGTCAGGGACCGTGCTAATCTTCTTTGTGTAATTTTAATTTTAGTGTGTTACTACCAAAGCAAACACAATGCAATGATCTTTCCATGATACCATTCTCCAACGTTGAATATTTGGGTTTCCCCAGATTTTTGGGACTTTATGTATGGACTACCCATGAACATCATTATAGAATTTTTCTTTTGAATTAATTCCTTGGGGGATATATGTGTGTGTGTGTATGTAT
>CM053581.1:527979535-528022573 GCA_028627135.1 Pseudochirops cupreus | reverse complement strand
TGAGTTACAATGATCATTTTACTGTGTAGGAATGTAAATAGTTCAGTTTTAATAAGTTCCTTGTGATTTCTTTTCCCTCTTTACCTTCTCATGCTTTTCTTGCTTCTTGTGTTTTAAAGTTAAATTTTCTGTTCAACTCTGGTTTTTTCATCAAGAATGCTTGAAAGTCTTCTATTTCATTGAATGACCATATTTTCACTGGAAACATTACACTCAGTTTTGCTGGGTGTGTGATTCTTGTTTTTAATCCTAGCTCCTTTGGCCTCTGGAATATCATATTCTAAGTCCTTTGATCCCTTAATGTAGAAGCTTCTAGATCTTGTGTTATCCTGATTGTGTTTCCACGATACTCAAATTGTTTCTTCCTGTCTGCTTGTAATATTTTCTCCTTGACCTGGGAACTCTGGAATTTGGCTATGATATTCCTAGGAGTTTTCTTTTTGGGATTTTTTTTTCAAGAGGTGATCAGTGAATTCCTTCCATTTCTATTTTGCCCTCTGGTTCTAGAATATCAGGGCAATTTTCCTTGAGAATTTCTTGAGGGATGATTTCTAGCTTCCTTTTTTGATCATGGCTTTCAGGTAGCTCAATAATTTTTAAAGTCTCTCCTGGATCTATTTTCCAGGTCAGTGGTTTTTCCAGTGAGATATTTCACATTGCCTTCTATTTTTTCATTTGTTTGTATCAGTTTTATAATATCTTGTTTTCTCATAAAGTCTTTAGCTTCCATTTGCTCCAATCTAATTTTGAAGGAATTATTCTCTTCAGTGAGTTTTTGAAATTCCTTTTCTGTCTGTCAAATTTGGCTATTTAAGGCATTCTTTTCCTCATTGGCTTTTTGGGCCTCTTTTGCCATTTGAGTTAGTCTATATTTTAAGGTATTTTCTTTAGTCAGGTTGTTGACTCTCTTTTTATGATTTTCTTGCACCATTCTCATTTCTCTTCCCAGTTTTTCCTCCATTTCTTTTACTTGATTTTCAAAATCCTTCTTGAGCTCCTCTATGGCCTGTAACCAGTTCATATTTTTCTTGGAAGCGTTTGATGCCAGAGTTCTGACTTCGTTGTCTTCCTCCCATTCCATGCTTTGATCCTTTTTGTCCCCAAAAAAGGATTCTGTGGTCTATTTTTGCTTCTTCTCCTTGCTCATATTACCACTCAATTGCTTGACTTTTGAGCTCTTTGCCACGGTAGAACTCTGCTTCTAGAGAGGTGAGCCTTGTCCCAAATTGCTGGGTTTTTCACAAATGTTGTTAGAAGTCTGAGGAGGGTGCCCTCTCTACAGACACCACACTGGCAAACTGGCATTTCTCACCCCATTATCACTGCCCAAGAAAGCGACCCAGATTCAAGCAGGTCAAAGCAAGAGCAATTACCCTCTCAATGGTTATTTGGTCCTACTATGATCTGTAGGACAGGAGCTCTTGGGGCAGCCACACAGCAGTCGCTGCAGCTGCCATGCCTCCACATCTCTGCCATCTCTCACCCTGGGGGCAGGGGCTATGCCCTTCCTACTGCACCCTTCCTTTCCAACAGAGTTCCCCACTGACCTTTTACTTTCTTTTTGGTTTTTATGGGTTGAAAAGTCTGGAAACCACCACATCTGCTGGTGATTCACTCTCCTGAAGTCTGCTAGGGCCGCCGCTGCTTTTCTGGGGCCAAAACCGCGTGGCTCTAGGACTGTGCTCAGCTCCCAGTGTGCTGCAGTGAACCCTTCTTGTTGGCCTGCCAGGCTGCCTTCAGTGGGAGATTTATTTCTCTCTGTCACTTTGTGGCTTCTGTAGCTCTAAAATTTGTTTAGAGTCATATTTTATAGGTATTTGAGGTGGTTGTGGGGGGAGGTCTCGGAATTTCCTGCTTCTACTCCACCTTCTTGGCTCTTCCCCTTATCCCTTTGGTTTTATACCCCAAAGGTAGGGATAGATGGAAAAGAATATTGGCATTACCCTTGTGACATTTTCTCCTATGGTCAGATGCAAAATATCTGAAAGGGGAGTAGTTTAGAAAGAGCTTGTGACAAGATCTAGATCTCATCTTTGGGGATCAAGTGGGGAGGAGATTTGTCTAGGATTCAAAGGAAACTAATCACTGTCAAATAGGAACTTAAGTAGAAAAGGAGAAATTCAGAGGATGCTTAAGTGACCATCATGAAGGTAGTTGGAGTGAATCCAATACTGTATTCTCCGTGGTATGTATATGATCAACACAACTGACCAAGAAGTTAGAAGTGTAATATGTGACCATGTCCTCCAGGGAATACTAACTGAAACACATAAGATTGAGTTAAATACAGTGTTTGAACAAATCTAGACTCACATACCATTAAACCAACTTTAGTTGTTGAGAAATAATAGGATTAAAATATATCAATAAATTTTTTTAGTACTTTTGTCAGCAAAGTGGTAAAATTGTCTAATTTAAGTATTAACTGTTTTATATACTTCCTTACACCATTATGACAGAAGTGTTAGGAAGTTTACTTGTTAGGCAAATAGAGAGCAGGAGAAAAAGAAAAACACTAAGAATAGTCTGCAAATTTGATTAAGAAACTTAATTACTTGAATGTTTGTGGTACATTTAAATTTAATTTAGAATATTCAGAAGATTCACTTCTTTGTAAACTTGGGTTTTGTGCAATAATTATTAATGGAAAATATATTTCACATATGAAATTTGTTTTCTTCTCCACAGAATGATTGATGAACTAACTGATCTTGAGATTGTAAGTATGCTTTACTTTCAAATTGAAATTGTCTATTTCCTGTAATAAGTGATTTAGCAGCACCCTGCCTTGATACATTCTTAGAATTGTTGTGAAACACAAGAGGTCCAGGGCTCTCAAGTGATTTGGTATCAAGAGAGCTATATAGCTGTTGGAGCAGTAAAAATGAAATCCTGGGCTCAAGCCTCATATTTGCATAAGACTCTCTTCATTGGTGGAGAGAATGATTAATTGATGTGACTTGATATTCCAGGCTTGCATAAGGGGTTGAATCTGGGGAGATCCTAGAAAGGATAAGTAAGAAAAATTGAATAACATTCTCTCCCCCAACGAGGAGAATCTTATGCAAATATATCTTAAGCAAAAGACTTAAGTTCATAAAAGTTTAAATTAACAACAGGCTTCCTGTTTAGCTCTTACGGTAAAATCTTTTGATTTAGCTATATGTATATATTCGTTGACATAGCTTCTTCATATTGAGATAAAAAAGTTTTTAGAGTACTTCTCCATCCTAATGGGTTTTTCTGGTTAAGAAATTTAAGACTTTTGCAACTATAATCTTGGGTTTGTAGTTTTTAATGGCTGGAAATGTGGCCCAAAATAATCAAAGAAATTCCAACACTTAGGAAAGGGCTGTTTCCTATTATATAAAATGAGGGGGTTGGACTAGATGATTTTAAGGTTCCTTCCAATCCTAACATTCTGTGATTCTATAACTCAGGATAAGTTCTGTCTTAGAAGAATTCCTGGGAATGACTTGACACCTCATTTTTTTTCTTTTTCTTTTTCCTTTTTTTGGAGGGAGGAGGGCAGGGCAATTGGGGCTAAGTGACTTGCCCAAGGTCACACAGCCAGTAAGTGTTAAGTGTCTGAGGCCGAATTTGAACTCAGGTCCTCCTGACTCCAGGGCCAGTGCTCTATTCACTGCATTACCTAGCTGCCCAGACACCTCATTATTAAAAGATTCAGTTATAGAATCTTGTGATTTATGGACCTGATTGGTAACTAGTCCAAGTAGATTTGTTGACTTGGAACCATACTCCCTGGAAAACTATAGTCTTGTGGTATAGGTTCCATACTATTTCACAGATTTTTCTATTTGTGCCTAGTTCTAGTGGGACAAGTTTGTTGCCATTAACTAGAGTAACAACCGACATCCTAATGCAATAAATGCTGAATTTGTCAAATGTGTAAGGTAGTTTTTTTGAAGGAAGAAAGCTCAGTTATAGTGGAGTATATTTAGAAGAGTAAAACATATAATAATGGAGATTTAAATATAAGCATTGTACTAAAAGTTATTTCTCACATTGCCAAATTTTAGGCATGTATAAACTCCTGATCTGACCAAAGCAGGATATTCAGGATATTTTTGCACTAGCATATTAAACTGTTACTATTGTGTTAAGTCCAATGTAAAATTTCTCTGATCTGCTACAATGTCCTCTTTAATCATGGATTTGTCTCCTTTTCCTGCTGTTAGGCTGCAAGTTTTGTTTTTCCATGACTTATTTTAGAAACTAAACTACACATTGCTGACGTAAGATGTGATTATGTTCTCAGTGTCACATATATTTCCTGGCTATTTCATAAAATTTCATTTAGAGAAATGAAATCTCTATGAATATATTTTGAAATTCTTCCTTGATGTTACCGTAGGACCATAAATTTAGAACTCAAAGGGATCTTAAAGGCTTTTGAGTCCAACTTCCTTGTATTGGAGCTTGATTTAGAAGAATTTCATAGACTTCCTTAGACTAGCCCTTTTGAAATTTGTGAAGCTACAGGATGAATACAGGGTTCTTAAGAACTGCTTGTGTTAATTTTAAAAGACTCCAAAAGATGACAGATGCTTGGGAAAAGATACTTTGATTAACTAATGATAAATGCATGCATGAAAATGAACCAAGTTTCCCAAACTCTCTTCTCCAAAAAAAAAAAAGAACAAAAATGATTTCTTAATTGTATTATCACTTTCCATTTTTTCACTGCTTCCACATGAATGGGCCATTTTTAAGGGGGGAGGGGGTAACATATATAATTTTTTTTCCCAGGGGGCAGTTATATATTAAATGCTTCCAACTTGACATAGCTGATGAATAAGTAATATAAGTTAAATAAGTTAAGTAAGAATAGTTAAATAAGAATAAGTTAAGTGATGTAACCCATTGAAAATGAGCAAGGTAAAAATCACTTTTTTTAGTTTGAAGATATTACAACAAACCTGATGAACATAACCAGAATAAAAAGCCCGTGGAGTACATTTGAGACATTTCTAAGTGAGATTTACATAAGATCCAAAATTGCAGAATCACAATCCTTCCTCTCTGATAGTTTTGTTCAGGTACCCTTATTTTCAGTGGTATACATAGATTTAATGTTTTAATAGAAATGGTAATTTTTAAAGGAAGTACCAAAATTTATTATTTTATAAAAAATTTAATGTAGTTTTATCCCACTAAAGTTCTACTTCATCACTGTGTATAGGTGACCCTGGGTTCTCAAAAACTTTGTGGAATGCAAACTCTGATAGGTTCAGTTCCTCTGAAGAGGCTTTGGCTAGTGGCCCAGTGATGTACTATAACTGAGGACCAGCTTATCTAATCAAGAGACTCTTGACCAAAGGACTAAAGATTATTTTTTTCTTGGTTGAAGTAGCCCATGGCAATAGTCTGATGATGCACAGGATTTTTGCAATGTGTTGATGAAGGGAGTATCCACACAAATAAAACCATAGATCTTTTGAATTATTGAAGGACTCCTAATTATGTAATGTTTCTATTTAAACTTAAAGCATTGTACATCAAGTAGTAGAATATAGATATCCTAACAAGGGTAAGTTTGAGCCTAAATTAACTGCTTGTTTACAAAATAGTAAATTAACATCTTTGTTTTCTCATCAATTTCTTGTTGTCAATTATCTTAATAACCTATATTTTGAGATATGCACATATTTTTCATTGTCACATAACAGTATAACATTTGCTTTTAGAAATACAAGATGATTCAAAATGATTTAGATATAGTAACAGAGGAAAGAATGATATTAGAGAATGAACTCAAAAAAATTAAAGGTCCAGAAAAAACAGAGGTTAGTATAATTTAGAGATTAAAAATAACAATAAAAATTTTTACTGGTTATTTGGGGTCAGGGAGTCAAAAAGATATTTTGGCAAATGTTTTTGTGTATTTGAACATGTGTATTTGAAACAGTTCTGCTTTAAAAATAGTGAAATAAAACAATGCCGCTGTCTCAGGGCATTGAGTTGACATTAACTATCAGGTAAACTTAAAAAAGGAGGCAGGTAGTGAATACAGCACTGGGTCTAGAGTCAGGAAGACCTGAGTTCAAATGCAACCTCAGACACATAACTAGCTGTGTGATCCTGGGCAAGTCACTTAACCTCTGTTTGCTTTAATCTACCGGAGAAGGAAATGGCAAACCAATCCAGTATCTTTGTCAAGAAAACTCCACGGACACTACTGGTGTGCTGTGGTGCACAGGTTCACACAGAGTCAGACAGAACTGAACAATAACAAAACTTAAAGAAAAACTTTAAAATAATTTTACCATCATCTACAATAGCTTTTATTCACTCATTCAAAATTTATTAAATGCGTGCAGTATGCAAGTCATTAGCATATATGTTATAGGGAAAAAAGAGCTGACCTCAGAGTTAGGAAGCCTTGGATTCCTGTCCTGTATCATCTCTGATGTTTTCATCTACCTGGAAACCCCCTCTTTCCTCATTCTTCTTTTTGGAGTTCTTGACTTCCTTCATTGTTCAGTTAAGGTGTCGCCTCCTCCACGAAGCCTTGGCTGTCAGCCCAGCTGCTTGTGTTATTCCCATGTCCAAAATGACTTTGTATTGACTTTATATGTATCTTACATACACTTTTATGTGCACATGTCCTTCCCCCAACAGGAGAGTGTCAGCAGAGAATCCTTTCTTCTTTGTCTTTGTATTTCTGGCGCCTAGTACATTTTCTGAAACTCAAAAGATTCTTAATAAATGCTTATTGAGGTACCTAGGTAGTACAGTGGATAGAATACTAAACCTGGCATCGAGGAGACCCGAGTCTGGCCTCAAACTATTACTGGTTGTGTGACTCTTTTATTTGCCTCAGCTTTCTTATCTGTAAGATGAGGATAATAATAATACAACTACCCAGAGTGTTTGTAAGGATAGAATTAATTATATTTGTAAAAGCGTTTTGCAAACAAAGTGCTATATAAATATTATTATTATTATTATTATTATATAGCATTTCTGGTACTCTCTTCCTTGTCATCTTTTAATGACATGTATATAAACTATACACATTGTGATGATCCTAGAGCTTTTGAGGTTGTAATTGGCAGCACCTACAAGAACAATTCCTGTTACAATTTTGTTGTAGAGGTAAGTTTAAGGATTCAAGAAGTTCTTTAGAAAATCTTGAAGGTACCAGGGGAGAGAGAGGGAGAAGATGGAGAAGGAAAAAGATAGAGACAGATAGACAGATGCTGGTTAATGACTAATTTTTGTGAATTGTTGATTGTTCGAGGTTTTTAGAATATTGAGGCTTTCAGAACATTGAGAGGTTTTCAAAATATGCTTACCACTAGGCCTTATGCAAAGTGAACTAAAAAATATTCTTTTAATGACTGAAGTAAAAAGAATGAATAATAGTTAACTTGTTTAGTCATTTTTCAGTCATGTCTGATTCTGTGACACCATTTGGGATTTTCTTGGCAAAGATATTGGGAATGGTTTGCCATTTCCTTTTCCAGCCTCATTTTACAGATGAGGAAACTGAGGCAAACAAGATTAAGTGACTCACCCAGAGTCATACAGTTAGTAAGCATAGAAGGCCGTATTTGAACTCAGGTCTTCCTGATTCCAGGCCAGGCACTCTATCTACTGTTCTACCTAGCTGAATTAGAAATAGGAAAATGGATGTAACCATTCTGATAAAGCATGGTCTTTTATAATGGAAAGCTGCATTTTTCCTTTTATCTTAAAAGGTTCTTTGTAAGCTACATCCCCCTTAAGAGGATATTGCTATCATAATGAAAATAATTACCCTAGCAGTTAATTGAATGACAAAATGCACCTAGCATTAACACAGCAGAATAAAATGATAGGTTTTGTAAACTTTATTCTGAGGACATAAGACGTGCATCAGGACTTCTAGACATTGATGAAATCACAGCTGCAGACTAAAACAAAAAAACAAAATAAAACAAAAACCAAATTAAACTGGGTAGATATTTGCCTATATTGGTTGGACTAAAAGGACCTTAATAAAATTGGGACATATTGTCATTATTGGTCACTATATTTATTTGCTGGGCAGAAATATGAATTTTGGATAGCCTTGGAACAGTGAATTTATTGTTGTAGGGAACTTGCACTCTAAGGGACAAATGTTTCCCTGGCATTTTGCTGGGATTATGCTGCCAATACAATCTAAACGCTATAATAATATAACTTCAATGAAAGAATGATTTTTTTCCTAGAATATTAAAAGCATTGCCTGTTTTCCCACATGCATAACATCTATAAGTCTGTTGTTGCTGAAAGATGTATATTGTAGGTGTAATCAGCCTGTAGTGTTTCCAGTGATGTTATGCAAGAATCAGCGTAAAAGACATTATTGAGGATATAGATGGGTGGGGAAAAAAACCCACTCTCGTCAAGTTATAGAAACAAATAAAAATAAAAGAATAGCATCTACCTATCAGTATATCCAGGCAAAATAAGAATGCAGCCCCCAACCGTGCTGGGCAGATCCTCTTTGGAGGGTTTACGAGAAAGCATGGACAAAAATCACACATGGTGAGAAGTACAGAGAAGTTGTGTTTTCCATCAGTGGAGGGCATATCTACAATGATGAAGTCATAAATTCATCATAATACTCAAATAAAGTTGCAGTAAACATTTTTTACCAAACTAATTTGGTTATTTGACTTCCTTAGAAGACATGCTGTGAGATATACAGTAAAATACTACCATAAAACACTTTACCACATCAGATTCTATTATATTACCAATCAAATGCTGTTGAACTTCATGGTGTTGAACAAGGGGCCCATAACTAGGAAGCTAGTCAGTGCTGGTGAAACTACCTAATCGCAGAAGTAGGTCATTTGATAACTGCTGTTTCAACTGATTATTCTTGGGTAACTGGGTCAATTGTTTCATTATATTTGGCATGCAAGGAGCTTGATTACTGAGGAATGGTAACTCCCACAGCAAATAAATAGATGCTTTTGAGGAAAGGGCTGAATGAGGGGAAATGACTTGGACAAAGTCAGAGGAAGGTTGATTCAACTCTTTCTGAAATTAATGCTGATTTGAGGTGGGAAGCAAATGGAAGCCAAGTCTCCTACCCCACAGATTGCTGGAGCCAGAAAGGACCTTAGAGACCACTTTGTCCATGTACTTAATTTTACAAAGAAGAAAATATAGACTTAGAGTTAATGTGAGAGCAAGAACTAGAACCCCAATCTCTTGACTTCTAGCCAATGTTCCTTGAACTGACATGTTGAAATTTGGCCTCTGTTCAAAGACCCTCTGGATTAATCAGGCTAAACTACTAAGCAGGGGGAAACCTTAGTCCTTCTAGGTATACCTTAGCCCCAGGTTCACCTCACGGGAGACAGAAGTGGGTCCAGAACGGAATGGCCCTTCAGTATTCCTGCCTTTCCCTCTAGTATTGTATTGACTTTATATGTATAAAGTGAAAAAATACCCTGTCTCTAGATAGCACCATATGAGGATTTGCTATGATTATTTGTTCTGACTTTATCATTATCTAGCAATTGCTACAGAGAGAAAAGACAATTTTGGAGTTGCAAAGGAGAAAATCAGACAAAAAAGCATCCAGAGACTCAAGTAAACTTGGAGATGTAGACAGGTAGGAAATAAGGATAAGGGATAAGTTTTAAAAAAATGGATTCACATTGTTTCCATGTACTTTGTATTCCATCTGATCTCTACTATTCTCTCCCTTGACCATGGGCCCTCTTATGGCTATATACCTTGGCTCACACTGTAACCTAGACCTGAAATACTCTTCTTGCTTCTCTTTGTTGAATCTCTACACATTATTTAAAGCTTAATTCAAATGCTGCCTCCTTCAGGAAATCCTCTCTGAACCCTTAGTTGGTGTATATGCCTCCCCTACCAGATCTCACATGGAATTTGGTTTTATAACTTGTAGATGTACTCATCATATAAATTTTGTGTATTATAGTTGTATGTTCTAGTAATTAGTAATTTTATCTTCAGTTTCCCTTTCTTGCCATTCCAATGAGGGTGTAAGTTTATTGAGGACAGGAACTTATATAAACTATATATCTTCCAAAAGGCCTTGCACAGTGCTTCAAGCACAATAGGTATTTAATATTTGTTTTATCATACATTAAAAATGAGTGCAAACATTTTTTCACTAGACTTCTAATTGTATTGGTAGAGAGAACTCTCCTTGTATAAGAAAGTTCAGCCCCTGGCTGAGAAATTTAGAGTCTTAGGTGACTGGGCCACTGGGAATGATTTGACTTTACCAAGGTTAACATAGCTAGTATGCCTCAGAGGCAAGATTACAACCCAAGTATTTCTGACTACCATGCTGACTGGTGACATATTATGCCATGCTGCCTCTTTATTAAATGAAGGCAGCTAAAACTTGTTAATTGAAAAGCATTTATTAAGTATCAATTGTATTTCATGATAGGCTGCCCAGTGGTGCAGTGAGTAGTGTGCTGGGCCTGGAGTCAGAAACACTCATCTTCCTGAATTCAAATGTGGCCTCAGACACTAGCTGTGTGACCCTGGGCAAGTAACTTCACCCATTTGTTTCAGTTTCCTCATCTGTAAAATGAGCCAGAGAAAGAAATGGGAAACAACTCTAGTATCTTTGCCAAGATAAATAGGGTCACAAAGAGTTAGACATGACTGAAAAACAACTGAACAATATTTCGTGAGCTATTCTTGTGCTAGAGATACAAAGATAAAAACAAAATGGCCCCTGTCCTCTATACATATATACATGGATGTGTGTGTGTGTATGTGTGTGTGTGTGTGTGTGTGTGTGTCCATGTGGAAAGAAAGAAAGAGACGGGGGGGAGGGGGGAGGAGGACAGGGAGACAGAAAGTAAATACAAGGTAATTTCAGAAGAGGAAGCAGGTAAAAACTCCTTGAGGAATCAGAAAAGGCATTATGTGGGAGGTAGTCCTTGATCTGAGCTTTAAAGGAAGTTAGAGATCCTGAGAGATGAAGGAGAGGAGGGAGTGCATTCCAGGCCTGGGCACAGGCACAGAGAAGAGCAATGGGGTAGTGTATGTGAGGAATAGGAAAGATGTAAGTTTACCTGGACAATAGAGTGTAAAAGGCAGTAATGTATACTAGATGTGGAAAAGCAGTCTCAGGGCAGATTAGGAAGGGTTTTAATTATTAACAGAGGAATTTTTAATTTATCCTAAAAGCCACCTCACAAAACACTTTATGTTCTGATGAAGTTTAAGTATCAGCCTCTCAGCAGAGTGTAATAGTTACAAGTTGTTACTAAATGCTGTTTTGAGTTTGTTTTTGTTAGAAATATTATTGTAAGGATCCTGTGTTTAGCATTTGTATGTATGTGTGTTTGTATGTGATCTGCCCCATTTACAATGAACGTTTTTTCACTGCCCTTTTGGGAGGTACTAAACATGAGCCATAACCTAATTTACTGTAATCACAATTGTCCTGAGATCAAGATGTAGGCATCTTAATGAGCCAGTGATTATATGAACATAAGTATTCTACTTGTTAGAGGCCAATCCCTCTTTGAATTGAACCCAGTCCAAACCTTATATCTAGATACAGACCCTGGAATGAGTTTGCTGCTCTAGACCCTATGGATCCAACTGAGCAGTTCCTTAGTGCTAACCTAGGTAATAACATAGTTTAATACACACTAACTTTCTATGCTTAGCCCCTGTAAAAGAATACTGTATGTATCTTGTTCTTTTTCACTATTATCTAGTCTGAGTGATTTTTTTAAAATTCAGGATCACATAGTTTAGATAATTGCTTTACAGTTGACTCTATATGTTAGTCGTATGTCTATGTAGATTAATTCCCATATAGGCATCTATACATACATTTTGTCATACTTTAAATTGTGTTTCTCTGTTTTTCAGTTTAAAATTTTTTTGTGGGGGTAATATCACTAAATCACAGAATTTCAGAGTTAGTATAGAGTTAGGACTTTGAGGCCACGTGGTCAGTTCCAACCCATACTTGAACAAGAATGCTTTCTACAACATACTGACATGGTCATTTAGTCTTTACTTTAAGAGCACCATTAAGAGGCAAAACACTATCTTTCTAGGCAGTACATTTCATTTTTGATCCACCATGGGGTATATGTGTCCAAGAATGAATTTTTTGTGCAGAATTTAGACTTGAACTTGATGGTTCAAGAACTTTTTTTTGGGGCCACCTTCTGAGTCCAACCAGATATTGAACCTCATCTGCAGTTCTTTGAGTTTTGCTATGCATTCATAGGAAACATACACAATCTTAAAAGAACCTCCCATGTGTTCTATTTCCTTTGCTCCATTTAGTTCCTACATATCTAGGTCATGATGATTTGCCTAGACCTTTTTTTTGAGGGGGGAAGGCAAGGCAATTGGGGTTAAGTGACTTGCCCAAAGTCACACTAGCTAGCTAGTTAAGTGTCAAGTGCCTGAGGCCAGATTTGTGCTCAGGTCCTCCTGACTTCAGGGTTAGTGCTCCATTCACTGTGCCACCTAGCTGCCCCTGCCTAGACTTTTGACAATACAACTTCCTTTGTCTCCTGACATTTCCATCCTCCTGGTTCCTGACTAGATGGCTGATTTATGATCCACTGCATTTACTGACCCTATGTTCCAGTTTCCCTTCTTTCCTACATTAGAATCTAAGTTCATTCAGGATGGAGACTATCTTCCTTGCTTGTTGAGCCATAAGGAGTATTCAGAGAAGAATAGCACCTCTGGTGTGAGGGTTTGCCCTTTTCAGGGCTGCTCATCCACCTTTGTTGTCCACCTGTCACCTAGCCCTCACTTGTGGCTCCAAGAAGCCGTAGCTTATGCAGGAGCCACACACTTGTATTGGCAGACAGGTCACATCAGGTTGAGAATAAAGCAGAAGAGGCAGATGAGAACAGTTTGTTCCAACCAACAGAAGCAGGTGCTGTGGAGTTCTTAGAGCTTCATCAGACATGAAAGACTCCAAGGCCATCATCCACTGCATCCTGGGCCATCGCCAGACATCCTAACTTTTGTCTCGCCACAAGACTTTGATGTCTCTGGAAGAGAGAGTGAAGCTGATGACTTTGTGCAGCCCTGCCTCACTTAAATCCAGTTCATGCACAAGTCAAGACCTCATCCTGTGATGTCATTGGTTCTCTTCGAAAATTAGGGACAAACAGTGTATCTTGCTTGCTTGTATTTTTAGCTTGAGCACTAAGCACAGTACCTGGCACAGATCAAATGCTTAATAACTTAGCAATTAATTGCTTCATCCATCTCTGTCTCTGTCTCTTTCTGTCTCTGTCTTTTTTTCCTTTTCTCTCTTTCCCCCTTTTTTCTCTACATCCCTTGATGATTCCTATTTGTTCTTTTTCTAACCTCAGATGTCAGTTTTTTAGTTTATTTTAAATAGTAATCTTTAAGCATAAGAAAATTGATTTGTTTATCTCTTCCTTTATTTTCTGTTTACTCCTTCCTATCATATTTATCTACCTTTCTTTTATATTTATTTGGGGTGTCTGTAAGACAAATATTCTGTTTAGCTTTTTTCCCCTAGAAATACTTGAAATGCACCTCCTTTGTTGAAATCCATTTTTTTTTCATTTGTGATTAGTCTCAGGCTTGCAGGTTATGTCGTTTTGAGTTGCAATTTGATGTTTTGCTTTTTTGTATATTCTATTCCATTCTCTTTTACTGTTTCCCATGGCTGTAGAATAAGCTTTTGTTATTATTTCTTCCTTAATATCTATAGGCCTTTCTCCTGCCTACTTGCTAAATTTTCTGTGACTGTGACAAGCTCAGTGTGACAAGCTGAGCCTTGAGGGATGTGCAAGTAGAGAAGAAAGAAGAGGGCATTTCAATAATGTGATCAAAAGTATTTATTCACAGTGAAAAGACTAGCTTGACTTAAAGAGAGGGTTTGTGTAGGGGAGTAGAAGAAAATAAAAAAGATAGATAAGGCCAAGAGGGACTTAAATGCTGTATAAAGTAATTTTGACATTATGCTACAGGCAATGGAGAGTCACTGAAGATTTTTGATCTGGGTAATAATTTGATAGAAATATTGTTTTGTAAATATTAGTTTAAGAAATTTGAGTGAGAAGACACAGGAGGCAGGGAAATCAACTGAAAGGCTGTTGTAGAAGTCCAGGAATAAAGTAATAAGGGTCCACACTGATTGTATCTCTGAGGATCAACAGACTTTCACTGTTCTTAAGCATCAATTCATGGCTGCCTCTGTCTTTTGCCAGTCATTACAGGTTCTGAAGATACCTTTTAGATAGTTGTGGGAACACTTTTATACCGTCAGTCAAATCAGCAAACAATTATTGTGTCTGTTTTATGTTACTATATGTTAACACTACGTTATGTCCTGGATTGAGAAGCATATTGTAGCCAAATGCCTGTTGCTATTCTCAGAAGCCAGTCATTGTTTCCATAGTGCACCACTTCCATAGCTAACTATTCTTGGATGTGCCAGTGCCTCTACCATAAACAATCATGGGAATAGCCGTGACAGTGCTGTAGACCTCCCTAACTTTTTAATTCAGAAGTTCCAATCCTGGACATGTCTGCCATGGTATAGGTCTGCCAAGATCAAGAAAGAACATCTAAGAAGAAAAAGCCCGCAGGGAAGCTCACCTTTTTGTGGTTCCCTTGTATTAGCTGCCAAGTGGGTGAGTTTTTACCATAATACTGGAATAGAGAAGGACCTGTCCTCTACCTTTCGCTAGAATCACATAGTATGACCTAAAGAGTCCAAGTCTACAGTGCCCGCCAGAAACATTTCCTTGTTATTCTTCTTTTTATTTTCAATCAGGCATGTCTTAGACATGGGGATTTTATTAGACCATGTACTTAGGAGGGGTTGGCTGTGTGACATGGCAACCAAAAGAGAGTAAAAAAGTCAATTTTATTCCCTAACCTGTACCTATGATTTAATTAGTATGAGAACTGGTGTGGAAATTTGACCACTGATATCCAATGTAGAACAGCAGTTGAGACTCTTTTGAGAGTACCGAGAGGTTTAAATGACTTGCCCACTTTCACACATTTAATACTTATTAGTTATAAGATTTAAGCCCATGTATTTTTTTCTGAAATTATTTTTTTGCATTTCTTTTTTAAAATTAATTAGTTTATTTTTAGTTTTCACCATTCACTTCCACAAGATTTTAAGTTCCAAATTTTCTCCCCATCTCTCCCTTCCCCCACCCCAATACATCATGCATTTTGATTGTCCCTTCCCCCATTCTGCCCTTCCTTTTATCATCCCACCTTCTTCTCTTACCCCGTTCCCCTTCTATTTTACTGTATGGCCAGATGGATTTCTATACCCCAGTGACCTGTATACCTTATTTTCCAGTTGCATGTAAAAAAAAACAATTTTTTTTAGCATTTGTTTTTAAAACTTTGATTTCCAGATTCTTTCCGTTCTTCCCTTCTCACCTAGCCCCACTGGGAAGACAAGCAATTCAATATAGGTTGTATATGTGTAGTTACACAAAATATTTCTATAGTAGTTACATTGTGAGAGACTAACTGTATTTCCCTCCATCCTATCCTGCCCCCCACTTACTCTATTTTCTACTTTGATCCTGTTCCTTTTCAAAAATGTTTGCTTTTAACTACCCTCTCCCCCAATGTGCCTTCCCTTTTATCATCCCCTCTTTAACCCTTTCCCCGCTACTCTTCTGTATGGCAAGATACCCAATTTAGTGTCAAAGTCATTCCCTCCCTAAGCCAAATTCAATGAGAGTAAGGTTGACCCATTCCCTTTCACCTTCCTGTTCTTCCCCTCCATTGTAACAGTTTTGTCTTGCCTCTTTTATATGAGATAATTTACCCTATTCTATCTCTCCCTTTCTCCTTCTCCCATTATATTTCTCTCTCATCTCTTAATTTTATTTTTTCGATATCATCCCCTCCTATTCAACTGATCTTGTGCCCTCTGTCCATGTATATATGTACACGCATATACGCACCAAGTGATAATTTCTTGAAAGATGATGTCTAGGCTGTTCTTTTTTTTTTTTGATCATGGCTTTCAGGTTGTCCAATAATTTTTAAATTATCTCTCCTAGATCTATTTTCCAGGTCAGTTTTTCCAATAAGATATTTCACATTGTCTTCTATTTTTTCATTCTTTTGGTTTTGTTTTATAATTTCTTGATTTCTCATAAAGTCATTAGCTTCCATTTGCTCCATTCTAATTTTTAAGGAATTATTTTCTTCAGTGAACTTTTTGATCTCCTTTTCCATTTGGCCAATTCTGTTTTTTAAGGCATTCTTCTCCTCATTGGCTTTTTGGTCCTCTTTTGCCATTTGGGTAAGTCTATTTTTTAAGGTGTTAATTTTCTTCAGTATTTTTTTGGGTCTCCTTTAGCAAGCTATTGACTTGTTTTTCATGTTTTTCATATTGATATGTTTTCATTTTTCTTCCCAATTTTTCCTTTCTCTTACTTGATTTTCAGAATCTTTTTTGAGCTTTTCCACAGCCTGAAACCAATTCATATTTTTCTTGGGGGCTTTTGATGTAGGAGCTTTGACTTTATTGTCTTCTTCTGGTTGCATGTTTTGATCTTCCTTGTCACCAAAGTAAAATTCTATAGTCTGATTTTTTTCTCCACTGTTTGCTCATTTTCCCAGCCAATTACTTGACTTTTTTGCTCTTTGTTAAGGTAGAACTCTGCTTCCATTGTGGAAGGTGTACTGTCTCAAGCTTCAGAGGTTTTGTGCAACTGTTTTCAGAGATACTTCTAGGGACCTGTCAGTTTTCAGTTCTTCCATAGTGGTATGATCAAAGGAGAGGTGTTTACTCCTCTTCTGGCCTGTGCTCTGGTCTGTGAGTGACCACAAGCCCTCTTTTCTGCCTTGGAACCATGAGGAGGGTTCACCCTCCACACTCCTTCTCACTCTAGGACCACCACCCAGGACTGTGACCCAGATCCAGACCATGGGCAAAGCAAGAGAATCCTGTCCCGTTAGCAGCAATGAGATCCCCAGAATCCTCTCTGATCAGCTGCTTGATTCTCTTGCCATCTGTGGGCTGAGAGTTCTGGAAGCATCTGCTGCTGCCTCCACCATCCTGGGGCTGGGGTCTGACCAAGCTACTTTCTCACCCAGGTCTGAGAGACCTTTCCTTCTGACCTTCTAAATTGTCTTTGGAGTCTGTGGGTTGAGCCGTCTGGAAACCATCACAGCTGCTGGTGATTCAGTCCCCTGAGATACCCTCTGTGTTTGCTAGGACTTGTTTGTGCTGACTTGGCCTACACTGAACTGTGCTCCTCTCTCAGACTGGTGCAGCAGACCTTTCTTTTTGACCTTCCAGGTTGTTTTGGGGTGGAAAAATTTGTTTACTCTTATTATTTTGTGGGTTTTGCTGCTCTAGAATTTTAGAGTAATTTTCACAAGTATTTAGAGGGGCTTGGGGGGAGCTCAAGCAAGTCTCTGCTTTTACTGCACTATCTTGGCTCTGCCCCCAGAATTTCTTTCTTTTAAGAGATGCAGTATTCTGTTTTTCTTCTAGTCAGTCAACAAGCATTTTTAAGCACCTACTATGTGCCAGACATTTTACTAAGCACTAGGGATACTAAGAAAGGCAAAAAACATGATCTCTGTCTTTAAGGAGGTCACATTCTAATGGAGGAAACAATATTCAAATAATTATGTCTATAGTTACATGTTGAGAGTTATAGAGTAAAGTAAAGATATATAGTGTACAAATGGACATAATCTCAAAAGGAAGTTATAAGCAGTGGGGGTTGGGGTGAGAGGTAAGGAGCGTGGACCTGGGAAAGGCCTCTTAGAGAAGATGGGACAAAATCCTTTAAACTCTGAGCCACTGTATGGCCTGATGTCTCATAGAATTTCATCATCTCCAAAAGGCCCAAGCAATGTCCTCAGATTTCTAGGATGTTTCCAAAGGAGCCCTGGGTACATGCTTCCTTGAGGAGGCTCTATGGAACAGTATAGAGTAACTCAATATTGCTTTATTTCTTGGGTATGTTTTGGTTTTCCAATTAAAAACCCTCTACCCTTAAGGAACTCACAGTATTCAGGAATAATGCTCCTTAATAATTCATGCTTCTTGAGGGCCGGGGCAGTTTCTCCTTCTCTTTCACTTCCTCCTCCTCTTCCACCTCCTTTTCCTCTTCTTCTTTTTCTGTATCTATCACAGCAACAAACACAGAATTGAGTTCTCAATTTTATTTCTGGACAGTCAAGTGAGGGCATTTCATCTTATTACATGTTACATGTTTAGCTTCCTATGAAGGATGTCTTTCTGGGAAAGAATAATTCAAAGAAAGAGTGAAGCAGCCCTTTCCCAAGTTGTTTTCTTTTCCTCAAGCAAGTAAACCATCATCTTTATTGCTTTTCAGTTTCCTTTGATTTTTTTTTACCTGCAGTATGTTCCTTTATTTCAGCATTGTTAGCTACTCAGTCTCAGTTGCTCTAGCCACTGACTAAAAAAAGAAAAATATTGGGGGAAGTATTGCCATCTTGTGGACTCTTAGAATATTGCTGCATAAATCCCTCTTCAACTTTCCTGAGAAGTGATCCATCATTCAGCCTCTGCTAGAATAACTCCAGTGATGGAAAACTCTATCTTGAAGAAGGTTGGGTGGGCAGTCAGTCAGCTAGCATATAGACAACATTCAAACAGATATGTGCATAGATACATATCTAGGTATGTGTGTACAAATACATATGTATAGTTATATATACAACACGTGTGTATACATATGTTTTGTGTATCTGTATAGCGCTAAACATATACAGGTGTATACACACATATGTATGCAAAAATGTATACATGTGCATTGTGTATATACATGCATATATATATGCCAGGAAATTTGATGACTTCCACATATACTCAATATGTATACACACATGCATACATGGGCATATTTGTCTACATGCACATGTCTATGTATGTGCGCATATACACACACACATATCTATTTGCATGTTATCTCCTCCATTAGGCAGACTGTGAGCTCCCTAAAAGCAGAAACTTTTTTTGTGTGTGTTTCTTTGTAAAGGAGAAACTTCTTGTAGAGGGCAGGACTTCAACTGAGCCTT
Source organism: Pseudochirops cupreus (assembly GCA_028627135.1). Lineage (NCBI taxonomy): Eukaryota > Metazoa > Chordata > Mammalia > Diprotodontia > Pseudocheiridae > Pseudochirops > Pseudochirops cupreus. The sequence continues at coordinate 528,003,505 of CM053581.1, read as the reverse complement.
GAAAAAAGCCAGCGATGCTGTGAGGCAGAGATGAAGAGGGAAAGTGTGCCAGCATGGGGGACCAATGGCCAATGAAATGCTTGGAATGAGGAGGTGGCATGTCCTGTGTGCCAAATAGCCACAATGCCAGCGTCACAGGATCACAGGGGAGGAGGAACAAGGTAGAAGGAGGCCTAGGAAGAGCAAGGACTAGGAAGGCTTCAAAGGGAGGATGGAGGCAGGATAGGGAGGGCTTTAAAAGCCAAGCAGAGGGTTGTTAAGTCTATCCTGGAAGGGATAGGGAGCCACTGAGGTTTATTGAATGGCAAGGTGGCATGGTCACACTTGGGCTGCAGGAAGATCAATTTAATGACTGAATGAGGGAGGAATTGTATAGGAGAGAGACCAACCACTAAGCTATTGAAATAGTCCAGGTGTGAGGTGGTGAGAGCCTGCACCAGGGTGGTGGCAATGTCAGAGAAGATAAGCTGGGATATGGGAGAGATGTAATGAAAGAAGAATAGACAGGACTCGAGAACTGATTGGAAATCAGCAGTGACACTCAGGTTGTGAGCCTGGGTGCCTGGAAGGATGGCAGTACATAAGGAATAGGGAAGTTAGGAAGAGGGGAGGGTTTGGGGGGTGAAAGAGAATGAGTTCAGTTTTAGACATGTTGAGTCTAAGATATCTTTGGGACATGCAGTTCAGGATATCTAATAGGCAATAAGGAAATGTGAGATTGGAGATCATTCCATTTTCAGACAGCGCTAACTGCGACATTTCAATTTAATTCAACAAACAATTATTAGGCTACATATACTGATGTTATAAAGTTAAAGATGGTTGTCTTTTCCTCAAGGAGTCTGCATTCTTCAGTTCTTCCTCGTAGTGAGCTAAATTCTGACTTCCTGAATTACCCCAGTTTTGTCTTCCTTCTCCAGACCTTCCAACAACATAGAGGAGAAAAGAATTTTTGCAACTGTAAAGCTAGTATTTATATAGCACTTTAAGGTTTGTGAAAACATTTTACAAATATTATCTTGTTCAGTCTTTATGTTGTTTACTCTCCTCATAATAACCGTGTGTGTTGAATTGTAGGTAGTGAGTTTGACCTGAAGGGTATGGAGGCATCCATTTATGAGCCTGATATGGCCAGTCAATTAGTTAACCAAAAAATAGTTTTTAAATGCCTGCCATGTGCCCTGGAAGGTAGCTGGTGTTATTCTCCACATTTTACAGGTGAGGAAACTTTGGCAAACAGAAGTTAAGCAACATGTCCAGGGTCATACAGCTAGTAAGTATCTGAGTTAGGATTTGAACTCAGGTCACCTAGTATAAGGATCATGTGTTTCAAACCATTCTTTAGACATATGGATCAAGAGAAATGTAAATGAGTTACTTCTTGTCCAAGGTCACAGGTAAGAACAGAGCCAAGATTAGAACTCAAGCTTCTTGGCTTCGAGTTCAGTGTTCTTTCCACTCTACTCAAAGAAGCATTCTACTGTATTCTTTGGAACAAAGAGTTTGTCTGAAGAAAGCGGTTATAGACATCAGGACAAAGCAGTTTGATGTAGTGGTGATTCGGTTACAAGCTTTTTGACTGTGTTGTAATTCATCTTTTCATTCCCAGGGATTAACGTGGTATTTTTCAGATAATAGGCACTCATTAAATAAGGGACAGCTAGCTGGTACAGGGGATAGAGCACTGGGTCTGGAGTCAGGAAGGCCCGAGTTCAAATAAAACCTTAGATACTAATGGTGTGATTCCCTGGGCAAGTTACTTAACCCTTGCCTCAGTTTCTTCATCTGCAAAATGGGCATAATAATAGTACCTCCCAGGGTTGCTGTAAGGATTATATGAGGTAATATTTGTAAAATCCTTTGCAAACCTCAAAGCTTTAAAAATGCTAGCTATTATTTTTACTAATCTATTACCATATATTAATATAATGTATAATAATATAATTGTAATAATAATATTTTTTGTAGCTAGTGAGTCTGTTATGAGGCGTATGGAGGCAGCCATTTGTGAACCTGATATGGCCAATCAGTTAACAAGTATATATCAAATGCCTGCTTCAGGCCAGACCCTGTGCTAGGAACTAGTGAGATACGCTATACTCTGAGCAAATGACTAGGGAGGGAGGAACAGCCTGCGCAGACCTGTCAAACCTGCCGATGGCTACCCTCTTGTAGCAATTAATTAAGTGAAGAATGTTACCAGAAGAAACACAGAAAGTATTTCTAGGACATTGAAGGATTTGGAGGCCTAAGCAGTGAGTGTTTTTTTCTTCCAAATAACGATTGTAACTTTAGAAGGAAAGGAAGTTTTATAAATGGACAAATTAAAGCATGTATACGTATGTGTGTACATACACATGTAGATAGTATAGTTATATTCAGATTAAATGTGTACATATACAGTGTGCATATTCATGTGTATAGACATATGTCTATATACATATATAGGTGGCTTTCTAGTCACTATATCACATTACCTCTTGATAAGCTAAGCTTATAAAAAAATAATAGATGGACGCAGTGAAGAACACAAAGAAGTCATAGCCTCAAGAAGGCTAAAGTCTGTTATGAATTGGAGCTTGTTGTGTGAAAAATGCAGAAAAGACATTTTAAACTGTCTGTGGACAAGAAAGAGAAAAGATCTACAGATTGGGGCAGGTGGCATTTTTTCACAGATTTGTTGTTGTTAAGTCATGTCTGACTCTTCATGACCCCATTAGGAGTTTTCTTGGCAAAGACACTGGAATGCTTTGCCATTTCCTTCTCCAGCTCATTTTACAGATGAGGAAACTGAGGCAAACAGGGTCAAATGGCTTGCCCAGGGTCACACAGCTAGATTTGAACTCAGGGAAATGAGTCTTCCTGGCTCCAGGCTGGACATTTTATCCACTATGCCATCTAGTTGCCTGGAGGAATCAATGAGGATGAAATCTATTCAAATTTGAACTCAGGAAGATGAGTCTTCCTGATGGCAAGCTCAGTGCTCTATCCAATGCACCCCCTAGCTGCCCCATTTAATGTTTTTTGGAATTTCAGTCATTTATCAGTTAGGTCTGACTCTCTGTGATCCCATTTGGGGTTTTCTCGGCAAAGATACTGGAGTGATTGGCCATTTTCTTCTCCAGCTCATTTTGTAAATGAGGAAACTGAGGCAAACAGGGCTGAGTGACTTGCCCAGGGTCACTCAGCTAATAAGTATCTGAGGTCAGATTTGGACTCATGAGAATGAGTCTTCTTGACTCCAGACCCAGCACTATGTACATTATGGCCTAGCTGCCCTTTTCAAACTTTAGGGTCACTTAATTACTAGGATATAGGTGGTAGAATAAATTTTTGAAAACCATCTAGTAAGCATTTGCCTTCTAAGTTATTTTACTTTTAAAGCGACTCTGATATAATGATTCCAAGGTAAGTACAACAGAATACAGAATAATTAATTGCTTCATAGAGAGTCTGTGGTCTGGGGCAGTGTTGTCAAACTCAAATAGAAATAGGGGCCACTAACTATAAACAAGGATCCCTGCAATCTGGGCCACATGTTTGACAGCTCTGCTCTAGGCTAACTCTTCTGACCTTGGTCTGTGTTACTATATTTAGTTCCCAGAGCAAACAAGGCTAAATCTTCTCCTCAGGGATCTAGGATTATGGGGTTCTTCTCCAAAGCTAAATGGGCACCAAGAACCTGTTATAACATGTATCCATTGTTAAGCCCAGAAGTTCACTTAATGAATTAACAAAATTAGCTTTAACAAAACGATATTAATTGAGAAAATAAAGCAACAACTGAATATAAACCTTTCTACCCAATACCTAGGGGCACACTTTTCCCCCTATTACTTTAGTCCCTGGGGACAGCGGGCTCAAACTGAATGCAGCTGCTACAAAGCATTTCCCCAGTCCAGGACAGCCAATAGATGGGTGAGTTACTGTACTGTTGCTCTTGGCTGCCTTTGATTCATAGTTATACTGTGTCAAGCTCTTTGCTCCATACTTGTTCTTCATAGATTCAGCACAGACTTCAGTATCAGGACCTCTGATGGCTCACTTTCCCTACATTTGGAAGGTCAAAATGTTTCAGCCTCCTTTGACGTTCCACCTAAGAGCAGCAAAGAACAAAAGAAATCAGAGGCTTATGGGCAAAGGTATGTTGGAGTCAGACCAAAAACTGATTGTTAAATTTTCAATATTAGTATTTATACATCTGAAATTGACAAATGCAACAAATCAAGGCTTAATTTATTGTTTTGTTGATTGCCTAGACTTAATGAATGATGGATAAAATGTTAATAACATAGATTAAATTTAAAAGTGTGTCCTGTATACATTTTTTTTTTCAAAGCTAGTTGTTAAACATTTGCCAGCACATTCCTGTTTGTGGGGTGTATATATCAGCCTAAGTGGGGAGTTTATAGCATGTTTTCCTCACTCAAACTGGCTAAGCAAGAAAGAGGGGGAGTAAGGCTTGCTTTGACTGGTTTGTGACTCTTGAATGTACCTTCGGTTCTGAGTCAGCAGCTAATCAAAAAGTCTCTTTCTTCAGCATGTGGTTAGCAGACTAGAAAAAATGTTAGAATAACTAATTGTGTATGCCCTGAAACCTCTATGAGGATTTTAATCACTTGAGCAGTCTATGCTTACTTATTAGGGTTGGGCTTGGAACCTAAACATTTGTTATGCTTGTATTGACAAGCAGGCCAGACCAATCTAACACGGACTGAGTCTGAGCTAGATTGAATCTCAGCCCTTCATGGAGGCATGATGGATCTTATATACAGAAAGATTGTGGGAGGGATCTAGGGGTGGGTGTAGTAGTCTGGGTTTGGGGAGTGTCTTGAGGAGGAATCTAAGGAGGGTCTTGATGAGACTGAGGTCAGACTCCAGGAACCAACAGAATGGGATTTTGAAGGGATCTAGGGTGGAAAACAGCCAAGGTATCAGACAGTGGAGGGCTAGGCTAGGTTAAGAGTAACAGAGATTCAGTCATAGTGATAATGGAAGGCTTAAGGCCTCAGGAAAATGCCAAATCCAGTGGGAAGATTCAAAGACAGTTCAAGGGGGTTCCCAGAGCCTGTACCCCATCAGTTCCATCAGTAGTTTTGGTGAAGTTGTTTTCCCATAACTCCTCCAAATTGATTGTTTTCATTTTTTGTGTGAATTGTTGTTTTAATCCACATTTCATATGGTTATTGATAATTTGCAACTCTTATTTTGAAAACTGTTTATTTATATCCTTTGATTTCATCACTGGAGCAAAGTGTTGAACTTGGAATCTCACATTATTAGAGGGATATTGCTAAAGTGGAGCTTATCTGGATAAGGGTGATCAAGATGGCAAGAGGACATAATCTTGTCCTATCCTAGATGTTTGGAGAAGCTGAGGATGTTGGACCTGGAGAAAAGAAGATGTTGAGATGGGGCATAATAGTTTTCTTCAAGTATCTGAATGACCATTATGTGAAAGTTATTCTGGAGGATAGAGCTCTGATCACTGGGTAAAAATTAAAGGGAAACAAATTTTAGGAAGAATTAATAATTGGAACTTTTCAAAAATGAAATGGGTCACAACACGAGTGAGTTCTTTGTCACTGAATATGTGTTAAAGAAGAGGCTACATGACTACTGGTCAGGGATGTTATACATGGGAATTCACGTGTAGAATAAGTTTAGATGATGTCTAAGGGCCCTTCCACTTCTAAAACCCCATTATCCAATTATGTGTATGTTGTACTTATGTAGAAAAGTAGTACAAATCCAGAACTTCTTGATTGGCAGGATCATGGGATCTGGAGCTGGAAGAGACCTCCTCATTTTGTAGATAAAGAAACAGAGGCTTGAAGAACCTTAGTGCATTGCCTGAGATCACATATAAATCAATATAGGTTAAGGTGCTTTGACTCTTCCTTTTCCAAGTGCCATTTATATCCAGTTTATACTGCTCAACTCAACCTGTTTTCTCTTTGCCCATAAAATTGCAACTCTAACTGTAAAGATGAGGCCATTGAGCTTGGTTGAATTGTCAGCTAGGTTGGTTTTTCCCAACTATAAGTATGAACAGCGCTTTGATTCTTTGTTTATGTGCAGGTTCTCAGTGGTGCCAAATAGATGAAAATCTTAGGATTCTTGATATTTAATAATCTGTTTTATGATTCAAACTATACTGCTCATCTTGGGTCTGTACCGTGGCACTTCTGGTATCAATATTATACAGCTGGCACACTGCTCTAATCTCTATAGGCACTTAATAAATGTTCTGAATTGAATTCTAGGAATATGGAGTCTGTGATAGAACCAACTTTTACTGAATCCTGTACTTGAGAAGATCTTGTAATAGCTAGTGTATGATTCAAGAAAATCTTATAAATTTAGAGTATACCAATTTGGAATTTGTGACAATTCTATTGTGTCTAGGCTTAAAATTTACCTGAAAAAATAATTTGCTAATTGGCAAATGGATTGCAAGGAGATTGTTTAACATAGTTAAGATATAAATTTTTTAAACATTTAAACCAATTAACCTTTGATTTTGATTTAAACTATGGACTAAGAAAGGCAAATATGACATAGTAGAAAGAGAGTTGTGTTTGGAGTCAGGACAATCTGGGTTCTAAGGAGTTACCCTGGTAGAGTGAGAAAAGTACTGGTTTGGGGATGAGAGGACCTTTTCAAGTCCCACCTCTCACACCAACTGTGTGACTTCCTGGGACTCAGTCTCCTTATCTATAAAATGAAATGGCTCACTAAATGGTCAATAAGGTCCCTTCCAGCTCTGTCTGTGATCCTAACACCTGCCTTTGACACTTAGGACGATAGATTTTAGAGCCGGAAGGGACCTTAGAGGCCATGAAGTTCAGTCCCCTCATTGTATAGACTCCGGGAATCATATAACCAGCCATTATCAGCTAGCTCTGTGACTCTGCTTACACTTAACCTCTGTGGTAAATGACATATTTTTTCGAATTCATTTTTCCCAAGGGTTTTTTTTGTAGATGTTGGTGTGCATTACTTCAATTTTGAATAGCTAAAATTTAAATCTCAGATGTAAAACTTTATTCCCCTAGCTAATAAAGCATATAAACTTATTCCGATTTTTGCCTAGTGCTCTAGCTTGTGCTGTTACTTGTGTGATAACACAAATCTGACACATCTCATGGCTTTTTTCTTAGTTCTTGTGCTTCTCAACCTTTATGAAAAATTTGACATCATTGACTGCCTTCTCCTCCTGGTCACTCTCTCTTCTCAGGATTTCATGACAGTATATTCTCTGGATTCTTTTATCGATCTGACCATTCCTTTTTAGTTTCATTCGCTGACTCATCATCCACATTTTTCAGTCATTTCAGTCATGTTCAATTCAGCTTGATCTCATTTGGGATTTTCTTGGTAAAGATACTGGAGTGGTTTGCCATTTTCCAGCTCATTTTACAGATGAGGAAACTGAGACAAACAGGGTTAAGTGACTTGCCCAGGGTCACACAGCTGGGAAGTGTCTGAGGCCAGAATTGAACTCAGGAAGAGAAATGTTCTGACTCCAGGCTGGGCACATCTATCCACTGTGCCACATAGCTGTCTCTGTCCTTCATATTATACTTCTTTAACTATAGATTTGCCCTAAGGTTTTTTCTTGGGTTCTCTTGTCTCCGTAGTTTCTCTCTCTCTCTCTCAATTCCGAATTCCACTGTGGTTAAGTAACATCTTTATGCAGATGATTCCCAGATTTATCCAATTGCAGACTCTCCCACATCACCAATGCCTGTTGGACATTTGAAATTGGATATCTTCATAGAAATTTCAAATGTAACATATCTAAAACAGAAGAATTTATCTTCCCCCCCCCATTCTAAACCCATTCTTCTACCAAACTTCCCTCTTTCTGTTGAGGTTACCACCATCCTTCTGGGCTCACAGGTTTGTAACATTCCCATTATCTTTGTCTCTTTACTCTCCTTAATTCAGGTGTTGAGTCAGTTGCCAAATCTTTGTTTTTATCTACATGTCTGTCTCATTTCTTCCCTTCTCTTCAAGTAGACAGTTACCACCCTGGTTCTCTGCCTCCCATCATGTATTGCTTAGACTATTACAGTGGCTTCCTAATCGGTCTTCTAGCCTTGAGTCCCTTCCCTCTCCAATCCATTCTTCACCCAGCTGCCATTAAAAAAAAACTTTATTGTGGGTTTGACCATGTTGTTCCCTTACTCTTTATAAATAAACACCAGTGTTTGGTATTTAAAGCCTGTTAGAACCTGACCCCAACCCATTGGGTTAGCCAAACTGGTGTTCTTACCACTTCTCATATATAATACTCTATCTCCTATTTTCTGACAGCTTTTACTCTGGCTGTCTTCCATGCACTCTCTCTTTTTTTTATTCTTTGTTTTCTTTCTTATTTGGTTCTTTGCTTTTTTCTCCTTATACACCTTTGCATTTCTCCTCTGAGCTCTCTCTGTCTTTGCGTCTTTGTCATTCTCTCTCTCTTTGTCTCTCCCTCTCTCACTCTCTCTCCCCCTCTCTCTCTTTCTCTCTGTCTCTGTCTCTCTCTCCCTCTCTCTTTCTCTCTGTCTCTGTCTGTCTGTCTGTCTATCTGTCTGTCTGTCTCTCTCTCTGTCTCTGTCTCTCTCTCAAAAAAGAAGTAAGTACAAATTTCAAAAAAGTAATGATTAAATACCAGGTCGTCTAACTTCTGTCCTGAGGAACTTGTATGTGGACCAAGAAGCAACAGTTAAAACTAAACATGAAAAAACTGATTGTTTTAAGGCTAGAAAAGGGATATGGCAAAGCTATATACTCTCACCTTAACTTATATGAAGAATAAGTCATGCAAAAGGCCAGGCTGGATGAATCAAAAACTGGAATTAAGGTTGCTCAGAAAAGTATTAACAATTTCAGATATGCATATGATACCACTCGGATGGCAGAAAGTGAAGAAGAATTAAGAAACCTCTTGATGAAGCTGAAAAAGGAAAGTAATAAAAGCTGGCTAGAAGTTTAACATAAAAAAACAGAAACAAAAAAACTGAAGATCTTGGCAGCTGGTTCCATCACTTCCTGGCAAGTAGAGAGAGAAGAAATGGAAACAGTGTCAGATTTTATATTCTTGGGCTCAAAGATCACTGCAGATGGCAACTGCAGCTATGAAATTAACTAAGAATTGGTGGGTGGCTTGTAACTTTTTGTAGAATATCTAAAAGCTACTCATAACATACAAGTTTTCATTGTTGACCTCGTTCTTTTCAACAGTGGTTAGTCCACAGTGTTATTTCTTTTTTTAATTCAATACTCCAAGAATGTCATTGGTGTGAATACTCTCTTTCTGCCATGTTCTCAGCTCAGTTTGGGGTCCTGTAAGTTTTCAGTGCTGCCAAAGTGGTGTGACTCAGCATGAGGTCTGTTATCTGCCCTCCTAGTCAGACCTCTGAAAATTTTTGACCTAGATTTAGCTTGTGTTTAGTTAGTTATATTTCAGTAGGCGCTGCTGGACTCAGTTACTGTTAGCCCACTGGGAGGTTCTGTAGGTTCAGAGGAATTAAACTTTCTGGCTTCCCTTTGATCTGGTCTCTCACCCTGGTTATTCCATTGCAGGCTTACACATTGGACTAAAGGCTAAAACTGAGTCAGGCTTTGTTCTTAGGCTCAGAGCAACATGGCTACATTTTCAGAGTTCCAGGCTCAGTGCTTAGATAGGCCCTTGTTCTTGATCTTTACTCTTTGCTCTTGATCTGGGACTGAGAACCAGGTAATGGTTGACAGAGTTGCCAGATGGCATCCTTATTGCCCCCAGCTCTGTTTCAGGGATGACTTGGGATCTCTTTCTAACCCAGTACTTTCTGTACCTAGTTCTGTGTCTTGGCTCCCTTCCTATCCTTGATCACTAGAATGGACCCTGATATACCCTCACTACCCTCCTATATAACCCCTTCCTGGAGTCAACAGACCTTTCTCTCTGCTCCCTGAGGATCCCTAGGCTAGAATAATGACTCATTGTGACTATTTGCTGCTTTCCAGATCCACATTTAGTCTGGGCTATTTTCTAGGTGGTTGTGGAAAAGGTTGGGTGAGCTAGGCAAAAATACTTCCTCTTCCTATACCATCTCCACTTACATAGATCAAAACCTTTCTATCAGTGTGGCCAGCAGATGTCTGAATAGGTGCTTTATACAAACTTCTTTAATTCCAAAGCTTCAAAAGAAAGGCATTGTACTTTAGAAATAAAATAATTCTAGGAATATCCGCGAGATAAGACAGAGCCCCTGAACATGTTTAAAATCTTGTGAATTAACACTAGAGAATTTGAATACTTAGAACTTGTATTCATCATCCCTAATACAAACTGATTTCACAGGCCAGCTATGGTGAGCACGTATAGACTCAAGAGATATGGTTCAGGGGCTGGCTGATGGGGTCCTCATATTAGCTCTTCTTAGGGGAGAAAGGAAGGATATATGTGGAAATTAGGTGATATATAAATAAAAGCTGTAACCCATTTTTGAAAAAAAATTCAAACTTCTCTATTGAGTTGTGACTGAAAAAAAATGCAACATTCTATAGCCAACCTGATAGTGAATCTTTCCAAACTTAATTAGGCTAGCCTAGACAACAGTTCTGTGGCCTTCTCACTGGGTCTATACTTAAAGCCTCTACAGCTTAATAGGACGTACCAGAGCTTGTCTTTCACTGGATAGTCTTTGAAAACACAGACACTAAGCTCTGTACCACAAAACTTTGGAGTTGGACTTTAGTGGAAAGTTGTTATTTTTTTTAAACCATTGTTTTACTGATCAAATAAAGGTATAGTTTTGATTAGTAAACATTATTTTAAAATGTCAGCTTATACATTGACATTTTAATGTTTTTGCTTTCTTGTCTAAAAAATAAAAACAAAATAATTATTAAAAATATTTATAATTATAGCTCTTCAAAGAAATCTTCTACGATTTTAACAAGTTCTGATACTGCTAAATTAAAGGAAGAATTGTTTCAAGCTCAGGTAATACATATTCATTTTTGTCCTATGTGTTTCTGCCTTCCGAATGCATGATGTGGCTTTTTTTCAGTTTCAAAAAAGCATACTTCCTTGATTATGTTTAGTTTAAGGAGATGCTTAAATGTTTTACATTCATTTCTTTCACATATCTGTTGATGGGTGAACTGAGGGATCCTAGAAGTATGCTCGGTGACAGCTGGAAATGAATAATGAATTATTCACAAAGTAGCTAATTCACACACAGATAACTAATAATGTACTTTGCTTTTAAAAATGCTTAATTTTGTAGTTGTAGTTGTACTGAAAAAGCTGTATCAATTAAAAATCATGTCCCACTTGGTATATTTTTCTAAATACATTGGAACTCCTTTTCAGTATTGGTGTTGGGGGACAATTCTCAAAACTAATTTTGTTTTGTAAAGGGCTTTTAAAATATTTCATCATATTTTGATTGCTGTCGTTTAACCTTCTATACACAAATTTGTGTGAAACACAATGCGACTTTAAATTTTAGAAATTGTGATGTCCACAAAAATTACATTTGGCTTACAAAACTTATTACATTATCCTTGACTCCAAATAGCAATGCTGTTCCCTCTTGTGCTTGGTTATGGTCATATACTTTTGCTGCTGATCTCTGTATCGATAGGTATTTGGCCTACAACAAATGCAGTTAACTTCTAAAGAATTTCTTATAGAAACAGAATTAAAAGTTAAATGAAAAAAGAAGACTACATTAATTTGTTTTAGTCTTGCACATGAATTTTGTTAAATTCACTTTATTTCTTTAAGGCCATAGGTACCTTACTGAAATAGGGCTGCCTCATTATATTATAAAAAATTGTACGGATGCATTATAAAGCTAATATAAAATGTAAATTTGCATGAACGAAAACACAGAATGGATAGCGTAAGAGTTGTCTACTTTGGATGAAATTTAATATGAGAAAAGAATTTAAAGGTGGGTTGTACCAGTGTTTAAATGTCAAATCAATGAGTTTATACTTCATTGAGCAAGAAGTAAAATAGTTGTTTCAAACTCAAAAAGGAAATAGGAGCCACTAAATCATATAGAATTCTGCAGATTTCTTTTTGACTTAGAAAACTGTATTAAGATGCTCTATTGTACTTTAACTTAATTTGTTAAATATTTCCCACATACTTTTAAATTTGATTTGGGCAGCATTTAGGCCCAGGGCTTCAGAATGTTTGACGCCTCTGGAGTAAAGCACTACTGAAGGCTTTTCAACAGAGAACATAATCCTAGTGATGCCTTATTTGTATAGTAGTGTGATGGATGGATTGTAGAAACTGGCATCAGGGAGCCTAGTTAGGTGCATGTTGCAAGAGTCTAGGTGAGAAGTGATGAGAGGTACAGTGGGAGTGGAGTAGAAAGGTCAGAAGAAAGAGGTATTGTAGAGGCGGAATTGACAGGACTTATCATTTAGGTGAATGTGGGGATTCTGTGAAGGAGTAAGAAGTTTCAAAGATTGTTCTAAAGTTTCATCACTTTGGGTGACTGACTGGGAGGATGATGGTATCATAAACAGATAAAGAAATTTTGTGGAGAAGGGCAAATTGGAGGTGGGGTGTAGAGGGAGAGAAATGATGAGTTAAGTTTTTGTTATTTTGAGTTTGAGAGATGATGAAATATCCAAGTGGAAATTTCAAAGTTGGGAATATGATACTAGAACTCTGGGAACTGAAAGAATACAATTGGGAGCCATATACATAGAGTACTAATAGAAGCCATTGGAATTGAGCAGATAATTAAAGGAGAGAGTACAGAGAAAGAGAAGGGGGCCAAGAATAGAACCTGGGGATGTCCATGTTGGAGAAGGAGGTTATGTTGTTCAGTTGTTTTCAGTCATATATGACTATAACCCATTTTGAGTTTTTAAATTTTTTTTGGCGAAGATACTTGCAGTGTTTTGCCATTTCCTTCTCCAGTTCATTTTACAGATGAGGAAACTGAGACAGTTAAGTGACTTGCCCAGGGTCACACAGCTAATTAAGTATCTAAGGCCAGATTTGAACTCAGGAAGATGAGTCATCCTGACTCCAGACCTGGCACAGAGAAGAGAGGAGGAGAGGAAGGAGAATTATGAGGCTGTAGCCTCAATACAATTGAGGGAAAAGATAATATCAAGAAGGAGAGATGAAGTGTCATGCTGCAGAGATCTAGGAGGATGACAAAAAACAATGCTGCTGCATTTGTGCCCTTATCCCTAAATTACACAAGTCAAGACCTCACCCCATGAATCATTAGGACAAACTCTTTTGATCTGTTATGGATTTCATTTATGAGGTTATATGATTATAGAACCACCAGAGAAAAACCAAATGGATAAAAACTTGCTATTATCTAAACTACAATATACAATTGTTCATCCTTTGTTTTTGAAGAGGACCAGTGACATTACTGGGTGTTGTCTTGACTTGCTCATGAATTGGATATAAATGGGGCAGAGTTGCACAAAGTCATCAGCTTCACTCTCTCTTCCAGATTCATCAAAGTTCAGTGGCAAGACAGAAAGTTAGGATGACTGACAGTGGCCCAGGATGCAGCGGATGACTTTGGTGTCTCGAAAACCATGTTCATTAACCTGAAAGACTACAGTTGTGTAATAGAATTCAAATAGTATCACAGGAGAGGTACACCATTCTACCCACATTAGAAAACTAGACTGTATATCTATTCTTGATCAAGTGTGGTGGAAATTGAAGTATTCTTCAATTGGCACTAGATATCTGGGATTAGTGTTATGGTACACACTGGTCATGGATGGTAATAATATTAAGAGTTTGAGTCATGACACATGATGAGCTCCCCACTTTCCTTTTTTACAAAGAACAGTAGTTCTCCTACAGGGACGATGGGTGGCTGGTATAAACTTTGTGGTCAGAGACTCCTTAAGGACATGGGTCTCTAGACCAGTCAATGATTATAATTGTGCTGCTGTATTGAAGTCCCTGGTTCTAAGCTGATGTAACAATCTCAGACTATGTGAGGGTAAGGTTGCCATTTTTTGGATGGAAAATTCTGTGGAATACTCCTGGGTTATAGCTGGGAAGTCAGGTCTGTTAAGTATAACAGACCCTTTGTGTTTCTAAGCCCTGCAATATAAGAAAAAGGTGATATTCTGAATTCTCCCTGTGATACATGTTTTGTACAGGATCAGTCTGTATTGTATAAGAAAGCTTCCCTAGAAGATGGGTAAAATTACTAAGTCATAGGTTTAGTAAAGTTGGGTTTTCTTCATGGTCAACTTCCCAGGTTTATAGTGGGAAGTTGTGAATGACAGGGCCTGAGTGAAGTAGGTGCCCATTGATTACATCCACTGCTAGGTAACAAGGTTAGCTTGGGAAAACAATCTTGGCTACAAAAAAATTGTTCAAGTTTACCAATGTCTACAGACAAATGACTTGACCGTTGGGAAATTTGAGCTCCACTAGTAGGAAGAAAGGTTTGTTTAGCCCAAAGCCTTAGATGAAAACGTGGTTCTCTCACCTTAGATCCTCTCTGTCTCCACTTCCTTCAACAGATCCTCATCTATCAGGTAGCTGGGTGATATAGTGGATAAGGTGCTGAATTTTTCATCAGGAAAACTGAACTTCAAATCATGCCTCAGACACAAATTGTGTAACCCTGGACAAGTCACTTAATTTTTCTAAGCCTCAGTTTCCTTTTCTATAAAATAAAAATAATAATAGTATCTATCTCACATTGTTGTAGCGAAGATCAAATAAGATAAGAATGTAAAAATGTAATGCAAACGTTAAACCCAAATAAATGCTAGCTGTTATTAACTCAAGAAAGGTACACTAAAGTACTAAGTACCCTGATGTTTCATCAGATATGAATGACCTTAAAGGCATGCCAACAGAGGGCGAGTTCTGGCAGATCATACCCATCTTAGGAATGCTTCAGACTAATAAAAGGCTATATATTTGTTGTCTGAGTAACGGTCTGGCTGAGATTGGAGACTTTAATCATCAGAAATTTGACTACTGGTAAATTAATAGTTTTGGGTGCCACATTTTAGGAAAGGCATGAATAAGCTTGAGTATCCAGAATAGGACAATCAGAATAGTGAAAGGTCTTGAGATCATGCCATATGTTATACGTAGAGATAAGTAGATGGATACGCACGTATGTGTATATGGCTTTAAGAAAAAAAATATTTAGAGGTGTTACTATAGCTATCTTCACACATCTGAAAGGCTGTCATGAATAAGAGAGATGAGCCTTATTTTCTTTGGGCTTAGAGGGCAGAACCAGGAACAGTAGTGAAAGCTGTGAAGAGAGAATGTTAGGCCCAATGTTAGGGGGAAAATTTTACAACAGTTAGTTGTTGTCCTTTGTTCTCTAAGAGGACCAAAATGACATCACTATGTTGGAGTCAAGGTACAGTATGTCTGATTATTGCTCATTGGACCAACATGAGCTTGAAAGGCTCTACCATGGGTCAGGCATGAATAGTCCGGATGAACATTTGGAGTGAAGATGTTTCTAAATCTGTGCATCTCATGTTTCTTTTGAGCTATAGCAATTGTGCTTCACTCTCAGAGCACAGCATCTTCTTTGACGTAGGCACTCCATGCTGGGTGGTCCTTTGCCAGTGTCTTCCCATGTTATGCAATTGATTTCAGAATTCTTCAGAGAGACCTTGAGAGTGTCAAATGGAAACAATTCACTTTCCTGGCATGGCACTGGTAAACTGTCCAAGTTTCACAGGCACATTACAATGAGGTCTCTTCTTTCCCACACTTTCCTTCAGAGCCTCCCAAACACTGAGCTAGCTCTGGTAATGCATGCTTCAACCTCATCATCTATGTGTACATCCCTGGAAAGTATACTGCCAAGGTAAGTGAACTTACCTATGGTATTCAAAATCTCTCCATTTCCACATATGGATGGGTTTAGTCCTGGCTAGTAGAGAACCTGTGTTTTCTTGGTGTTAGTTTTTAGGCAAAAATGAACATAAGCAGCAGAGAATCAATCCATACTTTGTTGCATCCCAGCCTCAGAGGCTACATTGAAAATGCACGATCATCTGCAAACAAAAAAATCATGTACCAACCCTCCTTCCACTTGAGTCTTGGGTTATAGCCTTTTCAAGTTAAATAATTTATCATCAGAGCAGTAACTGATCTTGATACTGCTTTTGTCCTCGTTCAAGATAATCTGGCAATATTGCTGAAAACATCATGTGAGCAAGCACACAGCCTAGTTTCATCTATTATCCAGAACCCGTGTAAGCATGCCATCATGAAATTGATATACGATACTGATGAACTTCACCAGGCAACCAAATTTTGACATAATTTTTCACAAGCCCTCATGACTGACAAGTATCAAAGGCCTTGGTCATTTCAATGAACATCATGTACAGACCTCTCTTCTCTTCCTGGCATTTCTCCTGGAGTAGTTAGGCAGCAAACATCATATTGACCATTCCTCAACCCTTATTGAATTCATACTGGCTCTCAGGTAGATGATTATTTTCCAGGTGAAAGATCAGCCTATTAAGGACTCTGGCAAGAATCTTGCCAGCAATAACTAAGAGAAAGACCCTCTGCCCCTCCTCGCAACTCGCCCCCCACCCCTGTGATTTTCATACGACAATTTATTTCCTTTACCTTTACAGAGATGGACAGTAGACACATCCTTGAATTCCTGGGGGATAACTTCCTCTTACCATATAACCCAGAAAATTTCAGTTGGCTTTTGGAGTGGAGATGTAAATTGTCTACCAATGTAGACTGCCTTGTAAATCTCAGCTGGAATAGAATCAGCACCAGATATTTTTCTACCCAAGAGGAGCCTAATGGCATTCAAAACCTCTTCTTCAGTTGGAAGTACAGTTAGAAAGGGATTGACTTCAACCTGAAGTATATGGTTAATGGCTTCAGCATTGATTGATAATGGTCTGTTGAAAACATCATGGAAATGTTCAGCTCATCTTTCTAGGATCATGTCCTTATGACATGTGCCTCCATCAGCACTGAGTAGTTGAGATGTACCATAGATCTTTGCTACATAAATAGCCACTAGGGCATCATAAAAGTGCTTTGGTTTGTTACTATAAGCATAAAACTGAATTTCATCTTCCTTCTTATTGAGCCAAGAGCCTTGTGTTTATCTACATTTTGTTTGCACTTTACTTTTGATGGAGTTAAACAGTGCTTTCTTAGAGATGGTAGAACTATCATGCTGGTAAACCCTGTGGAGTTCTCGTTTTTCATTTAGCAGCTTCTGAATTTCCCCATCATTCATCAAACCAGTCTCGATGTTTGCAAATGTTCTGGCCCAGATGAATAAATTCAGTACTATACACCAATTCTCTGAAAGCTGTCCACTTCTTTTTTACTCCAGTGTTTCCAATCACATATCGACTTAGCTTTCCCTCCAAGTTAGCAAGGAACTATTCCCACTTGGAGGACTCCTCTAATCTGTTGACATTAAGCCTGGTAATTATCTTGCTTTTGTCAAATGTGAATATTTAACTAGGAGAGGATATTTTTATGGTAGAACTAGCTCTTTGCACCACACATTGCCTTTGTCAGTCTCACATCCTTACAATGACATAGTCTGTTGAACGTCAATGTTTGCTGCAAGGGTGCATCCATGAAGTTTTCTTGGGTTTAGGTAAATAGAAGAGAGTATTGGTGATGAGGTCATAAGATACACAAGTCTTTAGTAGTAAGTGACTGTTGCTATCACTGTTTCTGACTCTATTCCTCCCAGGACTCCCTGCCATGTTTGGTAGTCTGTGCCTACTCTCGCATTAAAGTCATCCAGAATTATAAATTTGTCCTCTTTCAGTGCTTCAATGAGGCGGGTCTGTAACAGCGAGCACCCTAGCATACCAAGATGGCTGCTAGCACAGGTTCTTTGATCTGCGTTTCTAAAGGAAAGCAACTCAAAAGAGGGTTAACAATCTTACTTTAATCAGACATCACAACCTTCATGACTGACTGCCTAATTACAAAATAACAAGCCTCTCCCCCCAAGCAAGCTTCTCCTGTTGTGATTCAAGTGAGGCCCATTAAAGGGCAGGGAAGATCTTCAGATTTCCTTACTATTACATTTGGCCCCAAAGTCTTTCATAAAGTCCATTACATAGGCAATTTATATCTGAATTGGCATTAACTTCTCTTAAGTACAACATAATCCCCACAAAATAAACACATCACATTTGCAAGATACATAACATAACTCATTACCAGAGTGACCACATGGCCTTAAATGAACACAAAGTACATAACAGTATAATCCCCTCAGTCCAAAACAAAAATGTACAAATGAAGTTCTCTTGGGGCATATATCCTTCCCCCCATGCCACCCTTGCAGGCTTCTTCCTGGCACTCTCAGGTGCAGGCTCTAATGAGCCAAGTCCCAGGCTTAACACTGCTCCAGCCCCTACTTCCAAGTCCTGAGAGGCAACTGGGCAATAGAGTCAACAGAGTAGGGTCCTTGGGGGTCCACAGCACTTCCCTCCACCTACAGTAGACAACTCCACCCTCTTCCCCCTGGGTCCCAAACTGTCCCAGAGGCACAAAGCAAAAAAACATATCCAGTGCTCCTGTCTTGCTGCGTAGTCCTTATCTTGCCCTGGGGCTGGATTCTGAACTCCTGGGTTGCTCCTCCTCCTCCCACAAGAGGCAGCTGCTCTTGGCTTCTGCCCCAGTCCCGATGTAGGCAGTTCTCTGCTCCTGCTCCATGGCTCCACAGAATCACAGCTACCACAACTGGGAAACAAACAATTATCCCAGCCCCCATACTTCCCTTTTAGTTTGCAGATCCTGTCTGACTATGTCATTTGTAACAGCAGGCACCCTAGCATATTCATGTGATTTGGCCAGATGAGACTCTGGGCAGCCGTTGAGCCCCCTGGCTTTGAAAATGCAGATGTTGGTGCTTTTCTCTCTGATAACTAACACTGCATGTATGTAATGGTCAGACAGCTGGAAGCTCTGTCTGTTGGTCTTTTGAATTGTGTTATTTTCTTTGTATTTTTTGTCTGCTTGTAACTTTTGTTTGTATTTTCTGAAGTTCAGGGTGCTGACTTTTTCCTCTGAACTAAGTGAATTATATACATACATACATACATACATACACATATATATATATATCATATATGTTCGATTAAAGTAAGATTGTTAGCCCTCTTGTGAGTTGCTTTCCTTTAGAAAAGCAGATCAAAGAACCTGTGCTAGCAGCCATCGTGGTTATGCTAGGGTGCTTGCTGTTACAGGGTCTCTGGATCTTTGTAAAATTTTTCTTTGTCCTTATCAGGGTTCATCATGGTAAATCATACACACTGATGATGGTGGCATAACACTTTCTTCAAGTGATAATCATATTGTGATAAGCCTATCATTCACTTCTTTTGGGAGGCATACAAACTTGTCATTTAGATTAGTTTTGATTACAAAATATATGCTAACTTCATGGTGTTGCCCTTTACTATGGCTGCTTTAGAAATATATGTATCCAGCTCAGACTTTGGTAAACTGGCCTTTGTTTACCAGCTTTGTTTGAACTCAGTCTTGAGTGAACTCAGGGCTGCTATTTGGATGCAATACCTACTGAGTTCTCTTGCAACAAGAGCTGTTTGTCTTCTAGGTCTACTGGATTTTGTGTTGTCCATAAGCATGTGTACATTCCATGTACTGATGGTGAGTAGAATCATCTTTGCAAAAGTTTTTGTATACTTTTTGTGGGCTTCTCCAGGAGGCAGTAGACTTCCCCTTTGATCACTGGGCATGTTTTAGATTCGAGCATGGGTCATACTCCATAGTGGCTGAGATCACTCTCACCTTTGGGAGTTTGAGATTCTGTAAACTTGTCCCTAGCAGGTTGCCCCTATGCCTAGAACACTCTTCTTCCTTTTTTCCTCCTTCTGGCTTCCCTGGCTTCCTTTAAAAGTTCCAACTAAAATTCTCTTTTTTATAGGAAACCTTTTCCAACCCCTCTTAATTCCAGTGGTTTCCCTCTGTTAATTATTTCCTACATTCTGTCTATAGCTTTTTTGTACAATTTGTTTGCATGTTGTCCGACCCTGGAAAGAACTGTCTCAAAACTTTTTGTTCTTCTAGTTCTTAAGGTGGTCAAAGACTTGGAGGTTCCGGCAGTAAAGACATAACTAGGATGATAGAAGTGATAATAGAGAGGGGCTGGATATGAAATAAATTCTGAAAGAAAAGTTGACACAATTTGGTGAGTGAAGGGGAAAACCTTTAGGTTTACTTGTAATGAAGGTGACTTGGAAATTAGTAATGCCATCAACAAAGATGTGAAAATTGGGAGAAGAGAGTTACTTGAGGATAAATTTCTTACTGTATTATTTCTTTGGCTACTGTGGATATTAACAAAATCCAGAAGACTGGGTTGAGTAATGGAACCATAGAGGAGGAAGGCAGCCGCTATGACTAATTCATCTAATTAATGAGGGCACCAGACTCTGAGGCTTCCTATATCCAGACTATAAAAGCTGAACCAGACCAGGTTTCTGGGTGTGTGTTTCTAAACTGGCTTTCATATTTCAGAGCTAACTGTGAAGCCAGAAGGGAGACTGAGGGAACCAGTGAACAAGGTGAAATCTCTTTGCCGCAGAGTAATGGGATTTGGTTAATCAGGTTTTCCTGGGTTGTATCTCTCTTGAAGGAAAGACTTACTTAATAGACTTCACTGTAAGCTGTTAACAGTGTTAAAGAACAGCATATACTAAACTGCAGTGGTTCTCAACCTTCCTAATGCTGCAACCGTTTTATACAGTTCCTCATGTTGTGGTGAACCCCAACCATAAAATTATCTTCATTGCTACTTTATAACTGTAATTTTGCTACTGTTATGAATCTATCTGATATGCAGGATGTATTTTCATTGTTACAAATTGAACATAACCCACAGGTTGAGAACTGCTGTAGCTAAAGGGTTTGGCTTGACATATGCACATGTGTACAAGGTCAGCAGTTGTATCATACTCAAGCCCATTCTGGTAAGACTCCCCTCAGTGGTGGAAAATGATTTCTCAGTGCTTCTTACGGGGTTGGTAAAAGTTGGGGAAAAGAAAGAGTTGATCCTTTTAGCTTTCACCTTTAAAAGAGAAACACTCAGTTCCAGATTCTTTTCAGGAAAAAAAAATTTCTGTAAAGGTACAGAAAGACTCTGGGAAGAAACTTACGTGTAAGGAGGAGCTAGCACCTTGATCATGCCTGTATCCCCAGTTTGCTACATTAAAGATTTTGGAGAATTCCTCCTTGGGTGAGATCTGGGACTCTCTTTTCTGGTTGAACTGAGATAGCTTAATTCCAGTAAGAGAGTTCATTCACTCTCTGAATTATCTGGCATATTCTCATCCATATAACTTCTGTGATTTCTGTTTGCTATCAGCTTGAATAAATGGGTTTAGTTGCTATGTGTGATGGTCTTGGTAGAACTGGCATTTGATGGGAAGGGAGTCAAGCCTTTAATCTGGGGCTCCATTAGAAAGGTCAAGTGAAAGACTTAGTTACTCTAATCAATATAATGATCTAAAACAGTTCTGAAAGACTCATGATAAAATACACTTATATTTTTTCACTTTAAAAAATTTTCCTGTTTTATTTATTTTCAGCATAGCTAATATGGAAATATGTTTTGCATGATTTCACATATATAATTGTTATCACATTTCTTTCCTTCTCAGTGGGTGGGGGAGGGATGGGAGGGAGAGAATTTGGAAGTAAAAAAATTCTTAAAAGAATGTTAAAAATAAATAATTTTTTAAAAAGATGATCAGGAGTAAAACTTGAACTTGAATAAAAATTATTTCCCATAGATTAGTAATTTTTTGGTAAATAGTATTTTATTTTTTCCACTTACATGTAAAGACAGTTTTCAACATTCATTTTTTATAAGATTTTGAGTTTCATATTTTTCTCCATCCCTCTCTCCCATCCCTCCACCCCAAGATGGCAAGCAATCTGATAGAGGTTATACATGTGCATTCATGTAAACATATTTCCATATCAGTCATGTTGTGAAAGAAGAGACAGAACAAAAGGGAAAAGCCACACATACACAAAAACAAAACAAAACAAAAAAGTGAAAATAGTATGCTTTGATCTGCATTCAGACTCCGTAGTTCTTTTGGGATCATCCTCGATCATTGTATTGCTGAGAAAAGCTAAGTCAGTCATGATTGATCATCTCACAATGCTGTTGTTACTATGTACAATGTTATTCTGGCTCTACTCGTTTCACTTTGTATCAGTTCGTACTTGACTTTTCAGGTTTTTCTGAAATCTGACCGTCATTTCTTATTGCACAATAGTATTCCATTACATTGATATACCACGGATAGTTCAGCCATTCCCCTAATTGATAGACATCCCCTCAATTTCCAATATTTTGCCACCATAAAAAGGGCTGCTGTAAATATTTTTGCACACGTAGGTCTTTTTTCCTTTGTAATGATCTCTTTGGGATACAGACCTAGTAGAGCTATTGCTGAATCAAAGGATATGAACAATTTAGTTGCCCTTTGGGCATAGTTACAAATTGCTCTCTAGAATGGTTGGATCAGTTCACAACTTCACCAATAATATGTTAGTTCCCCAATTTTCCTATATCCTCTCTTCAACACGTATAATTTTCCTTTTTTTATCATATTAGCCAATTTGATAGGTGTGAGGTGGTACCTCAGAATTGTTTTAATGTGCATTTCTCTAAACAGTAGTGATTCAAAGCGCTTTTTTATATGACTATAGATAGCTTTAATTTCTTCTGAAAACTTCCTGTTTATACTGTTTGATCATTTATCAATTGGGGAATGATTTGTATTCTTATAGATTTGACTCAGTTCTCTACATATTTGAGAAATGAAGCCTTTATTAGAAACATGGTATAAAAATTGTTTCCCATCTTTCTGCATTCCTTCTAATCTTGATTGCAGTGGTTTTGTTTGTGCAAACCCTTTTTAATTTAATGTAATCAAAATGATCTGTTTTACATTTCATAATGTTCTCTATCTCGTTTGGTCATAAATTCTTCCCTTCTCCATAGATCTGACGGATAAACTATTCCTTGCTCATCTCATTTGTTTATGGTATCACTCTATGTCTAAATCATGTATGCATTTTGACCTTATCTTGCTATACTGTGTGAGATGTTAGTCTGGTTTCTACTGGTTTCCATTTTTCCCAGCAGTTTTTATCAAATAGTGAATTCTTATCCCAGAAGCTGAAATCTTTGGGTTTATTAAACAGTAGATTACTGTAATCATTTATACTGTGTTTTGTGTATCTATGGATTAGCAGTATTTATGGTAGATAGCCATCATTATAGCCTGGTTCTTCCTCTGTGAGGAAAGCAGAATGATCGGTCTTGTGATCCCAATCTCTGGTTCTCTGCCCAGTAGCAATCAAAGTCTTTCTGGAGAGGAATGATTCAAGGAGACCATAGAAATATCTATTCATGCCTCCCGATGAGCCGCTTCTAGACAGACTCATATGGACACATAATCTTCATGGACGACACACACATTTACACATACACACACACAATAGCTGTGTCATTGACAATACCTCTGAACGAGAGATGAAGTGACTTGCCTGGGGTCTTGCAATGTCTAAGGAAAGATCTCAGCTTGATTTATTATTGTTGTTGTTTGCTGCTTGTCCCTCGATGTTTGTATAGATGTCAAATTTCAAACACCAGGATAGGGGTGTGATGAGTTCTTATGATTAAAAATAACAACAGTTATTTTTAGGTTAGATATCTAAAGGTCATCCTCTTCTTATGCCTTAAAGTCACCATTATTGCAATTAAGCAATGTCACCAGAACTTTTTGTGATAGTTAAAGATTGTGATTCTTGTTTTAGCTTTAAAATATACTAATAATATTTTCTAAAGAATAAAATTAAAATAATTGAAGAAAAATTAAATAAATTAAAGAAAAATTAGATGATTTAAAAATTTTCTCACATCTAAAAAACAAATA
>CM053581.1:527950166-527979035 GCA_028627135.1 Pseudochirops cupreus | reverse complement strand
TAGGAGTTTTCTTTTGGGGATCTTTTTCAAGAGGTGATTGGTGAATTCTTCCAAGTTCTGTTTTGCCCTCTGGTTCCAAAATATCAGGGCAATTTTCCTTGAGAATTTCTCAAAGGATGCTTTCTAAGTTCTTTTTTTGATCATGGCTTTCAGGTAGTCCAATAATTTTTAAATTGTCTCTCCTGGATCTATTTTCCAGGTCAGTGGTTTTTTCAAGGAGATATTTCACATTGCCTTCTATTTTTTTCATTTGTTTGGATCTGTTTAATAGTATCTTGATTTCTCATAAAATCATTAGTGTCCACTTGCTCCAATCTAATTCTGAAGGAATTATTCTCTTCAGTGAGCTTTTGAAATTCTTTTTCCAACTGGAAAATTCAGTTTTTTAAGGCATTCTTCTCCTCATTGGCTTTTTGAGCCTCTTTTGCCAGTTGAATTAATCTATTTTTTTAAGGTGTTATTTTCATCATTCAGGTTGTTGACTTTCTTTTTATGATTTTCTTGCATCATTCTCATTTCATTTCACAAATATATAGGGAAGTGACCCAAATTGAGAAAAATAAGACTCATTCTCCAATTGTTAAATGGTCAAAGGTTATAAATAGGCAGTTTTTAAAGAAGAAATCAAAGTTGTCATTAGTCATATGAAAAAGTATTCTAAATCACTAGTAATTAGCAAGAGGCTTTTTAAAGACTATTTTAGGAAAGCAGTCATTCTCAGATATAGAACCAACAATAATACTGGGGTGTAGGTTGGGAGAGAAGCTTTCACGTTTTTTCCCTGTCCTGATTAAGTTACCAGTCTTATTCCCTTAAGAACCTTGGCTATACAACCTGTCATTTCCAGTAAGAGATACCTCAGAAGCCAAGATATTTAGAGCAAATAGTAGAGACATTCACAGTAGTTAGTGCCCTCAGGTTCAATCAGTCTTTTATTTAAATTAAACTTTCTGGTTCAAGGACTTGGGGCTCTCCATCCTCACTCTACTTCAGCGGTTCTCAACCTGTCAGTCGTGGCCCCTTTGGGGGTCAACTACCTCACACAGGGGTTGCCTAAGGCCATCTGAAAACACATATTTCCCATGGTCTTAGGAACCGAGCCACCGCTTCTCTATTCATCTCTAGGGGGTCCGCCCACATGCAGATACACCCACAAATGAGTATTAAAGGGTCGTGGCATTAGGAAGGTTGAGAACCACTCCTCTACTTTAAAGTTCTCAACCTTCCTAATGCTGCGACCCTTAAAAGTAGAGCAGTGGTTCTCAACCTTCCTAATGCCGCGACCCTTTAATACTATTTGCCTAGGTACTGCAAAACAACTCCACAGTATTGGATTTCCAAGTTTTCCAATTCCAAACTTCTTCAGTTTTCTTACGTAAATTTGACTGCTTAGTGAAAAGTCAAAGAGACAAAAACTAAGCCCCAGGGGAAAAGACATTGGTGTCTTTTTCCTAGACACATTCTTGCCCTTTCACATTTATTAAAATGCTTTAAATTTACTTTTCACTTTGGATTAAGGATCCAGATAGATTAAGTAAAACAGATTAAAAAGGGCCTCCAAATTATAAAATATATTGATTTCCCCAATCAAGAGCAAGAGTCTGCAGTGCCATTTTATAGAGCTAGTCATCAGAGACTAAGTACTTGCCCTCACTGGAAAAGATGCCTAAGCCTTCATGAGGAGGGACTGAGAAGACATAATCTGATAGGGGCTAGGGATTTAGGAGTAAGATTCCTTCATGTCACAGGAGTTCAGGAATTTGGGAGTTCAGGGAATTTGGAAATTTGGACACTAAGGAAGACAAAAAACTTTAAAATTTATAGATCAGCAAATCAATCAATAAATATTGAGTTCATTTATAAGATGTGGGCTCTACCTCCCAAGAACTCATAACCTAGTTGGGCGGAAAACACAAGAAAATATTACTAAAATTGGGTGGGGACTTCTGATCTCATTGGTATAGGGAACACTCAGATGAGGAAACTATTAGTGCAAGCCGGGACCTTCTCTGCAGTTCACAATTTTAGAGAAACACCTTGAACACTAAGAGGTTAAATGAGTTATCCCAGGTCACACAGTCAGTTGTTTTAGAGGCATGATGCTTCCAAAGCTGACTTTCTATCTACTGTACCATGCTGCCTTTCATATAACCAATGATACTAGGCAGTAAATTATATAAATAACAATGAATGATGGAACTAGTAAGTGCTCTAGGAATGCAGGGGAAGAGGAAATCTCTTTTGACATGTATCCAGAGAAGGTTTTAAAGAGATGAAATCTGAACTGGGTCTTAAAGGATGGGTAGGATGTGTATGTGTGTGTATGTGTATACATACACACAGAATACACATATACACATGCGCATGTATGTATATGTGCATTTATATATTTATTTCTCTGTGTGTACACATACATGTACATATATATGGAAAAATTTTATTTTATACTATGTATGGTATAAATACACGTCATACACAAATATACATATGTGCATATAAATAATTATAAAATATATGTTGTATGCAAGGCATTATGCTAAACACTTGGATTACAAAGGAAAAGAAATGGGGACCATCTCTACCCTCAAGGAAATCTCTTATAATCCATAAAAGTAAATATTATATACTGGCAGCCATTATTCTGCTGATGCTGTATTTTGCTTAAAATTCCTATGTTTTGGCTACGTCTGTTTTTCTTCCTTTAGGACTTTGCTTCGTGAGAATGTCCCATGCAGATTTTGAGAATTGCAGTACATCAAAATCTGAGGAAACTAGAGAACTGTAGGTTGGGAAAGAAATGTCTGGCCAGTTCTCTCACCTCACATGACAGTGAAGTCAACACGTCCTTTACTGTCCTGTCAGTTTCCTCATTCACTAAGGCCGTGCCTTGCAATGGAGAGGGTGTTGGGTTTGGAGTCAGAAGTCCTGGCTTAGATACTAACTCTGCATTTTACCCTGTCTGGCCTCGGATAAATCACTTTTCTGAGCCTCAGCTCTCTCATTTATAAAAATCAGGGTATTCGACATGACTTCTAAGGGTTTTTGTTTTCTACTTCTAAAGCTAGGATTCTGTGACTTTGCATTTATCCCATTTCTCATTAGATTAGCCCCATCATTCTAGATCAGGGGTGCGGAACCTGTGGCCTCAAGGTCCTCGGGTTTGGCCTTTTGACTGAGTCCAAGTGTTATAGAACAAATCCTTTCCTTAAGGAGATTTGTTCTGTGAAGTTTGGATTCAGTCAAAGGGCTGCGCTTGAGGACCTAGAGGGCCATGTGTGGCCTCAAGGCTACAGGTTCCCCACTCCTGTTCTAGATTATCAAGATGATATTAATTTGGGAAATAAGAAAGGCTATATTAAAGGGAGAAAAACCTTCAAACCCATTTCCTGCTACTCCTGTGCCTAGTGAATCATTGCAAGATAGTACATCACATACAAAATCACAATTTGAGGACTGACTTCAGTGACCATCTTGTATGACCACTGACTGAAAGGAATTGTCACTGTAACATAGCAGTGTGCATAACAGAGATAAGTTCATTTTGAGTTTGGGTCTTGAGAATAAGGCTATAACTGTGGTAAAAAGGGTATAGGGAACTTAGTCATGGGAAGCTTCCCATCCAGGCTGGATGAAACTGGGAAACAATCCATGTGCATATATTTGTATACACACATATGCATATGTACACGCATATACACACAAGTGTGTATATGTGTGTATGTGAAGCTAGGAAAGCAATCTCCATCACAACTCTCACATACACATAGAAGCTTAGTTCCTACTTCTGTATGATCAAGATGAAGGGAACTGTTTTTATGATGGCTTTAGCCTTCAGTGTTAATTTTTCAGATGTGACACTAGAAAGATTTCCAGTTTTAGCCTAGAAAACTTTTACCCTTATATACATACCTATTTATATCAGAGTTTTTTAATTCAGAGCTGTGATCAAGAAAACCCAGTCATTTTCTGTTTCTATTGCTTCTCTGTGTCAGGAAGTGTTTGAAAACTTTGATCCTAAATTTATAAAGCATTAAAGCCAGAACCGATGGATATACCATACCATTTTCAGCTAAATTTTCTAAACTTATGGCACTTACCAACTTGCTAAAGTCACTCAGCTTCTTAAGGAATAATAACTTTTGTAGCTCTGGTCTACATGAGGAAAGTATTTTAAAAAAATGGACAGCAAGGGAGAAATTGCTTCCATACTCTTTCTCTGTAGGCCTAAATCACATGTAGGCAAGGCCATATAACTGGCAAGTAGTATGTGCATGATTAGAATCACTTCCTATCACCTTGTTATGTCTGGGGGTGGAGTAGGGCACTTGATTATTTGTTTGTTTTGCTGTTAACTAAGGCTAAGGAAGCTCCTGAAATTTTTTGTTTGGTTTCCAAAATATCCAATTAGTTGAGATAAGTTTTGGGGGAGATAGTATATTATAGTAAAAAGACATCCAAGGAAATAAAAGACCTTGTTCGACCATAGCCTAACCTTCTATTTATTTGTATGCTTGAATCTATTTTTCATTCTCATTGTTTTAAGCTGGACCTGCTTCAGACCTTGGTAGTTTATGTTCAATATTGGAACAAAACAAGATACTCATAGGTCATTCAACAGTTAACAAAAGGCAATTTATTTAGCCATAGGCGGAGAAGGATTTTTAACGAGGTAGGCGCTGAGGACATCTCCAGTTGATCCTTTGCCTGAGTTGCCCATCCTTTCCCACCAGCTTTGCATCAGAGCACCAGCCAACTCTGGTGACTGCTTTGCAACTTGAGTTTTTAGTCCCTTGAACCAATTAGGCCTCAACAGGGTTTCTAATTTGCATGTAAACAAAGGTTAAAATATTGCTTCTGCTAAACTCACCATGACCTACACAATCACCGCATCCTATTGTAATCTCTTCCCTCTGTCCTTATTTTCCTCCGTGGTCAAATTCTCAGTCAAGGTTTCCACATCTTTGATGTTTCTATCAAATCACTCAGAACCTGAGGGCTCAGATAAACAATTCTCTAATAAAAATATATTCAATAAACCCTAGCTAAAAGTAAGGTGTTTTTTTTTTAACTGCACAGTGGTAAAAAAAAAAAAAAGCAGTCCAGAAGGTAAAAGCTGCTGACAAGGAGATAAAAAGCAGTTGGCAAGTATGTTTCCTGGGGTTTCAGGAGCACGTTGCCAAAATCTTTATAGCCTCTGTGCCCATAGATAGGACCCAAATTATTCCACCTAGGGGCAACTCAAACTGCTCCAGGTCTACTCTCTGAACTTCTTGGCTTATAAACAGATGGTGGTAGTGTGGGAGTATGGAATAAGCTCAAGCATCCCCAGTTCCTGGCCCATGCAGCCAAAAATCCAATCTGTTGCCAAATTTTATCAACTGATTGACTCCCTGTCACATATTCTACAGTGATATTTCTAGATGTTTTCTTCTCTTCTTAAACCTTAACCAGATGATTTAGCCTCCTATTTTAATAAGAAGGCTAAAGCCATATGATTATAGCTCCCTTAATTCCCTTTCTCCAGTCTTAAAACTTGTTAGCATCAGTACCTACTCCTTTCTTCTTTCTGGTGACAGATGAAGTAATCCAGCACCTTGATATGATTAAACTTTTTGTATCTGTTCTGCTTCTTTCAGGACCTTGCTTCAGCAATCATTTTTGTCTCATTCATCCATAGTCTCTTTGCTACTTGTACTTTTCTATCTATAAACACAATCAGTTTAATTTTTCAAAAAAAAAAGTTTTCCATCTTACTGGGTCTAGTTATTATGCCATTCTTTCCCCCATTTTGTTGCCAGAATTCTTGAAAACAAAATCTATATCCAGTTCTTCCACTTCCTTAACATCCTCTCTCTCCTTAATTAGCTCTTTGTAATTTGACTTCTATCCTCTCAGTTCTACTGCAATTGCTCTCAAAGGTCAGCAGTGACTTTATCACCAAATGTGATGGCCTTTATTAAGTCCTCTTCCTTCTTGACTTGTTTGAAGCATTTGACACTGTTAATGTCTAGCAATAAACCACTGCCCGAGAAGTTAGGACTCTGCACCCTATTTTTTCTCCCCTGAGTTCTGGGAGCAAATGGTGACTGGGTTACCTCCTTTGGGATCCTAACCACTTAAAAGAAAGGTCAAATCCTTTTTCTTATTTATTACTCCTTGGCTCATTACTTCTCCAAATTTTTGTTGCAGTGTAGGGGTAACAGTCGGGGAGTAGGAGAGAGAGACTCAATGTATGCTGTAAATCAGTTATGGTATAAGTGTTTACTTCCTCCACAGAAAGAAATGTTTAATACAAAAATCTCTTATAAGTTCTATTTGACAGTAAAACTTAAAACAAATAGCAGTATTAACTACTTTTATACTCTCCTGGATGTTGAGACTTAAGCAGTGGAACATTAAACAGCTTGTGGGATTGTTAGGAATTATTTCATTTTACCATGGCTCTTCATTGTCCAAACAATTCTGTATGGGTTTATATCTTCTAGTTAGCTAGTAGTCATGTGCTCCAGTAAATTCTGGAGTAGCTTCAGGGATTCTGCCCAAAATGCAGTCAGTACCAACTGAGGACCCAGGATTTCTAGACTTCTCATACTTACCAAGTCACCTATGACCCTGGATGTATTCAGACATATTCATGGGCATTTCCATCTTGAGAATGCAGTTCAGTCACCTACTACTACTACAAGCAAACACAAAGCAGAAGAAACCCCAGCTCAAGGTCACCGGGCTGAGCACTCTGCTCTCAATGTACCACTCAGTGGGAGCAGTTAACATGTTGTCATGATGGGGGAAGGCATCATGCCTATCCCAACCCAGTCAGTGAGGGCTTTCAAGGGTACTCACATGCTTGGCTAAAAGGGAGGGTCCTAGGATTGATTATTCCCTTTTTAAAGGTCTACTGAGTCATTGGCTTCTCTTCATCTTCTCCAAACAGTTTACAGATCACTTCCTCATTCTGGATAATCTCTCCTCATTTGGACTTTGAAACACCACACTCCTTGCTGTTTCTGACCTCTCTAATTGCTCTGTTTCTTTCAGTGGCTTTTCATCTTTTTCCACATCTTAACATGAGTATTCTCCATTCCCTCCTTTTCTTTTCTTCCTTTTCTTTTTTATCTTTCTCTTGGTAATATGATATACTCCCACTTACCTCTTCCTCCTTTAATTACCATCTCCATGAAGTTGACCTCCTAACCCGTGTCATCAGCCCTGAACTATTTACCAGTCTTCATACTCCCATCTTCAACTGCCTGCAGAACATCTCCACTGGATGTAAGTTTCTACTTCAAATTCAGCATATCCATTATCCTTCTTCAAAGCTATTT
Organism: Pseudochirops cupreus; assembly: GCA_028627135.1. Taxonomy (NCBI): domain Eukaryota; kingdom Metazoa; phylum Chordata; class Mammalia; order Diprotodontia; family Pseudocheiridae; genus Pseudochirops; species Pseudochirops cupreus. The sequence goes on along the minus strand of CM053581.1, from coordinate 527,971,710 downwards.
ACTCCTTTCATTTTTACTGTTTCAGGATGAGCACCCTTCACCAAATTTTTCATGTTTGAAATCTTAGGATTATCTTAAATTCTGTCTCTCACCTGCTGTATCTGGTCAGTTATTAACTATTTTAGATGCTATTCTTGCAATATTCCTCACATCAGTATACTCCTTTCTATTCCAACCTACTCTACCTCTCTACTAGTCTACATCGTGCCTGCCTGGATAACTGCAATAGGCTCCTAACAGGTCTTCCCACCTTTCTTCTTCCTTTTCTACAAATCATCGTTCATATCCCTGCCTGACATTTCTTTCTACATTGATCTGGTAATTTCACTTCCTTGTTTAAAAACTTCACTGTTGACTTACTATGAATTTTATTATGATATGAATAATGATATGAATATTATGAATTATAGCACTTTGCTATTGGAAGAGATCAGATCTTCCAGTCTTCCCTCTTCATTTTACCATCTCCTTAATGAAATCTTCTGTGATCCCTGCTCTGACCTTACAGATCACTTCCTTATTCTGGATAACCTCTCCTCCTTTGGAATCCGAACCACCATAGTCTCCCATTTCTCCAGCTCTCTAATAGCTCTTTCTGTTACCTTGACAAGCAGATACCTTTCTTAATATTAATAATTAAATCAAAGTCATTAAACAAAGTTATCTCTGCATTTATAAAGAAATATTATATGACTTTAACATATGAGAGATTCTTGATTGGAGGTGAATCTCTAGGATTCTGTTTTGCTCTACCAAGAGAAATGGACTATTGTGTTCTCTATACCTTTTCCTTAATTGCATGATTGCAGTGATCTGAGTACAGTTGCAGGAATGCAGGAGAAAGGTCAGCAGTTCTTCCTACCTCCCTCCATTTGCTGAAAGAAACTATGTGATCTACATAGCATTAGTCCAGGGGTATGTTGGTAATAAAGTATAATTTTACTCATGTTGTGAACTTAAATGTCAGGCAAACTTGGGGTAATTGGTGCTGAAGGGGAAGCAAAGAAGTTCAAAGGACAAATTTGATTTGATTTCACTGTGTTGGCTTGGTGCTATTGGGAGTCTGATTCATGAAAGAGTTGTCAGCTGATGACAATAGTGGGCTTTTTTTTTTTCACTCTGTGCTGTGAGTTGGTGATAACTCATTGACTGACTTCTCTCTCTGTTGAGATATAAACAGCTGGTGCCTAAGTACTTTTTCTGCTGAGTTGCAAGGTACAATCATTGGTTGGTTGTCAAAAAAAATAAATTCTAGGATGTCAGAGCATTGTTGTAATGATTGACCATGGGGTTCAGGTAAAGAGGCAGATGAAGCCAAATTGGGCCAAATGGGCTGAGTCTGTAGGGGAGGGTTCAAAGGATTAGAGGTTGCAATAAGGGTAAAGAACAGATTTAGGAGAGTATGGGAGAGATGGAATAATAAGGATATTTGAGACTTTTCTTGGTGACTGAACTAGGATTTTCTTTTCAACTACAGGATAAGAATCAACAGAGGAGTTAAGAAAATTTAGTTGAAAATGAGCATTCTGAGAGCCGTCTCCATTAGAAAAAGTTTGAAGATTTACCATAAGTAATAATTAAGAATCAACAATCCATAGACAGAGTACTTTTACTAAATAGTACTTTTGTGGCCTGAATATAGTTTGATAGAGTTTCCAAAAGGGTATCTAATATAACTAGGATTATCCAATAGAAGAATCTGACAACATCCATCACATTAATTCATTACTCATTGAAACAGTGTGCTATGCAGAAAATGATTCTGGCCTAGAAGTTTGGAAACATAGGTTCTATTACTGCCTCATTCCCTAATTAGTTGTGTGAACTTTCCTGGAACAGTTTCTTTATCTGTATAATCAGTAGGATAGATGAGATTATCTTTTAGGAGCCTTTTCAGTTTTGAAATTCTATAGGTAAATTATATTGATTGGCTGATGATAATTGCTACCCTAAATGAAAAGTGTTATGAATTCTAGAGAGTCTTCCAAATGAGCTGATATAAAATTTTGTGTTTATCATGTATATTTTTAAAACTCTGGTTTTATTGTCTTTTTTCGCAGGCTGCAAATACCAAAATAGCAGGAAGAAGGTAAAAAACAATTTTTTTCATTAGCTTTCCCATTTCCCCCCCTTCATGCTTCCTTCCATTCTTCCATCAAAAATAAAGGATGGCAATAGTCATTCCCATCCTATCATTCCCATTTTTTAATCACACCATTACTACCTTACCACAGCCATTTTACTTGGTGAGGGAGGTCATAATCAGAGAAAGCAAAAATGTGAAGATTAAAAAAGCAGCTAAATTTTAAAAAATTATAATACTGAAGAGAAGCAGCTTCTTGGCTTCTTACAAAACTGAACTGTAGTATTCAATATAAACAATGAATTTTAAAAAGAAATTAGAGAAGTTCAGTTGAATTCAAAATATCTCTTTGGGACTATCTGCCATGAAGAATGATTTGGGGAATACATTTTAGTGTATCAGAGATCTCAGTGATGTATGTAATCCCTCTGATGCGTATTGCTACTTATTTATGTCCTTTCTATACCCATGTCTTCTTATAATCTTCCATTCAATATCAGTACTTGTTTTGTTAATTTTCGCCTTTTACTTATTTTCATTCTCTACCACCTAAAAATACACAGGCTTTCATAGGCACACTCTGTCCTGCTTTCCACCCCCCCTCCCATTAAGTCATACCACTGTGCCTCATAACCTTCTTTACTTTTTTCCTCCTTTTCCAATGCAGCTGAACACTTCAGCCCTTTATATTTATGTCCTTCCTCTTTATTGGTGAGTAAATTTTAAAAAAAATAGCAAATACCTACTGGTTTACAAACCTATAAAAATGTCATCACTCTCACATTTCTATATTCCAAGCTAACTGTATCAGAGTATTAGAAATCTTGCCACTGAGAGGTTTGCTATTCCTCAAGTGTTCTCTGTGTCAGTGGTTCCAGTTGTTAGCTTGGATAATTATGCATTGATGTATCTTAAGCATTTATACATTATTTTATAAGACTTGAGAGTTTCTTGGCTCTATAATTACTATGTGGGTGGGTAAGATATTACAAAAATACTAAAGAATAGTCATTTCTATGCATGATATTCATATTCAAAAGTTTGAGAATTATTGACCTAATCGGGTTTGATGAGAATTAAATGATGATCATTCTACTGATCATGGTCAGAATTTAAGGACTACTTTACTCAGTGCCTTAACAATTGTTTATATTTTAATAAGTTACATGCTATTCTAGTTTAGGAAAATAAGATTTGGATTTATTCACTCATCATAATGAAGATTATTTTGTGAATGTATTTCTTGTCATTTCCTTCTTTATTGTCTTATATTCTGCACCAGCCTTAGAATGAATAGGTGGAAAGATAAAGAAAATAATTCATAGCCAGTAGAAATAATATGTAGACAAACAGTAGTCATGAAGACATCTAACTGTTGCACAAATATAAATAAATATAATATTGGAGTGTTCACTATGACCTAATGATATAGCATCTTACACAACTCAAGCCACTCTCTGTAATGACAGTGAAGTATTGTCTTTGAAACTAATGGAGATGAAAACCTTGACTTCATTGCATCTGTTGGAGGAGAATTTGCATAGCTGCCACACCCAATTTATTGAAGTAATTCATGTCAGTTGCTGATTTGAAAGGAAGAGTTACTCTGACACTTGGCATTTCTCTACATGACATACATTGACTTTCCATAAGGATAGGCCACAGCACTTCAGAACATGACGCACTACTTTTGTAGAGAGGTCATTTTAATAGTGAAAAATTGACACTGTTGACTTTGTTAAGCATTTGATCTTTCATGTTTGGTGGCTTCATGGCTACATGGCTTACCAAAACCTATATAGTACAGAAACTATTTCAAAAGTGCTTTTAAAATGCCCTATGCATTATGTTTATGTAAATATGGCTTCAAGATAATCAGTTCTCTGAAGTTCATCATGAAGTCATTGCAAGGTACTGTAAGGTCCTAGTGAGATTACACCAATATGTAACTCTTTCATTTATAAGTGCTTGGAAATGTCTTCTTGTGGAGTTAGGATGGTGAAAAGGTTGCCAAGAGTGTTAGTTGCTGCCATTTTCAGCACTTATAAATTTCTGTATAATTTTTAAGTCACAACTAGATATTTTATTGAAAATAATGGGATTGGGGCAAATGGGAGAAAGCCATAATACAGAAGGTGAGAGGTGAGGGGTAAGAGGTGGAGTGAAGGATACCAGGTATAGAAGGAACCATATCATTTAGTGAATAGCTGGTCCTTACAATGTTTTATTAAGTTTATGTTTATTAATCTTATTCAGATAAATTATTTCAGAATTCCTATGCAATGTTCATTTATGGCCCTTGAGAGAAGCAATTGAATATTACTAATTAAGATAAAATTTCAGAAAATTTAAGCACAATGACACAATATTGTTCATCAAAATTTATTTTGGGTTACTCCTTAGATCCTAATAGAATTTCTGAAATACTCTGGAAAGTCTTCCAAACCTGCAGAGTGGAAGAGCCCCCAACTCAAAGATGCATGGTGTTGCTGTACAATAAAGTACAATTGTTTAAGCTTTATAGCATTTAGCAATTTATTTGGTCATAGCGAATGAGTTACTGGCAGAGATTTAAAAGCTCAAAGTGATTTCTAACAGACAAAGGTTGCATGTGACATAGGCTATTTCATCACTTCACTACTTCAAGAATTCATAAGTTCATTGGTATGAGGACTCTTCCCATTGTTGCAGATCCTGACTCCTTCATGCCTTAGAGATGGTTTTAATGGCCAACAAGATAACGACACCTTCTTGTATTTCCACCCCTCTGGTAGTAAAACACACACACACACACACACACTTCCTAAAAGAGAGCTATTTCTAAAAGGATATTTGACAACTATGAAATTTAACACACATCTTAAAAAAGGCACATCTGTTGTTGGATAAATGTTCAAGTTCTACCCAGCTTCACTCCTTCCACAGCTGAAGCTTGTCAAGGGACTTCACTTTATGTGGGTTGTTGCATTAGCTCTTCAAAATAAAAAGGGCTTAGAACCATATATAGTAATAGGACAACAAGGCACCTTTGGAGACTTCCCAGCTTTAACAATGATCACTCTCTACAAATGCAAATTGTCATGTTTTTGAAAACTCCAGAAGAGATCCCACCATCTCCCTAAATAATCCATTTGAATGTCTAACAGTTCTCACTGTTAGGAAATTCTCCTTATGTCTAGTGTACTTTCCTTATGTTATAATTTAACTTCATTCTTATTGGTCCATTGTCAGGAGAGATGGAGAACATATTTAACCCCTCTGGCATAAGAATTAAGCAAATAGTTGAAGATTTTAAGCAGCCCCTCAATCTTTTTTTAAAATAGGTTAAATAATAGCAGTTATTTTAATCGTTTCACTTTTCAACTCTTTCATTATCTTTTTTGGCTGTTACTGAATCCTCCAAAGCTGAACACAACACTCCAGAAAAAAAAGAAAATCTGGATAATTCTGAATATAATGGGAAAACTAGCAAATGCTTCTACAATTTTTACTCTCATTTACATATCTCTGTTTGAGACTAGGAATTCACTGTCTTAGGCATATATTGTGTAAAAAGAGTGCCTAATTATGGCCTTCATTATCTTTTCCATTATGACATTTCAGAAAAAGTCTGAAGGAAGTTTAGCTTGTGAACAATTCCCATTCTGCTTATCAACCCCTGTTGTCCTGATGAATTAAGAAATTTCAGAATCCCTCCAAGCTCCCAAAGATACGTACCTCTAGAGCAACAAGACCCTATAGGGAAATTCCACTCTTGGTGGAACCTAGTAGACAAGACCCAGGTTCCTGTACCTTGACCAGGAGCAAGAGACACACATTCATGACCTAAGAAAGGAAAGGACTGGTTGCCAGGTGCTTCATGAGAAGACAATTCTTCCATAACCTCACTCACTTCATATGCCCAGTTACTTACCCTGAAGGGAATTTCCCAGTCTGGCTTGAGGGGTAGTTAGGTTAAGATAATCAGCAAGATGCTTAAGAAGGTACATTGCCAGCCAGTTAGCTACTGGATTCTGTAACTGTGATAGTGGATGGTCGGCACAGTAGCTATTCTAGGCCTGACTTTGGATGATGTGTGACTGGGGGGTTAATGAGGATTGCAAGACTATGGATGGAGACTATAGGTATTAAACCAGGCAGAAATTGGAACTATGAAGGTGTGTATATGTGTGTGTGGGTGAACTGTTCTGCCTGTTCAGAGGCAAGGAAAAGTTGGGGGTTGGGAAAAGAAGGGGAATTCTTTATACAGAGTTTCCAGTTTCCCTACTAGGTGCTGGGTGAAGGGGTGGGTTGGAATTTCTCACATGGTACTCAAGGTTGACCAGCTTGGTGTGGAGCAAAGTGAAATACAGAATGAGGGAAGGACCCACCTAAGCCTCTAGGAGCTCCCAAATCTCTAACAAGCAGGGCATTAAAGAGGGTACAGAAGAAGAAGGATGTCAGAGCAATATGCCACGTCAGAGGTAACAGGTTCAGCGTGGGCTTCAGGGCAACTCAGTTAACAACTTTAAAAGCTAGTGGTAACTTGATCAGCATCTGCAGCAATCCCCAGTCTCATCTTATCCAGGAGATTTGAATTTTTTCTGCTTTTTTTTGTTTTCTTTTCCCTTCCCCTAAAATCTACTTTTCTACCCTTTGTCCTTAAAGTCATTTTTATGACACCAGAAAGGACTCTGTGACCACCCTTCTGCCTTGTGTGTCCTAGGAGATTCTCTTCTACTCTGGTCCTGGTGGTGGGTGATGGTTGTAAGTAGGCAAATCTGGATGAGGACCAGGAGCCTGTTTTTTAAATCTCTTCTTCAGTAGGAAGCCTTTCTTGATCCCCGTTGATCTAGAGCTTTTTCTTCTGTTGATTATGGGATATTGTGTGTAACTTGGTTGTGTGTGGTTGTTTGCATATTGTCTGCCCTGTTAGATTGTGAGCTCCTCAAAGGCGGGGCTGTCTTTGACCTTTCTTGGTTTGCCCATTGCTTAGCACAGTGCCTAGCATATAGCTGATGCTTAATAAATGTTTATTCACTGATTAACTTACAGTTTTAGTTCTCTGATTGTAAACAGATATTGATCTGATATTATCAACTGGCTAATTAAACTTAACGTTGCATCAGTGCAGATGCTATGAGATAGATTGTTTGTTTGATGAAGACGGGCTGAATTTGAAAATTTGCCCATAGGTCTTCAGCTAGGTTTGCCTACTTAAGACCATTCTTGACCACCAATACCAGAGTGGAAGATAACCTCTTAGGACACAGATGAAACTTCAACAGAGGAGACTAAGGAGTAAGCAGGGTCACAAAAATTTAGAGAAAGGAGACTATCACAAATAATAGGGTTATTAACAGTGTCAGAGGGTGCAGAAAGATCAAGAGGATGAATATTGAAAAAAGGCCATTAGATCTGGCAGATAAAGAGATCATTAGTTTGATATTCGATTAAACAGATAAATGATGAGGTTATAAGCCAGACTGTAGACAGCTAAGAAGAAAGTGAGAGGAAAGAAAATGGAGGCAGCTATCATAGCCAGCCTTTTCGAAAAGTTTAACCCCAAAAGGGAGGAGAGAGAGGAGATGATCACTGAGATGAGATGGATGGACTAAATGAGGATTTTTTGAGGATGGTGGAGACATAGGCATGTTTTTTAAGCCTTAGAGAAGTAGAGCAAGATAGAACATAAGTGAGAGTGAGGATGATCGAGGGGGCAATCTATTAGAGAAGACAGGGTGGAATGAGATTGCTTGTTCGTAGGTTTTCCTGGGCAAAGAGAAGAACCACTTTTCATGGTGAAATAGGAGTGAAGAAAGAGAGAGTGGTAGAAGGCATCTAGGTGATATGAGAAAGAGAGGAGGGGAGAAGAGAACTCTCAGTGAAAGGTCTCAATTTTTATCAGTATAATATGAGACAAGGCTCTCAGCTGAGAGGAAGACACCTTCTGTCTACGATAGGGTTGGACATGCTCTCCCCTCTGACTCAAAGACTGTGAATTCCTAGAAACCTGGGAGCTGACTGTGCCATCTGGGGTGGGGTGAAGACTGAGTAACCTGGGGAGAGAGAACAGCTCAGGAGCTGACTCTGAGAAGCTATGAGTTCTTTTAGTGGCATAACTTCTGGGGACAGGTGGGGTTCCCTTCTAAACTGAAGTGTGGAAAAAGGGATTGAGGAAGAAATGTGGATAAAGGACGGTTGCATCCTTCCACATTCTCCAGTTCTTATTTCAACCCTTCATTGGGCAGATGTCTTCTTATCCATGACTCCTTGTGACCTGTATCTACTTACATGATTATAGTGTTTTACTTAAGAATGGCTTGCTCCCAGTTTTGTTACAGTGGTCATCTTTTTTGAGCAAACATCCATTTAAAAAAAAATGTTTCCCCTCTGAATTAAGGGATACTATAGGCAAGAATGCTTAATTAGCATTCTCTTAGATAATACACTGAAGATTTCATTTTCAAATGAGAATAGTTTTCTTATTTTCTTAGCTAATTCTAGATGTTTTGTAATGCTAAAGCACAGAGAAGAGAGGGGATAGTACTTGTAGTTTAGCTCTCTTAGAGGGTAAAAATGCATATAAAGAACTGAAACCATCATGTTACAGAAAAGCCATCCCAGGCAGTCCTTAAGGAGAACAATGCTAAATTATCCATCAAAGGAAAAAAAGTGCATTTTTGTAAAGCTGTTAAAAGGAAAGAAAACAAAAGTGAGAAAATGTTGACATCTCCCGGAGCTGCCATTCCAGTCATTCCACTGCTCTTTCTTCCTGGACAAAAAGTGGCTGAAAGTGATTCATCTAAGGTATAATATAATGTAGAATCCCAGAAGTTCCAAGTTGGAAGGGATCTCAGAGGTCATCCCGTCTGACACACACATGATCAGGAGACCCCTATACAACATTCCCCTCTAAAGCCTCTACTACTAGATGAGGCAGCCATTCCACTTTTGGTTAGTTCTAATTATTAGAATGGAGGCAGCTAGGTGGCTCAGTAAATAGAGCTGTGGTCCAGCAGTCAGCAAGACCCGAGTTAAAATCCGACCTCAGATACTAGTTGTGTGGACAAGTCACTTAACCTCTGTTTGCCTTAATCCACTGGAGAAGGAAATGACAAAACTACTCCAGCATCTTTGCCAAGAAAACCCCATATGGGTCATGAAGAGTCAGATAGATACAACTGAATGACAACTGTTAGAATATTTTACATTAGCATCATAATGTTTACTTTGCTCTGAATTACAAATCACTTAAACATTTGAATAAATATATAAATACATTTAATTTAAAAAACATGTTCATAGCTTCATATTCCAAATGAATAAAAAATCCTTCCCCTTTTCATATGATAATTTTATTTTTAGGGTGTTCATTGGGGTGTCTGGAGATCTAAAGATTTGAAATAATATCTCAATTAGTAATAAAACTAGTAATAACTTTCAAGGTAAAGGTATGGTATATCCCTGTTCCAATCCTAGCCAAGGGAATACTAGACTATTATGCCATCAAAAAGAAAAGTATCCAGTAGGAATACTTTAGATAATATTCTAATTAATGTTTGCATATTGTTAAAAATATAGTGAAAGTTATTTATTGTATCTGTTTTTAAACAATTAGCCAAAATAGAGCAGGTATGCCATCATACCGGATGACAAAGGAGCAAGAAAACTGGGTTTTGAGGACCTGGTTTCAAGTCCCCAGTCTGCCATGTATCACAGTCTAGATAACCAGTATGCTTCATTCACTTATGTAAATATTAGGCTGAACTTTTGTGTGATTGTACCTCTCCACAAGTAGGCTTCACAGTATTCTGAGACCAAATGTAGTTAGAAGAGTGTCAAATAGGAGCTTGCATCATAGGATATTGCCATATATAAGGGAAATCACTCTTTGACTTGGACATCCTCCATGACAGTGACCTTTGGTAGGCATGAATCTCATTTTATATTAGTGATCATTGGGTGATAGAGCTAAAACAGTCGTTAATGTTTCCTCATCTTCTAGCTCCTTTCATGGTTCAGCTCAAGTGCCACTTCAAGTGGCCCTCCAGTCCCTCCCAATCATCGTCCCCCAATCCAATCACTTTATACATTTATTTTCTACATATTCTCTATTTACTTATCTGTGAATATGTTGTGTTTCTCTAGTAGAATGTAGGCTTTTTGAAAGCTAAACAGTCTGATTTTTACTTAATCAATGCTTGTTGATTAACATTACATCTTTGAGTAGCATGTTACATGATTTTAACATATGCATAGAAGATATCTTGTTGGAGGGAAATCTGTTCAATGTGATCAAATGCTTTCTCATAGTCAACAAACAATGAGCACAGTGAGATCTTGTATATTCCATATTTTTTAGGCAGTTGTACCACTGAGGTCTCATCTTCAGTATTGATTGGGAAAACCTCTTATTCCCTCCTTATGCCTTCATTGAGGGTGCCTTTGAAAACATTGGAAAATTTGCATTGACTGATACATATGAAGAAAGTAAAACCAGGAGAACAACGTACACAGTGACTACAACACTATAAGTAAAAATGACACGAAAAACAGCCAAACATAAGCTAATTACAATGAACAATCCTGGGCCTGGAAGCCAGATGATGAAATTGATTTCCCTTTCTTGTCAGTATAAAGGCATAGGTCTGCCAGGGCAGAAAGTTGCGTACTCTACCAGACATGGTCATCGTGTCAGTTTTTTCTTTTACATGAGGGTTCAATGACAAGGGAGTGTTTATATCAAGAATGACTAGCATATAAAGCAAAATAGTATCAATAAAACTTACAGAAAAGATACCTTCCATAGTTGTATTGATTATATTGATTATTCCCATAAAGATTCAGTACAGCAGGGAAAGAAGACGTATGAATTGATTATCATTAATCTTGTCAATCAGTTAACAAGCATTTATTAAGTGACTATTATGTGCCAGTCACTATATGCTAGGGATCCAAAGTAAAGCAAAAAACAGGCCCTACTTCCAAGGAACTCCAAGTCTAACAGGGGCAACACCATGCAAACAAAATACCAGATACACAGTGGTTTTACTCAACTCCTTTTTTTTATAAGATTGATTGAGGAGGAAGGGATAACACTGGTAGTGGTGGGATTTTTTTCCCTCAGGTGTTTGGTATCTTCACTTTCAAAAAGTTTGACAGTCAATCCCTCAATACACTATAAACTTTGACTTAAAGTTGTTTGTCCTTTGTTTTGAAGAGGACAAATGACATCATGGGGCAACGTCTTGATGACATAAATTAGATTTAAATGAGGTGTTGTACAAAGTACTCCCTCTTCCAGAGTCATCAAAGACCAGTGGCAGGACAAAAGTCGGGACAAATAGTGATGGCCTGTGATGCAGTGGTGTCTTTCATGGTTGACCAAATTCTAAGGCAGTGGTTCTCAACCTGTGGGTTATATTTAATTTGTAACAATGAAAATACATCCTGCGTATCAGATATTTACATTACGATTCATAACAGTACCAAAATTATAGTTATGAAGTAGCAATGAAAATAATTTTATGGTTGGGGGATCACCACAACATGAGGAACTGTATTAAAGGGTCACGGCATTAGGATGGTTGAGAAGCACTGCTCTAAGTGTTCTACAATAACTGTTGTAGCTGCCTTCATGGCTACTGGAACAAATTGTTCTCATCTACCCATTACACCAGGGGTAGTCTTCACATACATCCGCCCAACTAACTCCCTAACAGGTTTGAGGCCTGTTGGTTACCTTTCAGTATGGCAATTCTCAGTATTTACTAAGTCTAGTTCATCTACTCTTTTCCTCTTTCCTTTCTCTTCTATAAGAGCTATCTCTATAAGACTAACACATTCATTCAATACTACGTTTCACTGCATAGTCATTGCAGATTTTATGCCAAATTTTTTGCAAAAAAATGGGGTGCAACCATTATGTGATGCTTTTTAAAATGTGCCAATATCACTTAAAAGTCATTTATTACTAAACTGTATTGCTGGCAGACAAACTGTACAATTTAGCTAGTGCAGAAAGATGTAAGTCTTACCATATCATGTGGCTACCTCATGGCAGCTTCCTCTACCTGCCTATAGTGCCAGTGTGATATTCACAGTGCCTACAGAGGCTATGAATATCCTGGCGTAATTCTGAATTGCAAAATATAACAGACTTTCCACATGGAAGACAGAACCAAAACACTCAACACCAGAAAGCCAAATTCATCATAGCAACAAAGAAATCTATACACAGTAACAATGCAGGGGGCAGTGCCATCCCCAAGCCTTTACCCTGCTAGGGCCTTCCCACAAATGAACACTCACAGCTCACTACCTGCTTCTTCTCAGCTCTAACTGCTCCGACCAGCTTCCTTTCAGCTCTCCTCCAACCTTCCTGCTCTACCCGTTCAGCAAGCTTCTCCCACCACAGGCTTTATGTGACCCAAACTCATGTGTCTTAGGCTTCCCTGTAACTTAAGCATGGGTCTGTTAATGGATGGGAAAGATGTCGTTTTCATGTGATGCTTAGTTTTTTTTTTTGCCTTTTGAAGAGGGGAAGGTAGGGTAATTGGGGTTAAGTGACTTGCCCAAGGTCACATGGCTAGTTTTTTCTGTGTTAAGTGTCTGTGATCTGAGGCTAGATTTGAACTCGGGTCCTCCTGACTCTAGGGCTGGTGCTCTATTCACTGTGCCACCTAGCTGTTCACATGTGATGCTTTTTAAAATGTGCTGGTATTATTTAAAAATCACTTATTATTAAACTGTATTGCTGACAGATGAACTGTACAGTTTAGCTAGTGTAGGAAGATGCAAGTCTTACCATATCATGTGGCTTGCTCATGGCAGCTTCCCCTACCTTCCCCATGCCCTGACAATGTGCATGTGATGAGAATTTGAAGCTCACAGCTCACAATGCGCAAGAGATAAATGCCACTGGAGAATATATTGTGGCTCTATTTACCTTTTAAGCAGCATGACAAACAGAATTATACCATGCAATGATTACTTGATGGAAGGCTATAAATCAATTTTTTGACTGGGAAAACCCAGGGTGCAATGATTCTGTGGTGAAATATGGTACTTGTAGATTGAGTGTTCCACTCTTTGAGAGAAAACTCTCAGGTCTACTTCGGCTAGAAAGCTGTATGCAAGTCTGCAGGCAGCAATGTCTGTTGACAGGAGTGTTATTTGTAGTCATCAGGGATATGATGTTAGAAAGTGCTCCATTCTTTGTCTTTAATGCAGTTTACTATAGAAATAGTCACAGATTTTTTTTTCATTTTTCATCCATTTGCTGTGATACTTCAGATTTCATCCTTAGATATTTGCAGGGCCATCTGGCTTAATTGAGTCTCTTCTCAAGTTTTTTGCAAATTTGTTTCTCTTTCCACCAGTTATTATATGAAGCAGTACTGCTCATCTTTCACCATCCTTCTGTGTACAATTTTACAAATAGTCTATATTCTAAAATAGTGTTAATAAAATAGTTTCCATATCTATCCACTTGGAAAGGAATTTATTAGCTGAGGTAGTTTCTAAGGTCTTTTAGTTACCTCATTGTGGTGATTGATTCATATCAGTTAAACTTCGCTATGAAATAGTGATGGTGTAAGGACATGAGATTTGTAGGGGGGGGCAGACTATCCTGCCAACTATGCTCATTGTAAGGTCAAATATAAGAGAGTTAATCTGTTTTGCCCTGATATGCCAATTGTAGGGGTGCAGACCCTCCAAGACAATACTGATACCAAAGAAAGAGGGGCCTGTGCCTACTTGGTTGTAAGGATATGTAGGCTTATTAGGGTTTGTTAGGTTAATTGGGTTGTCTGAGGGAGTTTGAGTCAAGAGACTCAATGCTTTGTGGCAGGACAAAATGATGTAATGGATCTTTATACCATCTCCAGGCCAGGTCAGATATTATATAGAAACAGAACAAAGAAGGCACAGTGCCAAGGATGGCCCAAACTTGCAAGCAAGTTTTCCCATTGGAAAGTTGGAGCTTATTATGCTGTTTACATTGACTCAAGGTAGTTTACATTTTCTCTGTGGCAATAGGTCATGTTCCCATTCTGACCTACCCCTATACAGATGGCCTATGTCAGTGTCTGTTCTTTTATTCATTTCCCATTTGAGCTGCATCAATAGCTTATTTAAAGAGATATAAATAGCCTTTAATACTTTCTCATTTTTATTTTTTTGGTAACAATATTGATATTTATCTTTTCTCTAGCAAGAGGTTTGGCTATGTGTGTGTGTGTGTGTGTGTGTGTGTGTGTGTATGTATGTATGTATGTATCTTAAAGAAAATATTTGTGATATATAGGTATGAGGCTTCTGTAAGTTTGGCCATTTTCACCTATCAGTCCTGAGACATGGTTTCTAGCATAGTTTCTGTAATCCTTTATTGCCACCTTTTTATTGAAGTCACCAAATATTAAAGTGTTTGTTGATTTAATTTGGAGGGTCTTAATGAGTAAAGTTAAAGGGAGTAAATTTTTTTTCTTCATCTTCATCTCCTGGCAACAGATAGTACATGAACTCTGATTATCTTCATGGTTGTCTTTCTGCAAATGCTCATAATGAGCACTGCTATACAAGGTGACTGAGTGCCCCTCAATTTTTGTTTCTTATTGCCTTTGAGCATACCAAGTCCATCATTTATTTGCCCCACCAAGAAAAATTTTTGAGTAATTCTTCCTCTTTATCAAAACTTTTGTTTTCTGATTTATTGTGAGAATACCAAGATTGATATGATTTAATTTTTTTAAAAGTATGTCCATTTGATCACCAGGCATTTAAACTACCTAAAGGTAGATGGCCCAAAAACTGTGTGATTCTTAACACCTTATGCCCTCTTTTCATCTGTTCTATCTCCACCACTGCAGAAGTGGAAGAGGGCTGGACTGGACTGGGGGCCTCTTTGTATTTCTCATTATATCATGAATTGCCATGGACAAAAAATTCAGTGGGCAGTATACTATTTATGGATTTTTTCAGATCTAATAGCAAGTATACTATTGATGAGTTTCTTCAAGTTTAATTAGACTGGTACTTGGAAAGACTTATACTAATACTATTCTTGAAAATTTTCCAGAATGGTATCATCTGCAAGAGTTTTGCATTTCACTGGCATAAATTTTGATCAAGGGTCATATCCATACCTCAAAGAAGCATCAGACTTTTATAGATGTAATAATAATAATAATACTTGATATTGACATGGCACTTTTAAAGTTTGCAAATAACTCTCTACATAGGGTGCATAGGTGATGGCAGAGAGTAAATTGGAAATATAATTTAGGACTGAGAGGTCAAAATGGCCAAACTCTCAGGGAAAAAATTTTAATAAATAAGCAAATATGTACATACACATAGACATAATACACAGGTGTATATGTGTGTATGTGTGCTTATATATTATATATACACATACACACAAAAACAGTCCACAAGCCCAAGGGTCTTTTTGTCTCACCAAGAGGCCCCAGCTCTGGAGTTAAGTGGGCTAGGTTCGTGTCCTAGGGTGGAAAACCTGACCCTAGAGGGTATCCTAGAGGTAGTTAGACATCTCTTTTACTTTCTGGATTGGTACATTTCTACAAGGGAATCCTGAGGAAAATTTATTAAATTCTGATGTCCAGGGTCTGTCCAAAAGGACACCTTCTATAACCAGGATCTTTCTAGAATGGTACTCAATATACAATGTAGGTCATAGCTAAATAGGATAACTATTCCCTCTGCCGCAAAAGAATTGGGTAAAACAAAAGACCCATAAGCATGCATTGATATATTCTTAAAGTATGATAAGATATTCCCACATTCTCATCATACTCTCCCCAAAGGTTGTTACTTAAACTACTTTGGGGGATAGCTAAGTAGGCATTTTACTTTTAGCTTAGGTCTACAGCACCATCTGAGCAACTTACTCAAGGACTCTGTCCTTTGGCCAACCTCTCAAATATAGCATATTCTCCTATTGGCGATCACTTCTCCTCTAAGAAGCTGTAGCTACAGGGTGCACTTTTTTCAGAGCAGCAGACACTGACTGAGGAACCAGGAACTCCTGAACACTCTCAAGGTGGCCCCCAGGTTTGAAAAGTCTATCTTTCAGGATCATTGTTCAGTCTTTTGAGTGCTCAGGGAAAGAAATGTGCAAGAGACTGTTAGGACTTGGAGGTTCGGTTTCAGGCTCACATAGACAAGCATATGCTTCTGTTTCTATGTAAGAGCAAACACCTTCGCTGCCGGAGGGAGGGGAAGAAGAGAATGATTCTCTACCTGCCCCCCCCCCCCATCATGAGAAACCCAAGAAAGAACTGTCAATCTAAAACCACATGGTCAGAAGAGAGGGAGAAGAGTGTGAGGACATAGGTGGTCTCTTGAATAGGAGGCTCACCTTGTTCAGTAGTCAGTGTTCTTCAGTAGAGTGCCTCATCCCTGAGGTTTGGGGGCGGGGGGGTCTCCTGGGGACCATTTGCAAGTGTCTAGTTGCACATACTCTTTATTAGGAGACCGGTAGGACTATCCCCATATACGCCACTGTTAGACATACATTATCTCCTTTGAGCCTCATTGTAGCCCTGTGAGAGATTACAAGTAGTGTTATTATTTTATAGAAGAGGTAACTGAGACTTAAAAAGGTTGAGTGAGCTGCTCGTGATCATAATATTGGAAGAGGAATTTGAGCCCAGTTCATCCTGACATCACATGTAATGATCTCTCCACTATACAATCCACATATCTATTGATCATTGTGCCAAATGCATACCCACCAAAAATCCCAAGTGATGATATTTTAAAGATCAACACAAAGTTTCCACAAATCTCCATGTCAATAAGGTCTTGAACCAAAAGCATTTGGTAGCCAAAAAGTTAAAATTGAGGGGCAGAAACAGATGGGCTGATGGAGTGATTGATTTTATTTTGGGAACTAGAAGGGAATCAGTTTCATTAGTAGCCTAATACAAAATGTTTCTCACTACCTTCTAGCTATCACATCCCTTAGAGGAACAACTTGCCAAAGAGTGGTTGCCTAAGTGACAGAAGAATACAGTTATTTTATTATAATAACCGATAGGTATAATGGAAGTTGACTTCCCTGAGCTGTATGGAATCTTTGGTTTCATAGGTTGTGAGTCTGTGATGCTATCACTTCCCGCCAGACCTCTGTGTGCAGCCAGAGGTGGGGAGGGTATGAAAAAAGCTGACTGGTGATAAGGGCAAAGAAGGGATGTGATTACAGGAAGCCTGTTGGGAGGAGTATAGGAGCCCGTTGGGAGGAGTATAGGAGTACTGTTTGCTTAGGAGTGCTGAGATAACCATCTGGGAATGTCAGAACTGGGAGAGATTGCATGGCTCACCAAGTCTCACACCTCCATGGAAGGGAACCCGTCACCTCCCAAGACAGTCCCTTCCACTTTTGGACAGCTCTCAATTGAAATGACTTCTATATCTCAAGAGACAATCTGCCTTTCTGAAGCTTCCACCCTTGGCCCCTCAATATTGTACCTCTTTATCTTCTCTGAGCATCCCCAGTTCCTTCAACTGATTGTGGTATGCCATTTGCTCTGTGCAAGGGCACTATCACTATCTTCTAGATGTCCTCCAGCTTATCTATTTCCTTCCTAAAATGTGGCACCCAAAACTGGAAACAGCACCCCAGATATGGTCTGACCAGGGCAAGGGATACCAGAACTGTTATCACCCTCATTCTGGACATTGTGTCCTCCTTAACACAGCCTAGGACAGCATTAACCAACATCTTTGGCTGCCATATCATGCTGTTAACTCATATGGAGTGAGGGAAAAGGAAAAAGAATATAGTGCCTGCTGTATGCAAGGCATTATGCTATGTGCTTTACAAATATCTCCTTTCATCCTCGCAACAGTCCTTCAAGGTAGATGCTGTTCTTCTCCCCACTGTACAGTGAAGGAAACTGAGGCAAACTGGGGTTAAGTGACTTGCCCAGCATCACACAGTAAATATCTGAGGCTAGATTTGAACTTGGGTCTTTCTGACTCCAGGCCCAGCTTTCTATTTACTTTGTCACCCAATTGCTTCTTATTATACCTATATGACATTAACATCCTCAAATTGTATAAGTACTTTTCTAGCAATGCCTCCCCATCCTTGTACTTCTGCAGTTAAATTTTGAACCCATTTGTAGGTCTTTACATTTATCCCTATTACAGGCATACCCTGGAGATACCGGCTGTTTGGTTTCAGACTACCACACTAAAATGAATATAACAATAAAACAAGTCACAAATTTTTTGGTTTCCCAATACATATAAAAGTTCTTTTTATACTATGCTATAGTCTATTAAGTATGCAGTGGTATTATGTCTGGAAAAGCAATGTATATATCTTGATTAAAAAACACTTTATTGCTAAAAAAATACTAGCCATCATCTGAGCTTTCAGTGAGTCCTAATCTTTTTGCTAGTGGAGGCTGCTGATGGCTGCTGACTGATTAAGGTAGTGGTTGCTGAAGGTTGGGGTGGCTGTGGCAACACACCACAAAACTGGTGCAGAGGAGGTGGTGGTTAATGCATTGGACCACAGTTTGGGTGGGGGCAGATCCAAAAATTTTGAAATTATTAATACAATGGACTGAATTTTGAACTGAAGTTTGCTGTATCTATTGACTCTTCCTTTCACTTGAACACTTAGAGGCCATTGTAGGGTTATTAATTAGCCTAATTTCAATATTGTTATGTCTCAGGGAATAAGGAGGGGGAAAGAAATGGGGGGAATGTTTGGTGGGATAATCAGAACACACACAATATTTATCAACTAAATTCTCTGTCTTATATATGCACGGTTAGTGGAGGCCCAAAACAGTTAAAATAGTAATATCAAAGATCATTGATCACAGTTCACCATAACAGATATAAAAATAATGAAAAAGTTTGAAATATTGTGAGAATTATCAAAATGTGACACTGAGACTGATATGAGCATATGCTGTTAAAAAAATGGCACCCATTGATTTGCTCTGTGTAGGGCTGCCATAAGCCTTGAATTTGTAAAAAAAAAAAAATGCAGTATCTATGCAATACAATAAAGCAAAGCACAGTAAAACAAGGTAGGCCTGTAAATGTTATATTTGATTCAGTCCATTGTATCAGTCATTTCAAATCTTTTTTGGATCTGCCCCCTCTAGCTCCCCAATGTAATCCAATGCATTAGCCACCTCCCCTTCTCTACCAGTCTTGTGTCATATGGCATGAGTCTTACGGCTTCATCCAAGTCATTTATAAAAACATTGAATAGCCCAGGGCACTTTGCTGGTTCAGCCATGCTCATTTTTTAAAATGGAGGAAACTGAATCCAGAGAGGTCATACCTTGCTCAAGGTGAAGTGGTCATGCAGCCCAAGAGCCAGGACAAGCTGTCTTCAGTGCCATCTTTTATGCCACTGAAACTTGCTGACCTCGTTCCCCACCTTTGCTTAGCAAAGAATAACTGGGTCTTTCTTGGAGCTTATAATGGCCCTGCTTCTGAGCTAGGTCACCCTGGGTAAGTCATTTAACTTCTGTGAGTCTTAGTTTCCCAAGCATAAAACATAGGTAATCATGTCTGTCCTGCCTACCTCACTGAATTATTGTAAAGCTCAAAGAAGATAATACGAATGCTTTGAAAATTGAAGCATTATATGTAGTGTAAGGTGTTATATAATTATAAATGATTATATTGCTATGCTATGTATGGCATGCACACATAATATAAAATGTATATTATTTAAAATTTAGGTATTTTGTGTACTCTCCTTCTATAAATTACAGAATTAGTTGATGTTATTTAGCATACCTAATTCTAAATTTGTTATTATTGTTGTTGTTGTTACTAAAGTCTTATACTTCAGCATGGACTCTTCCCCCAGAAAAGAAGCCTCCAGGTAATCACATTTCTTTCTGCTTTACAAAATGAATACTGGTCACAGCGCAGAAATAAATCTAGATGGGAGGGTATTATGGCAATGAATGACTTACTAGCTAGTTAACACTCGGCTACACATACACATGCACATATATTTCTATATATTGTGTAAATATGTAGAAATACATGTACATACATGCAAACACACACACATTCCATAAAACTAAGATCTTCTGACAAGAAAACTGAATAAGTAGTATGTTAAAGGAAAGTGAGATAGATTTAGTCCCAACCTAGTAAGTACTTTGAACATAGTAGAAAATGGAATTGAATTGAAATAATTTTAATGCTTAGTTTTGGATACAGTCTGTAATCAGATTATCTCTGCATCAGATGTAAAGATTAGCTTCATCCACTCAGTAATGTTGAGTAAAAAAAATTAACTTGAGCAAGAGAAAAAGGTGTGAAGATTTATCAGCCTTTTGAAGTCGCAATTTCTAGGTCTTTTCTGTATTTTTGCATACACCTAACCCTGGTGATTGTACAAATGGTTATAGCTATTTAGAATGTCCTCGTGAATGTAGGTATGTAGGTAGGTGTGAGAAAAGGAAATTTATGTGTTTTTGGAGATGAAGTATGGAAAATGATTAAGAATAGGTTCTAAAAATGTATCTGAAAGGTTGATTTAATATGAATAGTTATGCAGTGTGTGATTTATTTTGCATTTTATACAGCCGACACTTTCATTTTAAGAGAAATAGATTAGTACAATATTATATACTTAATATAAACCTAGAATATTAAGAAGAAATATTATTAAATCTATGCTTCATAGAATAATTTTTGAATGCCTTTTTTTTGGTATTATACTCAATCCATCCCAGCCCTTTTCTTATAATTTTTGAATGCCTTTTTTTTTGGTATTATACTCAATCCATCCCAGCCCTTTTCTTTTATCAGTTTAAATTCTGGGCAAATCAATTTAAATTTGTCAATTTAAATTCTGAATATATTAGAATAAGACTATATGGATATATTTTATAAACATACACAATACACATATATTATCTACTAATTGTTTTCTTTCTTTTTTTTTAAAGGATCAACTGATTTGACTGCTCTAGAAAACAAAAGTGAACAGACTCTTGTAGAATCAAGTAAGAATAATGCTAGAGTGAAATCTGACTGTTGATGCATTTTTGAAAAAATTTTAGAAAGTGGTTCAAGTCTCTAAAATTTTATTCTTTGTGTTGAATTAATGTACAACCATTCATATCAGGTCGTCTTTTCATATAGACAAACTTAACCTAAAAATTCATCATTTTCACAATTTCATCTTTGTGCACTAGGTATATACATTCATTCTCTACCCTCATTTTAAAATTTACTTAATTGCTTATGCTTTTTTCCCTAGACCAGTACCTATTCTCCATTTGGATTAAGTACTAGGCATGTCATCATATTATAAGTCAATTCTTTTTTTTTCTTTTTTCTTTTTTTTAATTCTTTTTTTTTCATTTTTATGACTTGTTTATTTACTTTTAGTTTACAAGATTCAGTTCCACAGTCACTTGAGTTTCAGATTTTCTCCCCTCCTTTCCCCCCCCCCCC
>CM053581.1:527910143-527949666 GCA_028627135.1 Pseudochirops cupreus | reverse complement strand
TATTGTGGCCACTGTAGTGAAAACTGTGTGGCCATTTTCTGTGATAAGATGGAATGTTGTGAATATTATAATGTTTTGAATGTTTGTCTTGATTTGTAATGGAATAAACAGAGTGTTCACTCTATTTTGTAATCTGAACTCTAAAAGCTGTTCACAGTAGCATTCCTTTGGGAATCTGCTGGTGCATGGCATTACACCATGTCACTTTACCCTTCAATGCTCCCAGAAAAATTCTCTAAAAATCCTAAGTTAGAGATTAGTAGTTAATCTATAATAGTGGAAGAAATTTCCACACTGAGTTTATATACCCAGACCACAGTGGAGTGGATACCTCACCACAAACATCAGAGCTGCCATCACCATTCTTTACACAAAACAAGTTTTCTTTTTTTTTTTTTTTAAGTACAGCAGTGTTAATAAACACCAGGTAGGGGTAGGGGTGGGGAGTGCTGTTGAAGTGGCTCATTAGCCATGTGAGGTAGGCTTCTCTTATGGATTTGCTGGCACAATCTCTGCCTATCAGTTCAATACCACATTGTACCAGCTGGCTCTTCTAAATGACCTTTGGGGCAACTTTATTTGCATTGTTGCAGGGTCATGCAGAATTGCCTCCTAATTCTGAAATCGTTTATGAGTGTTTAGAGAGGGAAAGGACATGAATAGCCAGCACAAGAAGGTTAAGGGTAAGAAGGAGAGAAAAAAAAATAAAAAGGCAAAGCATTTGGTGGCTAGAGGCAACCTCCCTGCACTAAAAAGGTCCAGATTAATCCGACCTTTATTAAAAGGAAAATTTAGTTATCAGTGAGTATAAAGGTCAGTTTCCCCTTTCTATTTTCAGGGGGAAAAAAGTAATTTAGAAGATAGCTCTTATCTAGCACTCTTTATCAAGGAAATTCATTCATTCACTAAACATTCACAGAGCACCTTCTAAATAAATTCAAGTGGCTTCTAGGTACCAATTCAAAGACGAGCCATTGAATACTAGGTTCTCCACCTTCATTACAGCACAAAGAAGAGAAGCAAATATCTACGGAAATAAGATAATTATACAGTCTGATAAAGTTTGCCAATGAGAGTGGCCAGGAGGACGTCAGCAGGTGGTAGAGTGCAGGGGATCTGCAGGAATTCTGCTTGACCTTGTACTTGTTGAGTTCTTAATATTAGATAGCCCCTCTTTAGCAGTTTCGTGATGATCTATAAGGCCAAATCTGGCATTCTGTAAGGCATTCATATCTGACAGGAATATTTGAATTTAGTAGCTTTCAAAGAAATACTATGGTGTTGAGACTGGAAGTTCACTTAAGATGGCTTTGCAAAATCCCAAGAAACACTCACCAATTTGCCCACTGAGCAATAACATACATTTAAATGTTTGTAAATACAGATAATTCTCGGATTTGAATTTTCAAAAATCTACCTACCTGTTGCTTTAGTTTCAGGATTACAACTTACCTCCAGGAAAAATGTTCATGCCACAAAAGTCAAGACGTACTACAGTTAAGAAAATATTCAAATGATCTAATTCTGTCTAGTTTATATCACCAGATTTGCTGTATTCTGATGAAGTATAAAACTATTAAACAAAATCTGTTAAATGTGATTGTGAAACAAGATCTGTGGCAAATAGGAATAATTCAGGAAAACGTACATGAAGTGAGGAAAGCAGCACCAGAGAACATCCACAAACGATGGCTATGGCAATGTAAATTATTATTGGGCTCAGCACCAGAAGATCACACACACACGGTACCTGCTGGCTGAACACAGGGTACTTCAGATGCTGGTCATTTACCTAATCCTGCACACTGCTGGTCATCAGGAACTCGTCAAGGCCCCACCACTGGTTGAGCATGTGTATCATGAGTCCCACATGCACATCATGTGCTGATCACCTACATGTCCTCTGCTGCCCAGGGGATCATCAGGGGAGCCTCCCTCTTACATGTTGACCATTTCAACTTCTGCTGACAGGGACTCCAGGGCAGCCATGCAACTCGGGCTCATCCTCTGACTCACTGTCTACATCCATTTGCAGCTAAACTCAGCTAGCTGGGACAGAAGACCTATTTGCAGCAAGGCTCCCAGTCTGGCTAATGTGCTGAAGCACCTGACTCCACCATAACTTATTTGAGGATAGGACTACTATTTAAATAAACTCAGGACCCATCCCCTCCATTTTAATGAAGCACAAGACCAGCCACCATTATTTATAGAGATTCCAGGTCCTTCCCAACTCCCACCCCACACAATGCCCATGCCCACCCTGCTGAAACACAAGGCCTGATGGAGCAGGATAGAGCACCGTCCATCCATTGAAGCTGAGGATGCCTCCCCACAAGATGACCTGGAACATGAGGCTAGGAAGCTATATTTAAGAAAATGACTTAGCATTACCCGAGATAAACCTGTAATGCTAATTTATGTCAGAAACGTAACATAATAAAATATACAATCCAAAAAGCTGAAAATATGTATCACTTGATACAGAAAAAAGCCTTTGATTAAATACAACATTTATTTATGGTAAAGACTCTAAAAAGAACAACAGAGGGAATTTTCTTCAACACAGTAAAGTCCAGAATCAATACAATATGCACTGGAAAAACTTCAGAAACATTTCCTATAAAAAAAGTACAAAGCAAGGATTCCTCAACTTACCATTTTTATTTGATTTGCTACTAGAAATTCTAGCAAATATAGTAAGATAGAATAATAATATTAGAGGGATTAATATGGGAAATAAAGGGCCAAAATGTTGTTATTTGCA
Organism: Pseudochirops cupreus; assembly: GCA_028627135.1. Taxonomy (NCBI): domain Eukaryota; kingdom Metazoa; phylum Chordata; class Mammalia; order Diprotodontia; family Pseudocheiridae; genus Pseudochirops; species Pseudochirops cupreus. Next base: position 527,946,899 of record CM053581.1, on the reverse strand, counting down.
GATGACTGGATAGTCTAGAAAACTCAGTTATCTAAACCTAAAAATCAAGAGTTGCAGAATATGAAATTAACCCATAAAATCATCTACATTCTTATTAATAAAGATAAAAAATAATCCAAACATAGTGACAGAAACTATGAAATATTTGGGAATTAATTTAATTTAGGAATGTACAGGACCTATATGAGGACATCTATAAAACATGTTAACCAAAACAAAGGAGGATCTAAATAACTAAGGAACATTCAATGTTCAAAAGTCAGGTGAATATAGTAAAAAATGACATTTTCCAAATTAATTTATATTTTAATGAAAATTTTAAAAATGGAGATTCAAGAATGAAACAAAATTGTAAAATCTACCTAGAAAAATAAGACAAAATATCAGTTTGTGAGGCGCACTTTATGTCCCATAACATAAAGCTTCAAGATCTCTTGTACTGGAGTAGAAAGAAACATACCAAATGAACTGTACTTACACAATGGACATTCAACCAAATGTGTAAAAAGATTAGTGTTTGATAAGCCTAGAAATAAAAACTAGGCAAAGAATTTAATATTTAGCAAACATAATTGGGAAAAAACTAGTTGGTGTAACAGCTGGAAAGGGTTTCATAGTGACAAGTTATACCACATGCTCCGTTGGCAGTAGTGTGGAATACCTGAGCCGTTTATCAATTACCCCATCATATCTCTGAGCCCTTCCTCAGGGCTTCTTCTACCACACTTTGCAAAAGTAAGGCCTGTAACATATCTGCTGAGTGGGCTGCTCTCAAGAAAAGGAGGACAGCTGGATACAGAACAGGTGCTAGAGAGAATCTGAGAACTGGAAAGAACTTTAGACATCACCTCCCATCCAGTGCCAGGAATGCCTTCTATAATATTCCTGGACAGATGGGCTCCCCACTTCCATTTGCTTTTTTGTTTTCTGTCTTCATTATCTCCATGATTCTCTCCCCATTTCCTCTTCCTCAACCTGTTCCATTTGTAAACCTTGCCAAGGGTTATGAGGGCTGTTCCAGGGCACAAGGGGCCATTCTTCCTTTTGGGGTGCCTCTGTCCAAGCTTTAAATGTTGCTTCTTTGTTTCTCAGTCCTACACAATGCTTATGAAGAAACAAATCAGGAACTCATTCTCTAGTACCCTAGCACCAACATTTCCAAAATATTAGTCTGCATCCTTAGGTGTCAATCTCCCCACCTGTGTGTTCAATCTGTCCAAAATTTTGGGATGGAGGAGAGAGAGGAACATATAATGCAAAGAGGACAAATTTAATTAGGGTATTTTAGGCATTTTTATTCAATAAATAACTTCAATAGCACTGTAAAAAGTGAACAATTGTTAAAACAAAAAGGCACTTAAAACAAGAATGTGACTAGTAGGGAATCAGACGGGCAATTCAAATGGCCAGAGGCAAATGTACAATGCTCTGTTATGGCACTTGTTGAAAATAAGAGAGGAGAGCAACAATCGTCCTGTGCACCACAGTAAAACCTCCTGTGTTTGCTGAAAAGGCAGAATTTACAGCTCAGGTGGCAAAAGAAAAGTGTCAATACAAAATTTTACAAAAAATGGTAATCAAATACATTAAAAGATTAGAAATGGTGACCAAAAGCACCAGGCTTTCAACAAAATAAAATAAAAGCATTTTAAACTAAAAAGTCCCCAGTCAGCAGACACCACATGAATTAAGGCCTTTATGTAAATAATATTTTTCACGGACTGCTTTGCAGGATAGTTTGCAGTTTTATAGGTCCCGGCTTGAATTTACAAATAAAGGCATAGAAGTTACTAGGCACCAGTAACTTAAAAAACATTTTTTTAAAACATTTAAACTTTCAAGTTCCAAATTCTGTACCTCCCTCCCCTCCCCCACAATGATAAATGATCAGATATAGGTTATACATGTGCAATTGTGTAAAACATTTCCAAATTAGTCATTTTGTACAAGAAAATTCAAATAAAAGAAAAAAATTAAAGAAAGTGAAAAATAGCATGCTTCAGTCTGTATTCAAACAGTATCACTTCTTTCTCTGGAAACAGATAGAATGCTTCATCATTAGTCCTTTGGGATTGTCTTGGATCATTGTATTGCTGGAATAGCTAAGTCATTCACAGTTCTTTACTGAACAATATTGCTGTTACTGTGTACAAACCAGTAACTCTTGAAAACAGCATATATATTGTTATTTTTAAAGCTATTTTTCTCCTTCCTAATACTTCCAATTCATTCCACATTTTTTAGTCTTCCCTGTAGACAGCAGGAAAATACTAATCAAATATTTTAAAAACTTTTTATGCATTTAATTCTCAACTTGCTTAAGTTACAGCAATGTAATCAATCAGAGATGCCTATCTTAATAAGATAAGTTTAAAAGCAATATTTCTAACTAAGCTTATAAGAAAGCAATTACTTTGGATTCAATGTATTTGCAAACTCAAGCCCTGATATTTTTGTAAAGCTAAAATTCCATTTAATACTTAATGGATAGACCTCATCATGCTGATTACTTTAACCATTTCCCTCTCAAAGTATTCTTAGCAGTATCTATTTCCTAAAGACCTAGGTATCAATAGCTCAGGAGGGAAAAGGTCAAAAAGGCACAATGTGACCTCAGCTGACTAGGATCAAGATCCTATCTCAAGTTTTCTGTCAGTCCCTGGCACTGATTATAATTGTATTTGCAAAAAAACTTATACATACTGTACATTTTCAAAACCTGCATAGGAAACACATGTAATGAGTTAGTAAAACCACTGCAGTATTGCCCTAAAGCTATCTTACTGTGACTATAAAAACTGCCCCTGCAGACAATGTTGTGGACTTGCATAAGCATGTTCATTTGCCCTCATACTTAGGGTTGACCACAGTTGTCACTGCACTCTTATAAATTGGATTTTCACCCTAAGGAAAAAAAAAAGAGGTAAAAATAAATTAGTCTTATTGTAAAGTTAAGCTATTTGACAAAACACCACACAAAAACTACTGTAATATAAGTTACTATATCCATTTTGCCTTTTGAGTTTTTCCTTAATCAGGAATAAGCATTAATAAAATGATCACAACAGACCCAAGGCTTTCTATTGGTTGAATAAAATGGTACTCAAGCTATACAATGGAACTGACAAATGTGAAGAATTCAAAGAAACTTGTTGGTAAGACGCACAAACTGATGCAGAACAAAGAAAGCAGCAGAACCAAGGGAACAATACATAAAGATCACAAAAAAGTAAAGAACAGTAAAAGACATCAGAATTCATATTCACATAATGACAATTTTTTATCCCAGAGGGCTAATGATGAAACACTTGCTTCCTCCCAGTAAAGAGGCAGACAACAGACATGGAATAGTGCATTCTATGTCACCCATCTTTGATTTGCCTTAACTGTCCCTTTGTTTCAAGGGAGAGTTCTATTGGTGATGGTGTTTGGGTGGAGTAGGGGAGCTGTTATTCAAAAGGGACAGTGGCATTTTTTTTAAATCATCAATTAAAAAAATTAAAGGCGTTCCAACATACTGGTGCTTCATTAAACACATTCAGACTTTGCTCACTCTTTCCTGAGAGGTATACTTAGGTCTTTTATCCTGAGCAAGGAATGTACTTTCTCCCTGTATTTCTTTGGTGGCCACTTTTATCCTACTCACAGCAAGCAATCAATCAACATTTGTCTCTATGGTAAGAACTCTCATTTGGGGGGACAACGAGAGTTCCCCAGTATGTTTATAGAGAGGTCAGGAAACTTTAGGGTAAACTTATAATAAAATCATATAGACCGATTCAGTAAATAATATTATTGAATTATTTAAGATGATAATTACATCATTCTTCATAAACTCATTTAGGTGTTTCATTTTAATATGGCAACAGTATATTACTTAATATCTGGGTAAGAGATCTAAAACCACCTATATCATATGAGTTACCAAATAGCTAAAAAAGTCATGCAAGAATTTCCAGCACGCACTAGCACCTAGAAATAGGAAAATACCTTTCTTTGATCCCATTTAAACAGCAGCTACAATTATACTTGTGTCTATATACAAGTTTGCTCTTTCCTTTTGGGAACTAGTATAAGAAATGTGGTATGGTAACTATACATGGGGAGTTGGGAATTTACAAGATTAGATGCAGAACAAAGTGATATATGAAGGAGATAGTATTGCTATATATATATGTACACACACACACACACACACACACACACACACACACACACACACACACACTGTACCCTGTCAAAAAAATCTGTAGTGGACTATGAAATAAACCACAGTAACTCAACTGACTTATGCTGAAGTCACACAGACATTCAGAGACAGACCATGTATTTGATAGGGCCCTAGAAAAGTGGTATTTTATACATTTGACAAAGATACTGTGGAGCTGGGCGGGACTTTACATAGTAGGAGTTAGGAAACCACAGTAATACTGTTGATTTTGCCACAGATTTTACCAAACTATTTTGGGCAAGGCATTTAAACTTGTTCTACCCCCATTCTTCTTCTTGTAAATAAGGAGGGGGGTTGCCTTTTCTTTTCTTACAGCGATGTTGTGAAAATAAGTGTAGTATCCCATTTATTATTCCTTCTTTAAAAGTAAGGTTCAAATGTTGGTCCCAAATAAGAGATTTGGTCCCCCCTTATCATTCCTTTGTAGAGGGTCCATGGGTGTGGAATATTGAATATACTGTCAGATTTTTTCCAATGAACACACTGGGTTTACTGATTTTTGCCCCCCTCTTCCTCTTTGTTTTCTTTCTTTCTTTTTTCTTTTTTAAATTTTTTGCCATAAGAGATGACAAAGGTGAAAGATACAGGGAATATATAAGTAATAAAGATCCAAAAATATTTTAAAAATCAATTTTAATAAAAAAAGAAAAATATAGTTTAGGAGTATGAACATGCTAGCTTCAGCTACAAAATAAAGAATTGATTTTGTAGGTACTTCCAGCCTATTTATAATAATTTTATTATTGGCTATTGTGTTATGCATTTATATACAAGGAAAGAAAGGGAATTTGTATTTATGAGTTTTCTATATATTGGTTTGACATAATTTCTTATAAAAGAGTGAAATCATGTTTGGATAATAATAATGGACTCGAATGGAACAGTTTAATGGAAGACCTTACCTTACGAGAAAAATCCCATGCACAGTCAAAACATTTCACTGAGTCATTTTAAGGTCAAGCCCAATAAGCAAAAACTTAACATGCAGAGTTAGCAGGTCAAATTAAACCATGAGCACACGCCTGTCCAAGTGAAACCATCAGGCTTGGTTTTAATTAACAAGAAAAGAAAAATAACCCAGACTAGTTTCTGTTAGGTAGAAAGGAAGAAAGAAGGGTAGGAATGGGGAGCAAGGCATTAATAACACAAAAATTAAACCAACGTTTCTTGCAACGTATTAAAATAAAGATTCCCCTCCTGAATGAAATGACTTTTGAGTGGCTTTTTCTTTGAATGGGTAAGTGAAGGGCAGCTGCATCAGCCATCTGCGTAAATTTACATTGTTTTCCTACATAAAAGTCTACTTAGGGAAGATGGACGTACCGACCTCTAAACTCCACCCAAGCCCTAGGAGGTTGTGTCTTGGTCAACACCAAATCTTCACACTACAAAGTTCTCCTGAAACTTCAGAACTCCCTCAAAACAATCAAAGCTTCCTTGGCAGTTTGCTCCCATATTTACAAAGTGTTTCATAATGCCTTCTCTTTATTTGTTTTGATGCTCCCTACTAGTTTCTACTATTATGCTGAGAAATGACATGTAGGAACATCTTGTTGCTTTAATTTGCTAAAATTTCATTAATGAATCAAGAAAACCAAAAAGCTCTTTAATTCCATAGACTGAATATTTTATGCAAGAGAATTATTTTCATTTTGTCCTAATTTGTGTATTGACTACATAGTTATAAATAAAATTTATTTTCTCAAACCATTCTAAATCTAGTGCCTTCTAGCTCTAAATCTGAAGACCCTCAAAAATCTAAGTTCTAGAGAAAGTTGATGACTTATCCTGAGTTAAGAGAATGTTATTTAGTTACTTCGTTTTCCCAATTCCTGGCCTGATACTTTTTTTTTTCACTAAAAGTCATATGTGAGCCAGCAAAAGCCTAATAACAGTAATATTTTGTAAAAATAATATTAAAATTTATTAACTTCAAGAGAATTCTCTACTAAGATTAAGTTAGTCATTCAAAAAATTCTAAAACTGGCTCATGAACTCAAGAAACACCGAAGAAATAACTATTTTAACACTGATAGTTTAATGTACCTGGTAAAAAAATTCTTAAGAATTTATTAAAGTTTTTGTTAATTTATCATTCCACAGGTAAATCAATACCTCCGTATAGTGCAAAATGCTGTCAAACTGGGAGTACAAATATGAAAACTATTTCCACACCTCAGTCTCTGCCCCATCAATGCTGTTCTGACCTAGTTTCCAGCAAGGTCTCATACTACACAACAAAATATCTTTTCTGGCCTTGACCTTAAGAGGCGATGTGTAGATAACGCTGGCTGTGGAATGAGAGAATCTGGGTTCAAATCCCGGCTCTGCTATTTACTGCCTGTGATTCTACTAGCACATCTCTTATTTTCTCCAAGTTGATTTTATTTTTTAAAAAAGGGGGTGGGGCGGTAAGAAGACAGGAAGAGAGATTAACTTTATATAAAACATTTAAGGTCTGAAGAAGCTCCTACCTGGGCCGAGGTGCTGTATGTGAGGGATGTGCTGTCATGTGATTTACATATATTAGAGCACACAGTAGGGAAATCTTAGCTTCAGCACTAACATGACAAATGAATATCTTTTTATTGTATGCTTTGCATATTATGTAAATACTCTGTCCATCTTCCCCGACTCTCATCCCTTTGTGTGTGTGTGTGTTTTCAATTTAGGCCTAAAAGAGTGATATGCTTTCTGCTTAATCAAAGGATCAAAAATTTCAAGAAGAAAAAAAAAGTTACCGCGTAATAGTAACTTTGAAGGGACCTAAGTACTCTTTATACTGCAGCTGGGAAGAAAAGGCTTATCTCTGCTTAACGCCATGGTTTATCTCTCTTGTCCTATCAAACAGACAATATCAAAAGACCCCTGAACCAGTGGCCACTAGGCGCAATTTTCAATTCAGATTCTAGTTCTTGGACATTTATTAATTTGACTTTGTAACACTTAACTTTTCTGCAGCCCTTTTCTCCCTAACTATAAGCAGAGATAACAACTACCATTTGACCCAGCCTCCCAGGGTGGTTGTGAAAATTAAATAAGAAAACTGAACTTATTATAATTTCCCTTCCAAACTTCCCTGTTACTGTCAAAGGCACCACCATTATGGCACGCTTAAAGATCTCTATCGATATCATCCCGGACTCTTCCCTCCCTCTCACCCCACACATCCAACTGACTGCCATGGCTGGGCAAGTTTTCTTTGATGCTTCTCTTCCATATGCCCCCTTCTCTTCTCTGACCCTGCCCCACTCTCCTGCAATAAGCTGCTGGTTGGCCTCATTGCCACAAGGTCTCCCTACTCCAGCTCATTCTCCACTCAGCTGTCATAGGGATCTTCCTAAATTGCAGGCCAATCATGTCCCTCTCCCTCCTCCACCCCTCCCCATAAACTCCAGTGGTTTCTTATCACATCCAAGATAAAATAAAAAATCCTATATTCTGTTTGTTGTCCAAAACTCTTCATAATCTAGCCCTATCCCATCCCATCCCTTTACTACTTTTCTTATTTTTTTTTACTATCCCATTATGTAATTTTGTAACCCAATTACACTGGTTTCCTTGCCAGGAAAAATACTCTGGGTATTTTTCCTGGCTGTCCACCATGTCTGGAATCCTCCCCTCATCTGTTTCTTGGCTTCCCTGGATTCCTTCAAGTGCTAACTAAATTTAATCCAACATTCTACAGGATGCCTTTCCCAATCCTTCTTAATTCCCATCAAAGGGCCAAACTTGAGGACCTAGAGGGCCACATGTAGCCTCAAGGCCACAGGTTCCCCACCCCTGGTGTAGAGCAAGCCACTGATGTTCACGAATTTTGAAATCTTACATTAAAAGGACTCTCTATGCGGTAAATATGTCAGTCAGGTAAAAAAAATATATTCACTAAGAGAACCTGCCTTGGTTACTGCCTGCATTTAAGGAATATGTCAAATAAGACTCATCTCAAACACATAAAAATACAAACACAAAGTTTACAAATTATTATTATTAAGGTTCCTTTCTAGGCATTTCCAGCTGAAGGCTTTCAACTTAACATTTTTTTTAAAGATGTCAAACTCAAAGATGAAAGTACCAGAACTGTTCTATAGCTGTAAAGAGATAACACCACCCAAAGAATTCAGGGTTTCTTTCTGAATGAATCCCTGGTTGTAATGGTAGAAAGAAATTCAATGCATTTGGATTCAGGTGGCCTGGGATCAAATTTTGACTCTACTACTTAATGGCTGTGTGATCTTGGACAAAAGTCACAACCCTTCCACCCTGACTTCTATATAATAACAGTTAACATTTATACAGCACTTACGATGTGCTAGGAACAGTGCTAAGTGCTTCACAACAACATGGAAGGTAAGTGCTATTATCTTCCCCATTTTACAGCTGAGGGCATCAAGTTAAACAGAGGCTAAATAATTTGATAGGGTCATATAGCTGTGAAGTGTCTGAGGCCTGATTTGAACTCAGGTCCTCCAGACTCCAGGCCCACTGCTCTATTTACTGCACCACCTGGCTGTCCCCATCTACAAAACAAGGGAGTAGTACTACTTTAAGGTCCCTTCTAAGTCCTATGGTTTCATTTCCATACTGGCCTTTAAATTAAGTTAAAATTTGCAATTAGGAATAAAGCCTGTGAGAACTTTCTGGCACACACACCTTACTACAAGGGCAGAAGACAGCAGCAGGACCGTTAAAGCCACGCTGGCCGAGGCCTGAGAGTGAAGGGCGGACACACCGCGCAGCGAAAGTCAGAATCAATTTCACATGCAGAGGAAAGGCAGAAATGGAAAGAAAAATACGAACGGAAATTTAGAGACCAGCTTTACGTCCATAGTTTGGATTCTTGAAATTATTAACAGGGCTCTTGTAAATCGGATTTTCTTGCTGAAGTGAAAAAAAGTCAATTTCTAATAATTTTAACAGTAAGAAAATGAAGCGACAATCTCAAATACCGCAAGAAGAAAACACTCACTATATACGTGGCCATGTAAGAAAGTAAGCATTAAAAACCTCTCTCACGTGATAAATGCAAATGACATCATAGCCCTCCATAGTCAAGGGCTGCGCGTTCCGCAGAGGAGGGCGGCCACGGCAAACGGCGATTCAGTCTCGCTCTGAATTCAGGCCTGAGTGACCAGACGACCACTTTCCCTCAGAACTCCCAACACAGGAGAGTCTTCCAGAACATACATAAATAGGTTTTCCTGTGGGGTACGCCTCTAAACCCAATTTTGATGTTTTGTTTTCCCCCCAGAAAAGATAGCTAAGAACATATACTCTCAACGGACATTCATCCCCCTTAATTTTTAGCGTACTCAGGGTTAGGCATTTTTGAAAAGGGCATTATTACATAGCACAATATAAGATAATTTAAAAATCAGATGCGTACTTGGTCAATATAAATCAGAAGATATACTTTCACTGTTTATTATAACAGAATGTATTCTCTGGTCACTTCTAAATATAAATTGCCCTTAAAGTTCTGGATTATTTTTAAGGAATAAGAAGATATTTTGGAATAATTAAAGTTTTAAATATTAAGATTCACTTTAGGGACAACATTGCTTTTCTGGTTTGTTTTTCAACTCACCGTGTCCCATTTTGCATTCATTTTCTCCTTTTCAAATTTAGCAAATTCTCTTCTGTCATGAATTATCATCAGCAGCTTCCAAATCAGCAATAATGCAAGGCCGATCAGCACAATTCCTGCAACCACCCCAGCTACAATGGGAATGATATCTGGACCAGTGGGACACTCTATAAGGTGAAAAGGGAAGGGGAGACACTGAGAGAACAGACCAGAGTAAAAAGCCAAGAATGTTATCCTATGACATGAAAATTCTTTACAGAAAAACTCCATCGTTAATAGACACTCCTCCAACTGACCCATCCTTCTTAATGTTAATACGTTCTATTAGGTTAAGAAAGTTTATGAAATAGATGCCATCTCATGTCAGGATTCTCAGCAGTTTTTCATTGCCTGATGCATCTTTTTCTTTCTTCTCTAAACTTTAATCTCCCTTTCTTAGGGTCAGAATTTCTAACAATGAGGTTAAAACATTCAAGTGGTTGAAGAGGAGAAATTTCCTTTATATCTAACAAGAAGAGTGAGGCCTGCCTCCCTTTGCTCTTTGTATCTCCAGCACTCAGCTATGCTGTACACACAGGAGTGCTTAAAAGACGCTTGCCTGCTTACCTCATTCATTTGAAGTGCAACCCTATGGTGGAAATAGAAGAAAAAAGACCTTTCCCTACAGCGTTGGATGTAAAATATTGGTCTCTTTATGTCTTCTATCAATGGATTAGAATTCAGGGGTGGGGAACCTGCAGCCTCGAGGTCACACGTGACCCTTTAGGTCCTCAAGTGTGGTCCTTTGACTGAGTTCAAACTTCATAGAACAAATCCCCTTAATAAAAGGGTTTGTTCTTAATTATTTTTCTTTATTACAAAGAACAGTGTTTTGGGCAGGGGAGAGGGGAGAAATAATATTAATAACCAAAGGTGATATGAAAGTATCAATAAAACTTTTAAAAAAGAAAACCTGTATAGACTTGGAAACTCAAAGGTACTTGATATGGCTTGGGGGGGCGGCTAGGTGGCACAGTGAATAGAGCACTGGCCCTGGAGTCAGGAGGATCTGTGTTCAAATCTGACTTCAGACGCTTGACACACTTACTAGCTGGATGACTTTGGGCAAGTCACTTGACCCCAATTGCCCTCCAAAAAGCAAAAAAACAAACAAACCAAAAAAAACCCCAAAACCAAAAAACCAAATATTGACATGGCTTGGCACTATGAAATGGCAGATCAGAGAATGAATATGTTAGATCTGCCTTTTTCCTTCATCAAATTCTTTTTTATTTCTATAACTCAACAAACTTATGAATTAAAAATAAATACAGAATCTCAAAGTGACATTACTATTCACTGGCATTTTCAAGGAAAAAACGGATAATTCTTATTTTAGCTTTAGGATAGACATACTTTTTCCCATTCCTTCTCAGTGAAGTGGAACAACATATGGAGCAAAAGGAGGACCTGGGGTTTTCAGTCATAATTTGAGTTTCTGTTGCCAATTCATAACAATAACACAGGTCAAATCCAGTAATGTTTGTGTTTTGTCTAGCATGACCTGAGATGGTGTTCTTATTTATCTCATTTCTCCCAGTCCCCATCCAGTATCTTATTAGCATTCATACTTAGCAATATAGTATGGACAGAGAGGTAGAATGAGACCAATCCAGTCAATGCTGGGGGCAAAGCACCCTAACAATGGTACCTTCCAGTCTGGGGCATGGAAGGGAGTGGGGCTTTTCCACACATGGAATGGAGATGAGTTAGGAATGTTAAAATCACTCAGAATGGTCCTTCTTTGTAATATATTTGCAACACAAATAACACATAGGGTTTTCTTTCTGATAAGTCAGGGTCAAATTTTTGTCTAAATATATTTTATGTAAGATTTCCTTTTCTTACTTAAGCTACAATATTAAGTTTTGTTATTTTGTAACTTAAGTACAATTTACTTCAAACTAGATTCTTCAACAAATTCTTACAAATCCCCTTTAAGCTAGGTTTTGGGGAATCTTTTCTGAATACTGAGAAATCTGATAACAGACATAAATGAATGAAAAATGAGAAACAATCAAGAGGACCTTCTGAAACCACAAGATTCGTACCTGGTGTCTCTACCACATGAACAACAACTTCATTATTTCTATTGACTGAATAAGTAAAATAGAACCAGCAGTCATCAACATCCTTCTCCTTACAGTGGGACAGGGCTTCCCGCTGGCCAGGCTGGGGTAAGTCTTCTCGACTTTTTACTTTGGTAATGTTGAAGTATGAGCACTCTTTTGCACATGTGTCCTTTTTTTCTCCTTTTTCAAAAGCTCTGCACTGAACACATTCTCTGTGAAGATACAAATTCATAACATTTTAAGTATGTTTGAAATAATTTCTCAAACATGTAAAATAATAATAATTTAATTTAAAATTTCTGAATTTTAAAAATAGCAGCATAATCAGAAAAGGAACATTTTTCATACAGGTAGGTACTTCATAGGTAGGTTCCTTGACCAGCAAAAACATTTGTCTAAAAGGAAGCCAATGAGGCACTTTTAAAAGGGAATCATGGGTTATACAGATGTAGATATGATAGCCTGGCTCTATTTTAAAAGTTAGTTTTCAGCTTATGTGTATAAGTAAAGAGTTAAACTCAACTCATGTAGCTGCTTGGATTGAATGGGAAATGGAATCAAAATGTCTTGTTATTCGGTTACTTTACAGTTAATTAGAGAAATAATTTAAGAAGAATACTTTAGATAAACATTCTAGATTGGTCTTCTACAGGATCTAACATTTAGTCATACTTATAACTTTATACCTTTTATTCCAAGTGATAAGAATGAAGCCGGCTTAGCGTGTGACAGAATCCATGGAGAGCTAACAGTTATTAAGAAACACTCACTTGTGCTCAACACAGACACCAAGGCAAGTCTGACACATCTCACAAGTTGCCCCTTGGAATTTAGAATCGGTGCATTTACAGGAGCCACATACGCATACTCCTCGGCCATTGCAGATCTGCCCATTTGATGCCATACATGAGGATGTATCCAAAGAACAATCACAGGCACTGCCAGTGTAATTGGGGTTACACTCACACACTCGACACTTGCAAACACCATTTCCTGCAATTCAAAATTTGATATTTCACATGACAATATTATAATTGCATAAGCACCTCAAAAATCTCTATGCAAGCTACCTTTATTCTGCAGAACCTACCCCTTTTTCACCAAGTTAACGGCCTCTACTATCCCCTCAAATATGATCAAGGGCAGAGCACAATTTCAGAACTCATTCTTACCTCCACAAATTAATCCGTTGGATCTATCGCAGTTGAAATTGTCACATTCACAGAATTTGCCAGAATAAATTTCATTTGTATTATCCCTCTTCCTACAAACACACTGTCCACAGACACACTCTCCATTATTGCTGCAGATTTCAGAACTGTTTTCTTTCCTGCAGTAAGCATCCATGTCTTCACTGTTTACTTCATCTGTGCTACATTCACAATGCCTACCAACACGTCCCTCGTTGCACCTAAAGGAAGGGCAATCATCAATGATCAAACTCTATGAAATTAAAAAAAAATTATTAAGAATGAGTTATACAGGGGCAGCTAGGTGGCACAGTGAATACAGCACCGGCCCTGGAGTCAGGAGGACCTGGGTTCAAATCCAACCTCAGACACTTAACACTTACTAGCTATGTGACCTTGGGCAAGTCACTTAACCCCAATTGCCCTGCCTTCCCCCCTCCAAAAAAAAAGAATGAGTCATGTGGAAGTCCTGATGAAAATGGAAATTATACTGGTAAGAAATAACATTGAGTAGTTTTGAATAACAAAGATTCTCTCTATTTATATAGAGATATATATATATCTATATATCTATAGTCTTATAAATCAATACGGGTCTTTGCTTCTGATCCTAAAGGAAATCAAACATAGAATGTAACAGCATTTTAAACTCAGACTGAAAACAGAATCAAGCAATGTATATTTTCAGGCTGCTGATGGTCAAAGCCATTGAAGTTTTGATTATAATGCAGTGGTAAGCATGAGAATGAAAAAGAAAATTTCCCAAGTAAGACAATTTTATGACTAAGTGATTCCATGCTATTAATAGTAAGTAATATTATTATGATAAATAATAAATTATAATATCTACAGGCCACTGGAAATAAGATGCCTTATCTCTAAAAATTCAGAGTGTATTTGTAATATATTCAAGATTATAAAAGACAGTATAGATTATAAAGGAATGATTTTTTTCTTTCTTGCTTTCTTCAACTTATATTTGTAGTTTAGAATCAACCCGATATCCTTCCCACATCTAGTCAAATAGGCCTTCTCTCTGTTCCTCACAGACCATATTCCATCTATATCTCAAGCCCTGATCTCCCTCCTCCCCTCTGTCTCTCGAGATAGTCTTCCCTTAAGAGCAGCTAAAGTGTCCCCGTCTACATGAGGTTCTTCTCACCCTCCTGACAGCTCATGATGCTCTTTCTCCGAACTTCTCTGTATACTCGTATTTTACTTGTGATTTTCCCAATAGAATGTATAAGATCTATGAGTGGGGATTATTACATTCATTCTATTTGCATTCTCCAGCACCTAACACAGTGTCTGGCACCTGTTAGGCACTTAATAAATGCTAGCTGACTTATCGATGCTTCCTACTCCTAATGTTTTAAGAAAAAGACTGATTTCACAATATGTTCCTTTTCCTAAGAGTTTCACTTTTTAATGTGAAAAACACCTAATAAGCTTGAAAATGAAATTAAAAAGAAAATTGCTTCTTTTTCATTAGTATAAGTAAGTATCTATATCTATATATACACACACACATACATATCTGACTTCAAAAAATTCAACTTACTATTTTATAAGAAAATGCTAATTTCTACTCCAATATAAATCTTCAGTTTCTCTCACAGTTTTTTGTTTTGAATGAAATGCAATGTTTTAAAAAGCTGGAAAGGAAACAAAAACTAAAATATGTAGTTTGCTGTTTAATTGACTTCTGTGCAACAGTATTTCTTCATGCCAATTAAACCATTTGTTGTTACAACTGGGTTTTCTTTACATGTTTTGGAAACAGGCACAGGGCTATAAAAGTTTTATGAGTAATAATTCAACAAACAAATTCAGTTCAACGAGCACTTATTATGCACTAATTACATGCAGAGTACCAGAGATGCAAAGACAAAAGTGAAAGATTCCCTGCCTCTCAAGAAATATGCCCGCCTCCCCGACCAGCACCACTCCCACACGAGGCCTTTGCTTACCGGCAGGCACCGCATTCAAATGTGCCATTTCCCTCATGGCACTCCGGGCTATTTGGAATGCCTGCACTCTGGCACTCACATTCACAGATAAACTGGAGTGTAATCTCTACTTCTTCAGTGAAACCCAAAGGCTTAATTTTGATGACAGGGTCGATGGGGTCTGCATCTTTCTTAGGACATTTGGTAGAAGTTATGCTAATCTCAAACTGAACCTGTAAGGTAAAAGGTAAGGAATGAACAGCTGCATTGCTGCTACGTGCCTGCCTCCTCCCCTACCCAATACCCGACCTGAAGCGAGTGATCCTCACCCACCTCATCACCAATGGAAATATTGGAACATTTTCTTCCGTTTTCTCCTGTCCCGTTCACTCCATTCTTGCAGTAAGATTTGTAATTTATTGTTACTCCCTCTGGCAACTTGCCATTTTCCAAAATGACTTCTGAAGATAAGGACTAAAAAAAAAGATGAATTTTAGCAAAAAAAAAGGTCTAATTTATTAAAAATCTAAAATTAACTATTTAAATTATTAATATTAATTAGTATTAAAATTAAAAATTAAAATTAAAAATCTAAAATCTAAGAAAAAAGTCTGATTCTATTAAATTCAGTGAACTCTGGTTCAAAAAAAATCTTCCATCCATTACTTTGAAAGCCAGTTGGGCAGCATTTCTTCAAAGAATGTATTTCTATTTTACTGTTGTTTTCTGTCAATGATTAAAAATTAATTAACAAATATTTGTTAAGCAACCATGTTTATTATGTCCTTATAAACATGACTAACTAGGATATGGAACAGAACCATAAAAGGAGAAAATTATTTTTCTTCCATTTTGAAGCAACCCTCTTCTAAAGGCAAAACAAAAGGTATACGTGAGACATAAATGATTCTTGGAAACAGGAAACTCTATCCTCTGTAAATAGCAAAGGAGAAATGGACAAAGATCCCTTCCATGGTCTCCATTCAATGGAGTCAGGATGTGAATTTTATCTCAAGTTATCTCAGGTATCCTCTGGGATGAAGCTAGAATATGAATTAAAGTTGTATTTTCTAGTACTTGTTTGATTAGCCACAAGATCAATCTTTAAATATTCACATTTTTTTTAGTGACACCTCTAAAAGAGACATTTTTGTCTAATTTTTTGTTAGGGTTAGGCTAAGAAAATACCAATAAAACAAAACAAAAAGAAAGAAAATACCGATAAAGCTTAGGAGATTACAATTTTTTCCCCCAGGATTTGAACTAGACAGTTTCTCAATTTTCCACACTGTATATATAGGAGATGAGTGAAACAACTTCTTTCTATAAATGGCATAATGTAAATGGCCATGAAGATAAATTAATTTCAATTACTTACATTGTATGCATCAATGATCAACTGAATTACATTGCTGGAATTTGCAGACAATGTTCCCACAGCTGACTTGGGGATCAAATTCTTCAGTTCCTTAACAGAGACAATGTAAAATATAAAACACATGTAAAGCATAAACACATTTATTATACCAGCATGTACTAAAAATATCTAACACCTGTTTTGAATACATATTAAATTTTGGAATACTAAATGCCAGGGTGAATTAACTCACATGAGTAGCCTAAATATTTGAAAGCCAGACAAAGAATTTTTGAAAAGATGATTAAGATACAATCTGCAACTTAACCTAGTTTGCCTTGAGAGTACTTTCCTAGAGTTTAATTTACACTTCTTTTTGCTATTTCATTAACAGAAGAACTATGCATGTATACCCTTGTATAACTTAGATAAAGCAAACATAACCACTATATATTTACCTTGTAAACAGCCTGAAATTCTTCTGTAACTGCAAAAATTGTCTGAATGTTATTTTCACTGAGTTTTTGGACAAGGTGAGCAATAGAAGGATAATCCTAGAAAATAAAAGATCAGTATTTGGTTAATATGTAACTATAACCTATTAATCCATACTGGCTTTCCAATAATTTCTGAAAGTAAGAAATTACTGATATGATAAAGTATGTAAGGTATCAGCTCAATGTGGGTAATTGTATAAAATTCTCTATATTAATATGTATTCCAAAGTATCAGAAATATAACATGTGCTAGTGAAGATTGGATATCTGTAGGATCCTGTCCAACTTGAATACTCTATGAATTTTAGGGGCGCTCTAAAATTCACAACCTTTATATCAACTTGCACTAGGTGGGAGAGCACCTTTCCACTAAACTCCTGCTTCAAATCTTTATTGTGGTGTGTGATTAATCCTGAATTCTCAAAGTCTAAATGTCAATGGTTAAAGTAAAAGCTCTAGCAGGATTTACATGAAACCAGAAAAATTTTGGGATTAGACTTGGCAGTCAATTGAATGCCACTCATCCCAAGACTAACCCATATAAGTATAGAGAAAGGCATCAGTACAAGGTTGGCTACTAGGTTGATTTGGCCACAGAGACTTATGAAGGTACAGAGAATTTATGATGTATGTCAATGAAGGGAACAGCTCTACCGAAGAAAAATAACAGATCCTTTCAAATACTGATAAAGAGAGACAATTATAGAATTCCTTTGATTCTTGAGAAGAAGAATTTCTTCCTTGAATGAAAGGCTTTGGGGAGTACAAACCGTTAATTGCTGAGAAATATATTCAGAGGAACTATATAAAAAAAATGAACGGCTATATAATGGACCAATGCTTAGGGCCTCTCATTTCACATGGCCATATCAGAAAAACAAATATCTTTTTAAAAAGCTGTTCCATATCATATGAAAAGTTAAGAATGGAGAAAGCCTCTGAAGAGGCTTTGCAAACCTCAAAGTAATGAATGATTCACAGTATGCAGAAACAAGAAGCACATGAAAACTCAAATGGTCCATTAAACATATGGACAAAAACTTCACCTCTAAAAGATGATCCAAAGATTAAGAAAAAATGAGAAGAAATATTAAAAAAAAATTCTTGAGGTATGAGTCTTAAACAGGAGTTAGCAAAATCAAAGAAAGAAGGGGTGAAAGTATAAGGTGAATTCATATCGAAGTAAAACATACTGTCCAAAATAAATTAGCAAGTTCTAGACTGAAATGAGAAAGGAAAAGGAAAATCTTGTCTATTACAATCTATATGATAGTGGTCGACATGTGAATAAATCAAAGTGGAGAAGGGGCAGCAAGCATCTTCTTTACTCAAGCTCAGCATGACTGTCTAGGTGAAAGTGAATACAAAGCCAAATGTTTAGAAACAGCAATACTAGCTTTCCTGAATATGGGTTAGGCCTCGAACCTAGCAAAATAATAAAATCCCAAACCCTCTTTAATGGAGCATCAACAAATTGAACAGGAAAGGAATGAAGCACTCACATAATAATGGCTCATTGTGTACACATTATTTTCTAGGTGACATTGTCCATCATTTGGTAAAACGATTCCACCGAGTTTACCATCTCCGGCAAAGTGAAACCCAGCATCAGTGGAAAAAACCAAGAGTCTTGTAACATTTCTCCAGCCAATTAATGACTTTGAAAGAAAAAAAAGGAATGTTAAAGACAAAACAAAAAGTAACCCAACACACATGTTTAAACTTTCAGTTGTTTTAGCTTCTTTTTCATCTCTATGGCACTCCTTTCCTATCATTCCTGGGTGCCTTTCCTATCCTTTAATATCTAAAAGATGATCAACAAAAAAACCTGGAACCATCAAATGGGAATTCTCTCTTTAATCCCACTAACTAACCCCATAAAACTGTCTTCATCCCTGATTGTGAACTATCTTGAACCTTTAGTTCTTCAGGCCTTATGCCTCCCTCGTATCCCATCCTCAAATTATAATTCACATTTCCTTTTCTGTCTAAGCTGCCACCACATTACACTCTTCTCTTTAGATCTTAGAATTCAAAACCAACATTTTCTAGGAATCTTTTTTCAATGAACTCTACTTATGTTCTAACCTACTAGCATAAATTACTGATTCAGAGCATTGTAAATAGCCTTATTTATTCCATTCATATACTTTTCCTGATCTGCTGAATAAATCTGTCTTGGCTTATTTCCTAATTAGAAAATCAAAGTATGAACTCCTTGAAGGTGAAGACTGTTCCTATTTAGGGATTCTTTAATTCCCCTATGCTTAGGGTTTGAAGCACAGTCCTTTGGGAAGGGAGTAGGAGATGGGAGCACAGTTACCACTATGGATTAAGGAACAGACTTACTAACTTCTGAGGTTCCTCACAACTCTTAAGATGCTGTAAATGCTCGCCAAGTTTTAGCTTTGCAGCCATAGCATTTTTGCATCAATCACCCCGAGAGAGACTGACATTAAAGAGTCCCCCTTGGAAAAACAAAGATTCATGAATTGGGGTCACCAGGAATGGAGCTACATTTTAATGAACCATTACACTTTAGCTGACTGAAAGCAGGAAGGGGCACATGCTAGGCAACTAGAGGAGGGAGTATATAGAGGGTGGCAATGGAGGATGAAGAGAAAGCATTAAAGACCAACTTTATCTATTTCAAAACTGTGCCTAGGGTCAACTCTGACTCTCTTGCCACTCCCTTGCCCCACAAAGCCCCCAAGTGCTGAATGTAGCGTAGTGTGCCCATGTGGACATCTACAATTACCTGCTAACTGAAAAACTAATTTTCTAGAATATATTCTAACTATTCTAAATATAAACTATATACAGTTTATTAGAAAACATATTACTAAATATACAAATGGGCACACACATAGCATAAAAAAAGATTAAAATAAGATTTGATTTACTAAGACAACAGGCAAAAAGTGTTATTTTGCACGCCCATTCCTCTTACAGAACATAAAAAAATAAAAAAAATAAATCTTAGGGATGAAGTCCTAAAGCTTTTGTTCTTCCAAAGCTCTTCTGATGACACAGAGCCAGAAAGGAAAGAGCACCACAATATCAGGACACCTGGGCCAATTATTTTTTTTTTTAAAGGAGGAGAGGAGAGAGGACCCAAGCTCAAGAATCAAGATTTCTGGCTGGGTTCCGCTATTGTTTCAAAATCACTGAAAAAGATTTCTGAAACTCTATGTAATGAGGACTTCAAACTTTCCCTCCCCCTGTAAGTGGAATTATAATAATCATTGTAATTATTATTGTAATAATGCTTTTCTCACACAGTACCTATATGGCATTAAACTATACAACTCTGGAAGGCTAAAGTATAATATGGGTATGTGTTTATTATTTCTGCTGATGGATAATGGGATTGTAACCAACTGTCAAGAATTAAGTACTTACTCCACAAACTGCAACCTGCATGATTGCATCAAATCCTCCTTCTGGAGAATCCAAATTGCCAGAAATGTGCTGTTTTCCTACAAGTTCATTAAACACTTCCCCTTTATCTGTAAGACTAAGCACATTTTTGTAGCTAAAAGGACTGGTGCAGTTTTGGTCGCCTGTGCAAGGGTTCCTGAGTTTAGCCGGTGTTGTACTAATATATGGCATCACAGTTTTCTCCACAAAGGAACCAAATCCTATTGGAAAAATGATAATTTGTGGGTTTAAAACTTAAAATTACCAGCAATAACTTGTATATTCAAGTCAATGTTTCCATGCCATATTAAAAAAAAAAAAACCCAAACACCTTTGTTTTCCTAGTATACTGGCCGTGAAATGTGTTTTTGCACTTAAATTACAATATAGGTATGTCTGATGTTCTGAGTCTAAACACTTTGAAAAGACAACCCGAGAAAACCTGGGAAACTCATTATCTTCTCATCACAAAGTGCTTAGTTTAGATCTTCTGTGCATCAATAATGCTTATTATACGAATAAAAGCAAGAAATGGATAGCTACTTCCATAGTTTCTCGGCTTAGTTTCCCCTCCCCAAAACATCAGATTTTTAAGCAAGAAAAAAATTTGGAAAGAACAGCATTTCTTTAAGAAATAGATTAAAAAAGAGAGAGAGAAAAAGAGCTAGTCTTTTCAAACAACTACTATGAGATTTCTAAAAGTTATATGGTAATTTCAATGCATAGTCCTTGGTACTCCAGTAGTACATAAGAGGAAGTAAGGACTTGAGAAAGACACGAAATGAGTTGTATATGTGTGAAATGGAAAATATGGATAAATCAGAAATGAGATTGCTGTGAAATGGCAGTCTAGGTTTAAAATGAGTTTGGGTCTGGTAGATAACAATTTTGAGTGCTAAAAGGGACAGAAAGGGATTCTGATTTTGTCTTGGGAAAAGAAAGCATCTATTTGTTTTTCTAAGATTTTGTAACTGCTGTGAAAAGAAGTGTTTTCTATGTGGTAGAATTAAAATCAAATCCATTTGTATCTTTCCAATATTCTTACCAATTCGGAAATCTGAAGTGATTCTCTTCATTTCATACATTAGATCTGTTCCAAGACTCTTCACATTCTCCAAGTCATCTTTCATGGAGTAAGAGAGATCCATAAGATAATAGAGGTCAATAGGATAGTCTTCGGCTCTCTTGAATTTTAACGTAAATGTCTGTGGTTCTCCTAATAAGATAGATGTTAGGAAAAGAAATCAAATTAAGTTACTAGATGCCCAAAGTGCACCAATATGAAAAATGAAAATAATTTGATCAATATTACATTCACTTCGTATTTATTACTATTTCTGCTAAAAGTTTATGGTTTTAATACTGTCACTGGCTGACTAATGCAGATATTAAAAAATAAGCATTCTTTTGCAGTACTAGAAAGTAGGATTTAACAAAATAATAGATGCAAGTGTTAGGTCTACTTCATTTTAGTTCCTTAAAATGTCCCTATTATTTTACCATCAGATTTACACAGCGACAGACTATTTAGAAAACATATCTGCCACATGGAAGGGCCCAAGAATGCAGGGTAATAAGGAAGAAGCCTGGATGAGAAAACCAGAGAGTGAACTGAGGCAATGATCTGAAGTTGCAATAAGACAGCTACCAGCACAGCAGAGGAACCCCTCACACCTACTGGGTCTTGGAGTGGGCATGTTCAAAGCTGTGGAAATTGTAGAAAACAGCAGACCTCTGATATCTGGGACTGATGCTTGAATGACATTTAGGGGAATGGTAAGGAATAGGAGGAAAATGAGATCTGGCTTAATGAGAATGGTCCTATATCCAGAGGAGATGTGGGATTTGAATGCATGCACAGCAAGTGCATTCACTACATCTTTTAGCTGGAACCATGTAGGCTTAATAAAGTACTTAGATAAATTAAAATAAATACATAAATAAATAAAATAAAATAGAATAGTGGCTCTGACAGGACAGTAAGTTCTTAGTAACTCATCCACGGCTGAGGGAAAGACTAATTCACTCATTTTATATCTTTCCTGTAATGTCTATACGCTTCCTTCTCTACAGAATTGGACATCTCACTGTGGTATGAAGATGGCCCCAGGTTTTTTCTGAAAGCTTATCAGCAGAGCACAAGCTCTGATAGGTCCAGTAAACTAATTTAGAGAATGACAACATTTTTGGTCACAATAACTCCTAAAACCATCTACTAAAGGCAAGGTGATGGGGCTGAACCTAAAGGAGAGGTGATCTATTTCACTGGAGCATAAGCCTCAATATATTGATGAAGTAAAGAGTTTTTCTGAAGTATTAAATTAAGGAGCTATTGATATCCCTTTACTGAATCTGCTAAAAATGAGTTAATTCCTAAAATTCAGTATGTTCTTTGTCCATAAGAGAATGCCAACTTGATTTATGGAAATCAGTCCTCGGCAGAACCTGTGGAATTGGGATCACAATGAGAGTCGTGATGACATTGGCCCATTAAAGATTCATGTACCTGAGCGTAACTTCAAGGTTAGTTGCTGTGGTTGGATCTGGGTAATATCTTCGGGCTGGAGTTTTTCTGCAGTACCTTTACTGCGATTTGTCACATTTTTATTTTTCTGGATATTTTTATCACCTCGAGGATTTTCTATGTCCTGTGGACGGCAGCCTTTCTTTTTTAATGCTTCTAAATCATCACACCGAGCAGAAGTAGGCATTCCTTCTTGTAAAAATGACTAAATCACATATAAATATATATGAGAAATTATGGCAAAAATAATCACAAGCTACAATACTCTTCAATACACAAAAGATTCAACATTAGGTATTTACTTAATTTTCTGGCTTTTAAACAAGCTTCCCCTGTAGAGATATGAGAGTTTGTAATTTAGAAAACCTAAGCAGAACCAAGAGAATATATGCAACGATAATTATTTAAAGAAAAGCAATGGAAAAAGACGTAACTCGGGCCAACACACTGACCAATCGTGGCTCCAGGAAACTGATAAAGAGGCCTAGTTCCCTCTTCTCAGCAGAGAGACAATTAATTACAAGGGTCAAATGAGGCATTGTCAGAAAGACACAAAAAACCATTCAGTTGGCTGTGGGCAATTCCTGGGAAACTGGAGCACTATTTTTCAAAAATCTGTAAAACTTATTTTTTCTTAAAAAAAGAAAAAAATGACTGTATTTATTCCATAGGAGGTTGTGTTTTAACAATCCTATCCCCATTCTCTTATTTTTCTAGAAATAAAGAACCTAAAGAGATCTTAGATTCATTGCTTCCTGATACCTAATAATTCAATAAAGCAGCTAGGTGGCACAGCAGAAAGAATGCTAGGCCTGAAGTTAAGAAAACCTGAGTTCAATTGTGGCCTCAGATATTTACTAGCTGTGTGACTCTGAACAAGTCACTCAACCTGTTTGCCTCAGTTTCCTCAACTGTAAAATAAGGATAATAAAAGCAACTTACCTTCAAGGGATTTTGAGGGGACCAAATGAGATTAAGTGTAAAGCACTTAGCACAGTGCCTGGTGCACAGTAAATACTACATAAATGTTAGCTATAGTTATCAGCAGCAATTAATAATATTTGTTCATTATCCATAACATATATCACATGACATAAGGCAAAGATATTAAAGAAAATAGATTAGCTTTTACAAGCTAGTCTGGGGGAGGGGGAAGAAACCTGAATATAAATAGCCTTTGACAGAAGGGATGGCTCAAGATTATCTGCATAATTAAAAGAACAGAAGGTCAGCTAAAC
Organism: Pseudochirops cupreus; assembly: GCA_028627135.1. NCBI lineage: Eukaryota > Metazoa > Chordata > Mammalia > Diprotodontia > Pseudocheiridae > Pseudochirops > Pseudochirops cupreus. The sequence continues at coordinate 527,922,795 of CM053581.1, read as the reverse complement.
GAAGCCTCCCCTCTTCTTGGCGTTACCACACTAAAACTGTGCTCCACAGCGAAAAAGCACGCTAGTAAAGTCAGCTTTTCAAAACATTCAACACCCAAAAAACATGTTAAGATTGTATACAGAGCTCATATAAAAATATCTTTAACTCTTTTTCTTTGAAACTTGATTTAATATCATCAACAATCAACTGTGAATTATTTCAGAAATTGTTTTAATCCTCAACTCCAGCTTCCACTATTCTACAGATAATCCACACCATAGAGAGATTAGATAATTAAAAATGTCAACCGTGTTGAATATGCTAACTCTTCAAAACGTCACTGAATAATCAACAGCTGGCTGGCACAACTGCTCCCACAGGGGAGAAACAGGGTTCTGGGAGGCTTCCAACTCTCCATGTCTAGAATAGTTGGAGGTTTAGAGAATAAGGACTGCTCCTTCAGAAATAGTCTGTTACAGTCAGGATGGACAGGGGAAGACCAAACTTCATGCTCACAAGTATACTGGGGTGACTGATTAGAGAAAATGGCACCATTCTCTATCTTCCTTGTTGTCCCCAGTTTAACCAAGTGGAGCTGAGCATAAAAAAATACTTTCGTTTCCTTAGGTATCTATGTTTACAGCAGTCGTGCGTGCAATCCAGTGTGATCTGCTTGAGTAGTATAGTGTATCTATACGTAGTCAACCCTTGAGCTTTCCCCCATTACTTCACCCCACTTCTAGCTGGACTCCCACATCATTACTTGTTGCATACTCAGATAAAGAAAATTAGCTTTCAGTTAAAGTCAAATCATATGTAATTAGGACCATTCGTTTGTAACAAGTCAAAATATCTAGGGCATTTTAAAGGCAAATATAAGTGAATCAAAATATTTGAGTTAGGTGCTAGCATTATAAAGTTAAAAAAAGAGAAGGTCCTTCCCTTTAGGAGATTTTATTTAACTGAGTGGGATCTGCCATATACAAAATATAAAGCAAGATAGAAAGGGGTGAGGCAAAGCAGAAATGCAAAGGAAATGCTCTATGAAAATTTAACAGTTGACCAGATAGGGATACATATCTTTATAGGTAATTTTGCTGGTCAGGTTGGAGGCTTCTAAGAGTCCATAATTTAATTTAGTTAAAAGGGCAGATATTGTAGAAGATATGAACTATTTTGAAGAACAGGAGGCATATTCAAGAGATACAGGGAAAGGATGTCATTCTAGAGGCACACAAACTTAAGAAAATCTATGAGTAACACATCCGAGAACTGAGTTATCCAATGTCTACACAAGAAATATGGTTGTAGGAATCCCACCCTCACATACATAAGACAAAAACAAAATTTTAAAAACTGAGCATAATTAATATATATTAAAGTACTATAATTCATGTCAAAAACTATATGCAATTTATACTACTTACGGAATTTGTGCACCATCCACAATTTGGTCCTGCTTGTATACATTCTCCACATGATTTCGCATTTGCTTTTAAGCAGTCATTTCCACCTGTCCAAAAGAATCCGAGTCATTTTAATTTCCTCTGGCTCAAGACCTATGATCCTATGATTTTCTAATAAGATGAATTTAATTCCCATTGATAAATGTCACAATGAGATAGTGAACTTGATACTTTCACCAGGCCCCTGACTATCAATTTCCTCATTCCCCAAAAGAAGAATTATATGTCAAATACTGAACAATTACAACTAAATCCACAGAACAAAAAAAGTGAAATCTGACAACATAAAGTCTTTGTGAATCAAAAGTGGAAAATGCTAAGTCCCAAGGCAATCAGCATACATCCCCATCAGTCTTCACCTCCAGGTAGGGACACACAAGCTGAGCAGATGACCAGGGCCTGGATCCATGCTATAATCTCCTCCTGCGCCACATTCCTTTCCTGTTCCCCTGTATCTACAATAGTAGAGGCTGACCCCACATCAGGAGAAATGTGTATGTGAAGGGTACTAGGGTAAAAGAAGGGAAAGGGGCAAAGGGAGAAGCGTTTGGCTTTCTGTCTCTGGATGAAGAGATTTTTCCAAAACACTCTCTCCACTGTCCTCCCACTCTGAAAAAAAAAATCTGACTTTCTGGCATTGGACACTGATGTAAAGAAGGAAAGGAAGAGAGCCTAGGTAGGACCCCGAACAGGGGAATCAGCCTATATGGCAGCAGTGAAGCTCACACAGACAGGTATCTGAGCTGACAAGCCCATGTGAGGAGCTTCAAGGAGCTCCTATGTCCAGTACTTAAGGCAGCAGTTCTCAACCTGTGGGTTATGTTCAATTTGTAACAATGAAAATACATCTTGCATATCAGATATTTACATTACGATTCATAACAGTAGCAAAATTACAGTTATGAAGTAGCAACGAAAATAATTTTATGGTTGGGGGTCACCACAATATGAGGAACTGTATTAAAGGGTCATGGCATTAGGAAGGTTGAGAACCACTGACTTAAGGATTTACCCAGGGCTGGGGGGGAGGGGGAGGGAGAGGAATCAGGAAGTGACTGACAGAATACAAAGAAAAAGGCTGAAACACTAAAGATTTCAAAAGGAAGAAAATTCAACAAAATCCTGGAGCAAGGAAGAATGAACATAAGCTATTAAAAAAAAATCACAAAGCTCTCTAAGTTTTATCTTTTCCTTTCACTGTATTCCCCAAATGAAAAATGTACAAAACACACAAAACCCTCATGATAAACATGTATGGTCCAGCAAATGATTCCCACATCGGTCATGTCCATAAATGTGTTCTTCATTCTGGATTTTTAAGTTCGCTACCTCTTTGGAAGGAGGTGGGTGGCATGATTAATTTTTAGTCCCCTGGACTTGTGATTTATTAGACTACTCATCAAGAGTTTTAGAAATCAAAGTTGTTTTTCTCTGTAATGTCACTGTGTAAACGGCTCATTTCACTCTGCATAAGATCAAAGGTCTTCAGTTTCCTCTGAAATGCTCCATTTTTTCATGACTTATGGCACAAAAATATTCTATAACATTCATACACCACAATTTATTTAGCCATTCTGTAATTAGTGGGCACCTCCTTAGTTTCCAGGTTTTGGCTGCTATGAAGGGGTAAAGGAAGGATAAGAGAATAAGCAGCTGCCCAGCACCTATGACGTGTTCAGCACTGATTCTTATCCTTCCTTCTCAGAAAGGACCAAAACAATACCACTATGTTGGGCTCAAAGGAGAATGTGTTCGACTGTGGCTGATCAGACCACTATAGCTCAGAAGGCTCGACCAGGTCAGACACAAATAGTCTATATAAACATGTGGAGCATAGATGTCTCTGAATCTGCACATCTCACATCTCTTTTGAGGTACTACGGTTCTGCTTTGCTCCTAGAGCACAGTGCCTTCTCTGATGGGAGTATGCCATGCTGGGCAGTCCTTCGCCAGTGTCTCCTGTGCTGTGTGCAACTGATTCTAAATCTCCCTTCAGAGAGACACTGATAGTGTCCTTGTATTTCTTCTTCTGACCACCATGGGAGTGTCTGCCTTGTGTGAGTTTTCCATATAACAGTCTTATAAGCAAACCTATATTTGTCATTCGAACATGGTCAGTCCATCAGGCTGCACTCTCTGTAGTAGAGACAGGCACTAGGCTAATATTTTATAAATATATCATATTTGATTATCACAACAACTGTGGGAAGTAGGTACTATTATTATTTTATAGTTGAGGAAACTGAGGCACACTGAGATTAGGTGACCTGCTCAGGGTCACACAGCTAAGTAAATGTCTCGAGGCTGGATGTGAACTCAAATCTTCCTGACTCCAGACCTAGTATTCTATCTGCCGTGCCACCACACTGCCCACATAAATTCATGAATGGGGTTAATAATCATGGACTATATGACTCTAGTGCAGTAAATCCTCTAAGTCTCCAAGTTTCTTTGTACTTGTCCTATTTTAGTTACCAAACAGTAGGATCTTGTCAATACCTGGGGAAAACAAACTTGTAGGAAGGCTTCACAGATGTGTTTCTGACAAATAGAGGCAGTGGTAGAACTGGCTTCACTGTATATCCAAAGGAAGGAAAAACATTATTTCATAGATACTTGTTCATCTCTTCACCATGATGAACACAACCAAAAAGACCACCATGAAGATAAATTCCTTCTATGTGGTATTACCTGTCCCAGTGTCTAAAGAGGTAGAGAAATTATTTTAAGAACTAAGATCCTCCAAAGTCAATGAGCATATATACTGATACTCAGGCACTTCGTGAGAAGACTGGCAGAGGAGAGGATAGAGAAAAACCTGGTTCAGGATTGAGACACTGAAGAGGTGCTTGTAGACACCTACTGCCTTATGAATATATTCTTCCAGAAAAACTAATCACAGACTCCAAAGAGGTCAAAGATAGAAACACAGGTCCCAACGTACCAAAATACTCATAGCAACACTCTAGCAAAAAACTAGAAAAAATACAAGTGTCCATTGACTGAGGATTGGATATTAATTGAGGACTGGCTGTAAAACCTGTGGTATAGGAATATAATAAATGACCAAAGGCGAGTAATGAAGAGAAAACTGGTTGGCAGAGGAAGGAATAAATTGAGGAAGTATGTAAATTGATGTAGGATAAAGCAAACAGAACCAGAAGAAAAAAATATGCAGTGACTATAATAATGTAAATTAAAAGAACACTAAAGGGTATCTGAAATCTGAGTAACTGAATCAATCAGTCTTGGTCTTAGAGAAGAGATAATGAAATAGAACTGCCTCCTCCTCCTGGAAGGAAGGGAATTAAAGTTGTTAGATGTAGTCACTGCATTGTTTGTCTTTGTTTGTAGGTTGTATTTGTCACATCTACAACTATGATTCCATCAGTCTTGAGATCCTTGTTCCTATGCATAAGAAACTAATGCCACTCTTCATTCCCTTCTTTTATAAATTAATTTTTAAAAAAGCCTCTGATAAGAGGTTTGTATCCAATAGGTTAATCAGATACATTTCACCCCAGCAGGTTACCACTGCTCAAGTGTTCAGTGATGTTCTATTACCCTTTATAAAACAGATTTTTATTTCAGTAAAGAAAGCTTCGGGGAAGTTTTATCTTAATGAAAGAATGTTGGTTTTCCATAATTAGAAATGTGGTTTTTTTGCTTTTAAAATTCTCTACAGAGAGGTGACCATATATATGTATGTGTGTAGAAAAGAGGAATTTTAAAATTCCACATGAAGCATACTTATAGTCACAGACTTGGATTTCTCATCATATCTGTGACAGGACACGGACACATTCCTGATCTCTACTTTCCTACTCTCAGATATACAGACATCACCTTTTCTCTCTGACCTAGATTCTGACTGATTGACTTGTTGATGTGATAATATGTATCTTCATCTTACAAAGCTGTTTTCTCTTTTTTTTTCCTGAATATACAGTCTTTCACACATTTCTTCCTTAATTTCTTGTTGTTTTAGTGTTTTATTCTTATGTCTTCCACAGACATGACTTTTCTTCAGGCTGCACTCCTGGACTTTCTTTAGCATGTCCCCGAAGCTTAATTCTGGAAGTTCACACTAGCCCTGGACTTCAGCCCTCTGCCCGGCAGCCTCTCCTTCTAATTGGCTGGTTCCTCCCTGATGCTCCAATTTAAGACAGATGTCCAGGGTGGCCATACCATCATTTCTCTTTAGACTCAAGTTCTGTCTTTCCTGTGCGCCTTCCTTTCTCCTTGCTCCTCTTCCTTCTTCACCATGTCTTGTCTTCTTCAGTAAAACATAAGCTCCTTTAAGGCAAGGATTGTCTTTCTGCTTACATTTGTTTCATAGCACTGGGCACAGTGCCTGGTATGGAGTAGGCGTTTAATAAATATTTTTTACTTCCTTGTTTATACACAGTTCAGAGTCAGTGGGCTTCCTACTACATCATGTTGCCTCTAGGTTTGAGCTGGAGAAGCTCTGTGGCTAGTTAGTTTAGGATCGAACTGGGAGAGTATCCTGGACTAATGAAGAAATGGCTGGTCTACTGGGAGTTCAGATATCTGGATGAGTAAGCTGGGGTCATGTGGCCATGAATTTAAAGTTAGAAGTGACCTTTACTGTACAAGTGAGAAGACTGTAGCCCAAGAGTTTCAGTGACTTGCTCTAAGTCTCACAGGTGGTACTAGAAATGAGACTTGAACCCAGATCCTCTGACTAGAAACAGTGTGCTTTCCACTCCACGCTATTAAGAGAGAAATGGCAAAGACTGAAATATTCAAGTCCTATTTTGCAAATAGGACAAAAGAAAGATTGAGAGCTGAGAAGACCAGAGGCAATAAAAGTCTGGCTGATGAATAATCAGGTGAAGGGTAGGTGACAGAGATGTCAAGCAGGAAGGAGAGAATCAAAGAGGAGAAAGAAGCTGAAGGGAGAAAAGTCACCAGTGGGGAATCCTTTGTGTTGATTAAATAGCAACTCAAACAGGGTCTCCAAATAAAAGCAGTATCACTAAACAAAGCCTAGTGTTCATTGTTAGAGTGAAATAGAGAATAGATTAGCTTACCTGTTTGGCCAAGTACTTGAGAGACTGAGCAACTGACCAGTCCAACCCAGAAAATTAGTTGTAAACTCATCTGTAAAAAAAATGGGGATCATGTAAGTAGCAAAATCAACTAAAATAACAAAACCAATTTTTAACCATCTCCCATTCCACTATCTCTCCCAATGATTCCCATGATTCATTTCTTCCTAGAAAGTCAGGGAAGACTTCTACATTTAGTTTCCAAGTTACACAAACAAGTATTTTTTGTTATTTCAATGACAGGAAAAATTTGGGAGGAATTCAGAGCTGACACTTATCACCTTAAAAAAAGATGATTATTAAGTAGAGAACTGTTGACTGCTCTCCATCAAGATTTTTGAAGGCTATTAAAAAAAATTATTTGGTACCTCTGCAAACATTTAGAAAGGACCAACCAATTTCTTCTTCTGCTTTTTCTGTTGCTTTTGGAAGGGGGGAAGGCAGGGCATTTGGGGTTAAGTGACTTGCCCAAGGTCACAGAGCTAGTAAGTGTTAAGTATCAGGCCGGATTTGAACTCGGGGCCAGTGCTCTAATCACTGTGCCACCTAGCTACCCCTGACCAACCAATTTCTGCTTCTAAATATTTCTAAATGAAGAATAAACAAACACCTAAACATGAAAATAAATGACTTGTTACTAGTCAACATTCATAAGTAAAAATAAGAGTAATATCATGGAAAAGAAATCAGGCTTAAAGATGGTCAAATTCCTTCTTTCTATAACGTAGTGGTTAAAACCCCTGAAACCAAAATATACCATAAGGTAGATTAATTGAAAATGGCTGAATTATCTGAATGTACAAACAATTCTGAGTAGGGCCTGAAATGCTTGCTTTTTCAAGAATTTCAATTCTGGGGGAGAGAGGTCAATAAATGATACAAAGAAAAACCGGGTTAGATAAAAGTGATTTATCCATGAAGGTTAGATGCTGAGAACTGGATTTGACATAGCTTTTCCAAAGTCTTACAATTTAGACTAAATGACAACTAAACAAGCTGATAACATGTTTATTTTAAAAAGCACTTTCAAGGTTATGTAAGAGGATCAACACAGACACTACCCAGTTACCTCTATTCCTAAGTCTCAAAACTTTAACAACTCATACACCAACTGATAATTCTGAGGCACTACAAGATACTAAAATAACTTCTGGATGCATTCAAGAGAGATGAAATGATCTGCTGTAGTTAGCATTAGGTATAATGTTTTTCATTCGAACTCTCTGAAAATTCTCTGATTATGCATATTGTACATATATTAATTCTTGCTAAACCTGAATAATTGGTTGACTAAAATATCCTATTTTCTAACTATTCTAGATAAATTTATAAAAACTATTTTATCCTATGCATTCTGAATTTTTTAATTCAAAGATTTTGTAATGATTATAAATGAGTTCTCTTAAGTCAAACACATTCATGGGTGAGGATCTTTTCTACAAGTTTCAGATGCAAAGAATGTTTAATTTGTAGCTATAGCTACTACTTGTATATAACTTGTTGCTTGAGATTCTTAGGTGTGCAATTAGTCTAAATATCTGACTTTTTAAAAGAGCTGTCCCATGCCTGGATTGCCATACATAAGGAGAATCTATCAGCTGCTATCATTTCCAAGGAGTCCAAAACTATGCCTGTTCTTTGGCATTCAACTTCAAAACAGGTTTGAAATATCTCTTGTTTCTTATTGGTCATACTAATAATTAGCATAAGAATGCCTCATAAAAGCTAGAGAACTCTGAGAGCACAGTGTTCCTTTACTAATTTAATGGCATTGTCATAAAATCATTCCATTATATTTGTGACTCAAGAATCTAAAGTTCCTCCTTCTTGGATGGTATGGCACCTGTTCCCCTTGCAATCCAGAATATCTGTTTTTATGTGTGAAGATTTACAACTACTGTTCCACCTCTGGATTGGAATGTTTTTTTAGTCTGTCTTTTCCCTAGCAATGAATGGGAATTGCCATGCAGAAGACTGTCAATTTGGCTGGTGCCTTAGACAAGGCCACCAAGGCTAACATTACCTTACTTGGGACTACCAAAGCTCCTACTACCTCACCTACCAGGGCGAAGCCTCAGGTGCCCATGAGACGGCACTCCAAAACCTCACTTAAAGCCATTTTCTGGCTTCCTAAAGTAGATTGTGTCCCCTTCCTAGGGACACCTACTACACTGTTATTCTAGATACTTCAGGTGCAGAGATATCTCCCATGGATAGTGCTTCAGGGACAATGAAAGACCCAAACTAGGTGGGCCTTGACTAGTCAACCTGTGGCTCTGATTCTCTGGGAGCCACAATTATTAGCCAAGTCTCCTCTACACTATGCATATTTGGAGTCTTGACCTTTCCACCAAATATTAGTCTTTCTGTCCTAGCCTCTGAAGAATGAAGTCTGCATAATGATTCTTCATCTCTAAAGGGATTGCTTCATCCTACCTGAGGATGGTATCTGTCTCATGCTCTTAGACCATGAGATTATTCCTGACTCATGTCCTAGAAGCACAAAAAAGAGCAGATAACAGTTAGATAAGGAGCCTAAGCCTATTAGATTCTAGGTCTGTTATTTTGTTATCATGTAAAATGATAGCAGGATAGGTACAAAGTTGTGAGGGATCTCAGAGACCCTGGATCCTAGGATCCAGTCTTCTCATTTTGTAAATAAGGAAACTGAGGCTTGAGGAGGTAAAGGGAATTGGGCACAGACAGCTGGGTGGTGCAGGGTGGGCAGAGCACTGGGCCAGAAGGAAAAACCAGTCTGAGACATTTAGTAGTTACATGAACTGCAGACAAGTCACTGGCCTCAGTGCTTGACTACCAGGGTGTTTCTGAGAACGAAATGAGATCGTATTTGTAATGCACTTTAGCCTAGTGCCCGGCACACAGTAGGTGCTATATAAATGCTAATGTTGTTATTACTCGTCCAAAGTCACATAGGCAGTTAAGTGTCAGAGTTCGGATTTGAACCTGGATTCTCTTACTCCCAAATTAATGAGCTTTCCATTGGGAAATTTCTACAAGTTTAGCACCAGAATAAAGGGCTCTGGAGAGCTGAGGCATTATAATTCTGGAGGACTGCCCTTTCTCCCCCCTAGGCAGAATGCTGAAAGGCTTGTTTACTTACTTATGTAATTTATGATGATCCATTAATATTTCAGCTTTACCTGAATAGCCTGGGGGCTCCCACAGAACTTGCTAGGCCTCCTTATAGATTCATTCATCTGTGCTTTGAACTGTTACCCCTCACTGTCTGAATCCACTCCTCCCATCCTTCGATTATTTCCCCAAGATTATAAAAAGTTGTACTTTTGCTCAATTAAATTCAGATTCTCGCTGTTCAGATGCTTTAGAGTTGCTGAGATCTCTTCCACACAAATCACCTGACAAGCATTTATTAAGTGCCATGAACTGTGTTTGTTAGGCACAAATGAAAAAATTACTACTCACAAGGAGTTTATACTCTGACATGGCCACAGGCATCACTAAAATACTATGCCGTACACAGTACTACTGATAGTCATTTCTTAGACATGACTGGCCAAAAGTTCACCTTTTAAGGACTGCCTGAAAGGTCTGATGTGTATGAGATCTCTTTAGGTTAATGAACACAATCCATTAAAAAATGTGACATCAGCTCCAACCTATAATAAAATGGCCTGGACCATGAAAGTTCCTGAGGAAATGCTGTGATGGATGATGTTCCTGACTGTGCTTCCACCTAAAGCAAACAGAACAAATATTTGCTCCATATATGGAGTGGTCAATGTTTCTTCTGTACAACTCCTTTTCACTCCTTAGGTTCCAGTAAATGCAACTAAAGGAAAGCTTTTTACGTATGTAGTAGAAAATGTACTACTCAATATCCAGTGCCTCTCTCCCTAGTTTACAATGAAAATTTAGTTCTTTGAAAAGGTTTAAACATTAAAATATCCACCAGTGAAGACAGGCTTGTCACTTTGGTGGCAAGTAATGAGAAAAGCTAACAAAAACCTAACTTCTTAAAGTGTGTTAAGTTTGCTGATTAGAAAGAAACAATCATCTTCCTGGCCAGAATAATCTTTTTAATCTTCATTCTGAAGCAGAGGGTTGAAAGAAGATCGAAAGTGGCATGTGTGAGAGAAAACCCTCAGGAACAAGTCCCAGCTCCAATACCTGCTCCTGTGTAACTATGGGCAAGTCACTTTCTCTTTATGACTCGGTTTCTTTATTTGTAAAATGAAAATGATGCTGCTTGAAAACTTCACAAGACCCTAAATACTAACTTTCTAACATTCTTTTCTCACAACAACTTAAGCTCCTCAATCCTAATGACGCCCATTTCTACTCTACTTCACTCGTACAATAGGTTTTTCATGCCTAATCCTTCCTCGTGACAGCTTTTCAAAAACTTCAAGAGTACTGTTATGTTTCCTATTGTATCCCCTCATCCTACCCTTAGTTCCTTCAAACAACAGTCCCATGGCATGAACTTAAGGCCTTTTGCTTGTTAACCTTTTCTAAAATAATATGGGGTTCACTATAGGATTCCTTTAAATACCAAGCTTTCTTGCAGTACTTAAGATGATTTGGTGTACCTGCAACTTTTCAGAAGTTGTTCAAAGGGAAGTATAGACATATTAAATCACCATATTCAATCACTGACAGTGTTTGTAGATAGCCATGAGTGTCTGAGGCCAGATTTCAGCTCAGCAAGATGAGCCTTCCTGACTCTAAGCCCAGTGCTCTATCCACTCTGCCACCTTTCTTCATCTGTAAAATGAAGAGGTGGGGTTTGATGGTCTCTAAGTTTCCTTCCAATTCTAAATTTTGTGATCCTATGATACTATGATGAGTCCACCTTTTGTGTCCACCTTCACCTCTCACCTGTGGTTCCAAGAAAATGTAGCATGTACAGTGACCTCATTAAAACCATCTCAGTAGACAGGTTAAACCAGGTGCAGGGTAACCAATGGGCTTCAAACCTATCAGGGAGATAGGGAGGTGTCTGTCCCAAGGTCTATCCCAAGCATGTGAACACATCCCCACAGTGGAATGGGAGAACCTGAACAGTGTGTTCCAAAGGCCATGAAGGCAGCTGGAACAGATGCTGCGAAGTGCTCAGAGACTGGTCAGACACTGAAGATGCCAAGGTCATCTACTGCATCCCAGGCCATCTCCAGTTGCCCAGACTTCTGACTTGCCATTGAACTCTGATGACTCTGGAAGACAGAGTGAAGCTGACCAGTGCAACTCTACCTCACTTAAATCCAATTGACGTGTAAGTCCAAGATATCACCTCTAATGTCACTGGTCCTCTTCAAAAATGAAGGACTAATAACAACTTTGAAAGTCTTCCTCAACTAGGAGGGCAGCTAGGTGGTACAGTGGATAGAGTGCCTAGCCTAGAGTCAGAAAGGCTCACCTTCATTTCAAATCTGGCCTCAAAAATTTACCAGCTGTGTGACCCTGGGCATGTCACTTTACCATTTTGCCTCAGTTTCCTCATCCCTAAAATGAGATGGAGAAGGAAATGGGAAACCACTCCAGTATCTCTGCCAAGAAAATCCCAAATGAGGTCACAAAAAGTTGGACATAACTGAAACTGAGCAACAACTCAATTAGTAATGACTTACTGAGGTCTTAAAATGAGAAGCCTGTGATTTTTTTTTTGAGAGGGGGGTATAAATACTAACACAGTCCTTGAAGTGATGAATTCTGGTTTTGCATTCAACTCTACAAAGCCTTTTCAACTAGAATAAATTAGAGCTGATCCTGAACTGTTAAAAACATGCCCTGGGTAGAAAATGTTACTTAAAGCACTCACATTTTCTTTCTATAACAAAATATGCTTTTGTAAACATTCCTTTTTTACTGGTTTCTCCTACATGTACAGATATGTTAGACTAGCTATGGGTTAACTTTCTAAGTAAAATTTACTTCCAGAGAAACTCTAGGCATGACTACTAATCTTTATTATTATTTTTTCTCATACTCTGTAGCGGCATAATTCATTGAATATACTGTCTTTAATTTACTAAGAGATAGCCTTGGTTTCCTTCCTACGTACTTTATTCTAAACATAAAACAAATACTGAACAATAGGATTGCTATACTATAGATATTGTACATCAACGATTATAACAATTCAAAGTCTAAAA
>CM053581.1:527897279-527910043 GCA_028627135.1 Pseudochirops cupreus | reverse complement strand
ATATATATATATATATATATATATATATATATATATATATATATATATATATATATATATATATATATATATGCATATGCACACGGGTGCACAGAGAATTTAGAGGAAGATATAGGGGAAAGAGATTGAGACAGAGGAGGACCTGGAGAAGAAAAACTTGTGGTGGTTAATGACACGAGTGGGAGAAGAGTTGTAGATAAGTGTGGTGGAAGTGAAGGAGATAGAGATGGGTAGATAGAGAAGACTGTATAGGAATAAAGGAGTTACAGAAGTCTCACTAGGCTCTATGCTGGGTATGCTCGTGTTATAACTTTCTACTGGCTTAAGCAGTTGGCATCAACTTAAATTGTTATCATTGACCTTTGTGATATTGATGAATCATTCAGTAGTTTAATCTATTAATTTTTAGGAGATTTTTCTCCATTCTTCAGGTTTTTTGGAGAGGGGTTGTTTTTGTCTTCATTCCTCCTGTATGTTGCTTGACTAGCATCCTGTTAAAGCAAAAAGCTTAGACTGACTGGAAGGCCACAAAGGAAAGTCTCAAAATTCTTTACAAACCCCCCTTTTAGTACTATGGGATGAGTTGATGCTATTCTTTCTGTGAACAAATATTAGGTGACTTTTGCATGTCAATGGAACTGTCAGTTAATGATTTACTAGCACCTTTAAAATACAAAAGCAATTTTCTAAAACTTAAATCATTCTTTCCCACGCTGCAAAATACAGAATTTTCCAGACTAAACCTTTAAAGCTAAGTTTAAAAACTCAGGGAGAGACTCACGAAATTTTTTATTTGGAAGAGATCTTTGCCTCAAACTCGTCCAGTCTGTACTATACATTTCTCTTGTTTGCTTGAAGACTTTTAGTGATGGGGAGTCTAATATCTCATAAGGCTACCTCTACTGGGTAGTTCAACATTAAATGTTTTTTCTTTACATCTTCCCAGCTTCAAAACTCCAGCATTTTTGCCAAGAAAACCCCAAAGAGGGTCATGGAGCGTTGTACACAACCAACAAAAACAACTAAACAACAATAAAGGTTTCAATAAACATCCACATTCACAAGACAGGGATAGCTCTAAAGAAGGTAGCTGCTGCCTCTGTATGATCTGAGTGGCTCAAAAAAGTCTGTGTATTCCCTCCAACAAATTTAACCACAATCAATTTTTCACCACAGTACTCTTAGATCTTAACTTGCGTTTACAGGAGGCTTTCATTTTAAAAAAGAAAAAAAAAAGATGAGTTTGAGTTTAAGAAGAAGAGTATTTCTGCCACATTAACAGGTTAGAGAGTAGGTAAATTTTTGATGGAAATGGTTAACCCTAGTATCTAACAGGATCACAAAGTAAGTAGGCTATATGATGAAGACATCAATCAGTTATAGCTTGCCCAAAATTCTCTAACTTGGTCACAGTTAGAACTCTTCTCTGATCTTCTCTCCACAGAAGGGATAGACAGCATTAACTAACCAATTAATTTAAAATTATCACCCAGGAGAAGCAGACCTGTCTTTAAACTTCCTGTATTTGTGGCTCACAAATACAATTTTTCCTTCCAGATTGAAAGCTACGTGTCTCAAGAAAGGCCAGAAAAGGGAGATACCCTGCTTTTTTTGTTTGTAGATTTTTTTAATGCAAAGAGATTGACTGCTTACTAGAAGGTGAAAATATATGCTTTTCTTCACTGAAATAAAGTAGTAAGGAAGTTTACTATACTTAAAAAAGATTTCTTAAGTGCTTATTATTATAGAACATGCTGTACCAGGGACTGGGGATGAGGTAAAAATTAAATAAAACATGTTCTCCTAGGACTTGCAATGTAGAAAGTTATAATACACAAGGAATTATTAAAAATAAATGCTCAAACATATGTGCATAAGAGTGAACATTCTCAAAACAAAAAAACTGCAAAAAACAATCTCTGTAGATTGAAAACTGCAGAAGATCTAAAATGTAATGAAAAGGCTTAATTAGGCTGAAATACATTCCCAAGCACAACTTGCATTTACAAAGGCATAAAAGATTTTACTTTGGTATGGACCTGTGATTTTCACCAATTTAGGGAACTCTCAGTGAGGAAAGTCCCTTTCTTAAAGCAAACTGGCACCTATTCTACAACTGAAGAGTCTTGAGAGTCAAAGTGACCAGCATGTCAGAGGGAGGACTGAAACCTCTCTTCACACAGATTTGCATCATCCATGAAACAGGGCTCAAAAACAGCTGGGCCAATCACAGAATCACAAAAGCTCAGAGCTGGAAAAGTCACTATCTAATCCAACCATACTAATCCAGAAAATAATCATCTACTCTTACACACCCAACACACGTGTGAAGGAACGGTGAAAAGGAAACCTACTCCTCTCCGCCCATTCCACTGCTGAAAAGCCCTCTCTTTAAATAGGGAGGAAAAAAGTTTTCTTCTTTCATCAAATGTATATTCCTCTTTTTAACTTTTATCTATTACAAGTATATTCTTCTTCCCCATGAGTCTTTCAAGTACTTGAAAACGACCACCCTATACCTTCTAACCCTCCTCTCCTCAGCCCAGTCCCTTCACTAGACCTTTGGCTGCCAGGCAGCTAGCTAGGTGGTACAGTGGCGTGTGCCAATCAATAAACATTCATTAAGCAACTACTATGTACCAGGCACTACAAATAAAATGCTGCCCCATCATTTTAAATTTTAAAAATATGTATTTCTCTATTTTTTCCAAATTCAGCATGGCAACAGGGATTCTTAATCTTTTTGTGTTCTGGGCCCCACCCCTTTAGTAGTTTGTAGAAGCCTAGGGAAATCTCTTCAGAATCATGTTTTTAAATGGGCAAAATAAAATACATAAAACTACAAAGGAAAATAATTCTAATAAATGCAGCCATCAAAATTTAAAAAAAATTATAGATGCTAGGTTAAGAATCTGTGGCTTAGGGAGGAGCAGCTAGGTGGTGCAGCGAATAGAGCACTAGCCCTGGACTCAGGAGGATCTGAGCTTCAGATACTTAACATGTACAAGCTGTGTGACCTTGGGCAAGTCACTTAACTGCAATTGCCCTGCCTTTCTCCCCTTCAAAAAAGGAAAAAAAAAGAATTCTCTGGTCTAGAAGAGGGATGGGGGAGGAGGGGGCAATCAATTTTTATTATAAGCAATCCCACTGAATTTGTTTTGCTTTACTGCATATTTGTTAGAAGGGTTTGGCTGTGTAACCCTTGACAAGTAAGGGTCTAAGACTGGAACCGAACCCAGGTCTTCCTGACTCCAGGTCTGGTATTCTGTGCACTGTGCCAGCCAGCTGCTATCCATCGTAGAAGCATTTAATCTGGAGTTGAAAGGAACTTTTCCAACATCCTCATTCTGCAAATGAAGAAAACTAGGCACAGAAAGGTAAAGAGTCCAAGGCCATGGCTACTCAGATAACAAGTGGCAGGGCCATCATTCAAATGCAAAATTTCTAATTTGAAATCTTGTATTTTCCCCAATATTTCAAAGGGATGGTTCTGGATATGCCATTTATTTATCATCTCCTATGCTATGCCTTGGCACAAGTTGCAAAGACCGTTAATGCTGGTCTAAATAATTTGTAGACAAGAACAGAATATGTTATAAAAGTTTCTTGATTTCTATGTAACCTTTGGAAGCATCCACCATCTTGAATTCCCTTTATTTTCACTGGTAACCTGTTTCTCTGCCCTGCTGCTCCTTCACCCCCACCCCAAACCTGTTCTGGAAAAATTGGGAAATGTTCCAGTTGATTTCTGTGAGGTAAAAACACATATTTCTATGTGCACATGTATATAAAACTACCAGAGGAACAAAATTTCATAAGGATATAGAAAAGCAATTAGAAGACAGCAAATAAATGGCTTCTGTATCCTATGGTTTTATCTAGGATTCAAGACTAGTCTTTATTTTTATTTGTTGGGAAATTTCAAATTTATAATCAAAAATCATTTTAAGAAAAAAGTGTTGTTGTTTTTTTAACCTTTAAGGCTTAATATCACCATCTTGTGGCCTTTTTGAATACTGTCATTAAAAGGAAACAGTAAGTGAATGTGGAATTAAAACTGGAATTCAAATCCTGACTTTGTGATGTTTAACAAGTTTCTTAACCTTTTGGGGCCTCAATTTTCTCATCTCTAAAATGCAGAGGTTTGACCAGATGCTCACTAAAGTCTTTTTACAGCTTTACATCCTATGTAACTTATAAAGCCTTGAAACTATTGGTATAAAAGGGACCAGCTCTTGGCCCTTGCCCAAAGAGCCAAACAAACTTAAGCCAAAAGCTTTAAGTTCCCGGGTATCTAAGAATGTAAACAACTATTTGCATAATCTAGGCAAAGCTACCATTTTTTTTTCCTTCAGCAGCGAAGTTTGATTTATGAAAGAATTAGAGAATCAAGAAGTCCTCTCCCTTGGACCATATACCTTATGTCCCTATATAACTCTCAGGAGTAACAAGTCTAAGATATTAAATAGGATGGGAAAGACCACCTCCTTTAACAGGTGTTCCTAATTAGCTAAAAGAAAGATGTGGATAAATTTCTTTAATCCTTCAGAGGTGATTAGACTTGTGAAGGATCTGAAAATCAATAGTTCCAGCTCCTTATCTTAAATATGTCGTAAGGTTTATAACTTGACTAATGTCTGATGTGAAAGTATTTGCAGATCCTATACTTGATTGCATGCTGCCACAGGGGGGAGGAGGTGAGGAGAGGAAGGGGGAAAAAATTTGAAACTCAAGGGACTGTGGAACTGAATCTTGTACACTAAAAGTAAACAAATTAATAAAGACAAATTATTTTTTTTAAAAGATGTCACTGAGGTTCCAAGAAGGAAAGTGACTTAGCCAAGGTTGAACAATGAATCAGATGGAACTCTGAGGTCAGCATCCCTTCCATTATACTGCCCTGGCCTCCCTTTCCTAACTTCAATAACTTGGCATAGATGGAAAAGCCCTGGATTTGCCATTAAAAGGACACATGCTTAGGCAAGACATAGTCTTCTTAAACACTTCTAGGTTCAGGTTAATTTTCAATCTTCACTCTCATGTGGCTAATGACCATAATGGTTAGGTTCTTAGGTGAACCCACAAAATCTTCTTTAATGTATAATATCATGAAATTCAATTCAACAAACATTTATTAAGCACGGTGCTAGGTTTTGGCTAAGATACAAGGTTTAGATAAGACGCAGTTCTCCCTACCTCGGTTTACAATCTAACTAAATATGAGATAATAACAAAAAACATTTAAGTGTATAAAAGCAGTGCAAAGTGCTGAAAAGGGAAGGTCATTATCAATTACAGGAATCATAAAAAGTTTCCTCTAATGGGTAGCAACTGAGCTGGACTTTAAAAAGACAGGCAAGGATGGAACAGATTGGGGGAGAAGGATGGAAGATACATTCCTATCACAGGGAAATAGCTGTAACTACAATACTTTGAAAATAGTATTTTTTCCTTGTAAGGCAAAGGAGTTATTTTTACATGTGTCCAAAGGCAAGAAGAAACATCGTATCACTGGAGAGTTGGTAATCTCAAATTCTGGTACTCGTAATAAATATTAACATAACTACCACTGTGAAAATAATTGTAGCTTATATACCAAGACCTATTGTAAAGGACGAAGAGGTAAAGAAATTCTAATGAAAAATTCAATAAACCCCTCCAAATTAAATCAACATTGATACTTAGTGACTTCAATGTAAAGGTGAGAATAGATGTGGATGGAGAAAATATGGTGGAAAATACAGATTAGGAATAAGGTATGAAAGAAGCTAAAGACTTCTAGATTACAGCCAAATACTTGAGGAAAAAAACTGATACGAATGGTACTGATCATGGTGAGCACTGAATAGTATAAAAAAAACAAAATTGATAACATTTTTACACATAGAAAACCATTCATTACTGATACAGGAGTCATTCCTGAATCAGTTTTTAGTGTCAGATCACCGACCTGTGAGAATAAAGATCAAAATCAGTACAAAACTAAAAGAAAAAAAGAAAGTTAGAAAAGACATCAAGGGGAAGCAGAAAGAGCACTGAATTTGGAGTTATAAGACGTAAATTCAATCCTGGCTATTCCATTAGTTATCTGCATGTCCCTGGGGAAGTCCCTTTAGGCTCTGATCAGACTAGAAAAACACCAAAACCTCTTCCAGCTCTTTATCCAAGTTCTACCTAATAAACAGTATATGGTTAAAACAACTACAATGTGCCCTATTTAAGCACATTATTGACAACATAAAATGGAATATGATCAGATACTTACAATAACTTCATGTGGATATGCCAAAATTTTAAAATGTGCCTCAGCAGATAAATAGCCAACTTACTTGCAAAGTGGAAAGCTATGGTAGTTACAGAAAATACAGATTAAAAACTCATTTACAAAATCTTACAGAAGATAGCAGAAGATTATGAGTATATTGCCTAATAAAACAGAAGAGAATAATTGTGCTAAATAAAGCTAGTTGGAATCAAGATGGGAAATGCAGCAAGATTAAAGGAAGTGTCTCTAAACATGGAAGTGACAACTGTGAAGGTGTTGAAAAATCATTTAATTCATAAGGTATCTGAAAGGGATAATACCAAAGGTATGGAAAAAGTTTTGGACCTTCTTGATATTAAAAAAAAAAAAACCCTATCAAATGAATGAATGCTCAATAGATGATATGCCGTTATAATGACCATGAAAAGAATTAGTTCATCAGTACACACACATCTTCAACAAACTGGTCTCAGAATTAAACAGAAGGAGATCAGGCTAGGATGTCTATGCAAAAATGCTTGTCTTCTTTTAAATAGCCTCAAACTTCTTGAAACAAAGGTCCATCTTTTTAATACTGACATTCTATAGTTGCTATATGGCTCCAACTCACTTAAACACTACAATCTCTGGAAAATTAAAATTGAGAGGCAGTTATTAAGTGTGAACTGGGAGTGACCAAAAAGAAGATGGAACTGGTCACACAGTGAGAACAAGAGAGAATAACATGCTCTACTGGAATCCTCAAGATATTAGAAGAAAGGGGAAAAAAAGGTACTAGCACCCTAGTGGATCACTGTATCCCCAGGTGAACTTATAGGACTAGGAGGGCATGGATAGATTGCAATCTGCATCCCTAGAAGAACATTCACACTGATGGGATCACAAATTCATTTCAGAAAGTTAACAGTGGAAATCATTACACATACTTGCTAAATGCTGGATATCTGAGTCAAGAAAGCATAACCAAAAGGACAGTAAACATAGTCACTATGACTATACAAATGAAGGCAATAAAAAAATTAGGCATTAGCACTAACTCATTAAAATTAAAGAGTAAATCTTAAGAGTCTTAGACATAAAAGGGACCCCAGGAGCCATCTAGTCCAAACAATTCTGAAACAAGAATCCCTTCTTCCATAATATACCTGACAAGTGTTAGACTAGAATTTTGCTAAAGACCTCCTTAAAGGAACGTACTACCTCCCAAGGCAGGGCTTTCCACTTTTGGACAGTTCTAATTATGATGAAGTTTTCCCTTACATAACGCCTACTAACCATTCCTTATGTGTATGCTGTTCTTTCCTCCCAGCTAGACTGTAAAATGCCATACACTATCAGTAAAAATCCTCTTCTCCCTTCCCCCACCTGCCAACTAAGAAAGAAAAAAAATCTCATTTTGCACTCTGAATCTTTTACTTCTATCAGGTGGGTAGTTGTATGTTTCATCATTAACACTCTGAAATCCAAGGTGTTCATCATACTGATTAAAGTTCCCAGGTCTTTCAAAATCATTTGACTTTACAGTATTGTTTTCTTTGTATAACCTGTTCTCCTGGTTTGGTTCACTTCACTCTGTATCAGTTCAAATCATTCTTCACAGACTTCTCTGAAGCCATTCCCTTCAACATTTCTTACAGCATATTTATATTCCATCACCTTTATGTACCATAACTTGTTTAGTCATTCCCCACAAGATGAGCCCTCCCTCAGTTTCCAATTCTTTCCTACTGATAAAAGATATATGTATAAACACATATATATGCATATATAACATCTATCCATCTATCCATTTATCTATCTATCTCCTGTTTTGGTGTTTCTCCCTTAACTTACTATCCCTCTTATTCCCCCTTTCCCATCTTATTTCCCTGCTGAGTAAAATGTATTTCTGAACCCACCTCTACATGTGTATATATATTTGTATTCTTCATTCTCTTAACCAGTTCAAACGACAGTGAGGTTAGGGAAAATTATCTAACATAATCAAGTAGAAGTCTATACAAACAAGGAGAAAAGGGTAGGGGGAACAACTAGCATTTGAACCTCACTGTCATCTCTTCCCTTATATATATATATATATATATATAAAATATAATATAGAACCACTCTCAAGCTTTCTGTCTAACTAGACTCCCTCCATGACCTTTGAAGACAGTAAGGTTCAAAGGGGACACTATGTGTCATTTTTTCATATTAGAATTATACAGTTTTGCTTATGAAGTTGCTCTTGTTTGTAAGTCTATATCCTTTGCCTTCTGGAATAATGTATTCTAAGTTCTCTGCTCCTCTGAAGTGATAGCTACTAAATCATATGTGATCCTTACTGCAGCTATGAAGTACCTGAATATTTTTCTTTTCTGGCAACTTGTGATATCTCTTCTTTGACCTGGAAACTCTGGATTTTGGCTGTAATGTTCCTGAGTGCTTTCATTCTGCATTTCTTTCAGGAGATGATAAGTGAATTCTATTTCTACCATGCCCTCTAGTTTTAAAAGATTTGGGCAGTTTTATGATTTCTTTTAATACAATATACAGGCTCTTTTTTTGGTCATAACTTTCAGGTAGTCCAATGACCCTTGAATAGTCTATCTTCAATCTGTTTTCCAGGTTAGTTGTTTTTGCTAAAAGATATCTTACATTTTCTCCTATTTTTTTCAGGCTAATTTTGTTTTAATATTTCTTTTCATCTCATGACCTTATTAGCTTCTATTTGGTCCATTCTAATTTTCAGGGAATTTATTGCTTGGGTGAAGTTTTGTATCTTATTTCAAATTGTTAGTTCCATTTCCAATTCTTTCTTCCATAGCTCTCATATCTTTTTTGATTTTTTTTCCCCTCTAGAGCTTTCATTTCAAGTTTGATCATTGCCCCCTTGGTGTAGGTCTGAGCAACAGGCCTATGGGATTACCTCCTCTGGAGTATCAGCAGACGACTGCTGTTTGACTCAGCCATTGAGTCAACTAGAAAACTCTGCCGGTTCAGAGTAATGGAGCTATAGGATTTTATTTTGGTCTGGGATTCCTACTCTGGCTATTCTGCAAGACGTAGAATAAGCTAGAATGAGAAGCTGGGACTCACTTTGCTGCTGGGGTCTGAGCCACATAGTTGCTGCTTGCTTCCTTGTTCTTGAGGAACAAGTTCATGTTCCTCCTTCAGTATACAGCCTAGGACCTATAACCACTCCTCCTCTGTAATGTCACCCCTGGGCACAGGTCCCCTCCTCAGTCTATTCTGGATCTATGAACCAAAAAATGGTAGTAAGCAACAAGACCACTAAGTGGCACCTCTTCCCACATGTTACACAAGGTCCTGGTATAAGTCTTAATACCTCTTCTTGTCCTTTTAGTACCTGGGTGATGGAATGGTTCATGTGCAGGGCCCCACTCGTGGTCAGACCCTTTCTCCATAGACCTCTGTTTACCTATTGATCTGGGCGGGAAAAATAACTCACTAACTTTTTCTTGTATTTCCCTATTAGGATTTGGTTTGGTGTTTTTTTTTTCTAGAGCCATTTAGAGGAGTTTTAGGAGGAGTTCTGTGCTGTACTTTTGAAAGTACCACCACTCCACCACCTTAGCTCTAGCTCTTGCCATCATTATTTTTAACCAAAAAGCACTCACTTTTAACGTCAAAAAGCTGTGCCTTTTGTGGTCTCTGTAGGTCTTTATTCTGTGATAAATAATTAAAAGGGCCAGAGGAAGCTCTCCAGCATCTACTGTGTCAGTCTACTATTGATCCATGGAAAATGTGGTCAAAAATCTCTATAGGATGAAAAGGCACCTATGGATTATTATCTGTATCAGTATGAGATCATGAATCAATAAAAGCAGAAGTCAAATTATACATGTTCTAGTGAATGATCAATACTTCAGGAAGAAAGTAATCCATAGGGAGAATAATTCTCAAATCTTACCTTGGCAGTAAAAGATTAAAGATTTATTGATAATCTTAGAAGAAACTCATGCCCAGGTTATTCTGATCATCTCCTTAATTGACTACGGTACAGGACAGAACCCTGGAGTTAAGGATCATGGGTTTCTCAGTGGAAGGGGAGAAATGTAAGATATAAGAATAAGATGCTACTAGGGCTGAGGATGGCAAAGATGAAACTGACAGGCAAGTTGTAAGTATGGAGTTTAGGGGAAGAAGATCCTCATTCTGGACTGGTCCTCAGGTGTGTATGAAGTGGGCAGTTTTTAGCAAGAGCTTTGGAAGATAAAGAGGGAACAAGGAATGAGGAAAGGAGAAAAAAAATCCTAGGCATATGCTTCAAGAACAGTCTATTTTCCTCTTACTAAGTAAGAGACTATTTCAAATTAATTCTTATGGTAGTTCTCAATAATATATAATATCTCAGAACTATATTAAGTTTTATAAAATGAAAACTTTAAAATACTACACATTCCCTCTATGGTATTTCAAGACAGAATCAAATTAAAATACCTAATACACTTAGCAAATTAAGGCAGTATTCTGGTGAAAATATAATCTTATTAAATTTAAGCATACACATTGTCAAACTGATTGCCACTAATTAAATTAGAAGGATTTGACTTAAGCTTAGAGTGATACTGTTTTGCCCAAAAGGAGAACCCTTGCGATAGATTTATTTAATAACCACATTTTTTATGAGGCAAGAAATGAGAACACTGACCTTTCAAGTATGGTGGCATGTTCTCTACTGATTTTATTTTTCAGATATTCATTCTAGGTTTAACTTCCTTCTACAGCCTAAAAATATTAACTGTGTTCTATATGTTGCTTATTGAAATACAGTTAGACCTACATATTTCTCAATTAATAAAGGGTTACGTTAGATCATCATCTACATGGTTTCTGAGGCAATATGGCAGAATAGAAAGAGCACTGGTCTTGGAGCAGGACGACCCAGGTTGTGGCTGACATAACTAGCTGGGTCAGTGAGGCTAGCCAAGATATTCCACGTCTCTTCTCGGTTTTTTAATATGTAAAATGATAACATACTTGCATTATTTCTCTTTTGAGGTTGTTGTGAGCAAAATGCTTTATATACCTGAGTTATTACTTTGATCACCAACAGTTCTTGGGAGATATTCTTTCTAAAATCTGAGGAAACATTTTCAATTCACTAAGTATATAATCAATACTTTAAAAATTAATGCACGGGGCAGCTAGGTGGCCCAGTGAATAGAGCACTGGCCCTGGAGTCAGGAGGACCTGAGTTCAAATTCAGATTGAGACACTTAACACCTACTAGCTGTGTGACCTTGGGCAAGTCATTTAACCCAAATTGCTCTGCCTTTCCCCCTCCAAAAAAAGAAAAAGAAAGCTAATGTAGTATAAAAGCACTGGTATAAATTACTTGGAATCTAGGAATGACAAGGTTCTAAGAATTAAACTGTGAGCTCTTTGAGAAGCAGGGACTGTTTTGCTTGCTAGTAGTTGTATACCCCAGCACATAGCAGAATGCCTAGCATATAGTAAGCACCTAACATACTTTGTTGAACTACAGATCTAATTATGGAAAGCAGTTTATTCTCTTCTAAAGAGAAAATTCATAAAAATTTCTTCCACAGAATTTGTTAAAACAGAAGACATTTTTTTTTGATAAAACTGACTACAGCCTCTGACTTACTAATCCCACTTCTGGGATAATATTCTAATAATATTTAAAAAAGAAATGAAAAGAAAAAGGTTACTACAAATAAAAATGTTCAGTTTTAAACCTTGTAACAGTAAAAAACTAGAGACAATCAAAATGCCCAATAATTGGGAAATGGATAAAAAAACATAGTATATTAAAAGCAAATATAAAGATTTTAATGAAAAGATAAAGAGAATTTTTCGAAAATGAAGTCAGTTTTATATGATCACATATGATCATATAAATAAAAACAAAGATAACAAAACTACCCATGGATAGACAATTAAATTGGTATTATAATTTTCTTGAAGTCTGTATCAATTTTTCTAATCAAAAAGTAAATAATTTGAATTTTAATGTTTTATTTTGAGTTACATTTCATATTGTGTTTATATCTACATGTTCAAAGTAGTGTTTCTAAGTTATGCTTTTCTTTAAAAAAAATAAAGAAAAAGAAAATATTTATAGCATTAGACAGTGCCAACTCAGTATGAGCAGTAGTAGGAACTCTGAAGCATTATAAACCCAATTGCTCTAACTTGGACTCCACTTCCTGACTAACAAAAAGGAAAAGTGAAAGGAATGGATAATGTAGGGAAAAGGGCTGACAGCCATCAGGGCTTCTGCCCTGCCTACCTGGTGGGTGGCCCAAAAAGTACCTTAGCTACTCAGTTCTCTCTTCTGCAGTGTTTCCATGTACTTCCCTTGCATGTACTTTTTGTACTCCTTGGCTAACTGCTAAATTTGGATCCTGATTTTACTTGGATGATCACTGTTCTCTGCAACCAAGGTGTCTTTTTTCTTCCCCATTTGTTCTTCATTTCTTGAAAGCTAAAAAATTCATCTCATTCCTAAATTCCGGGGGGGGGGGGGGGG
>CM053581.1:527869252-527896779 GCA_028627135.1 Pseudochirops cupreus | reverse complement strand
GGGAGAAGTAAAGGGAAAGAGGGAGAAGGTGAGAAGTAAAGGGAAAGAGGGAGAAGGTGCGAGAAGTAAAGGGAAAGAGGGAGAAGGTGGGGAAGAAGTAAAGGGAAAGAGGAAAAAGGTGGGAGAAGTAAAGGGAAAGAGAGAGAAGGTGGGAGAAGTAAAGGGAAAGAGGGAGAAGGTGAGAAGTAAAGGGAAAGAGGGAGAAGGTGGGGAAGAAGTAAAGGGAAAGAGGAAAAAGATGGGAGAAGTAAAGGGAAAGAGAGAGAAGGTGGGAGAAGTAAAGGGAAAGAGGGAGAAGGTGGGAGAAGTAAAGGGAAAGAGGGAGAAGGTGGGAGAAGTAAAGGGAAAGAGGGAGAACGTGGGGAAGAAGTAAAGGGAAAGAGGGAGAAGGTGGGAGTAGAGGAAAGGAGGAAGAAGTGGAGGAAAAGGAGGAGGTGGGGGAGAAGCGGAGAGAAAGAGAGAGTTGAAGTGGGGGCAGGAGAATAGGCTGCAAGGAAGGAAAGTGGGGGAGGAAAGGCCGGGAGACAAGTGGGGGAGGGCCGGGGCCGGGGCCGCGGCGGAGGGCGGCGGGCGAGGCGCGGGTCGCCGGGGTTAGGACAGAGCCGGAGCCGGCGCGCAGCGGACTCTCCTCCCGGCCCCAAGGCAGGAATTCCTTGCCTTATGCGGAGGAGGCCCGGCAGTCCCCACCCCCACAGCGCCCGCTCCCTCCTGACACAAAGAGCGGGGCCGGGCCGGGACTCTCTCTCCTTCGGTGCAGCCCGGGTCGGGCCGCCACGCGCGCCCCGAGCCCCGTCGCCCCCCGCCGCTCCCCGCCGCTCCTCGTCGCGGGGTTCTGCTCACCTCGCCGCCGTCCGCGCGGGGCTCTGTGGGGCGCGCACGCTCGGGCGGCGGGCCGCGTGCTCCGGGCCCGGCCTGGCTCTCTCTCGCTGCCACGGCCACTCCGAGCAGCTTCCCCGGCTCTCCCGGAGGGCGGGCGGGCGGGCGGGCGGTGGCAGCTGCTCGGGCTCCGGCTCCGGCTCCTCCTCCGGGGCGGGAGGAGGGGCGAGTCCCTCCTTCGGCCACCTCCCCCTCAGGAAGGTGGCGCGGGGCCCCTCCCTCCGGCCACCGCCCGCCTCCTCCAGCCGGCCAATCGGCGCTCTCCTACCCCGCCCTCCTCCCGCCTCCCTTCCGTCCCCCTTCCCGTGGCGGCCCCCTCCGCTCCCCACCTCCACACGCGCACCCAACCCCGCTCTCCCTCCGGAAACGCATTCCTCCCGGGCCGCGTCAGCCACTCCGCCGGCGGCTGAGGAAGAGGACGAGGAGGAGCCAGCGGGGGAGGGCGGACAAAGGAAGTGGCGGGAGGGCCGCAGGGAGCGGCCTGCCGCGTCGCGCCTTCCAGCCTCAGTTCCTCCGCTGGTCAAAGTGGGCCGAGCTCCCCGCCGCGAGGAGGAGCCGGAGCGGGGCCCCTGCCGCTCCTGCCCTTGCGGGTCCTGCCCCTGCCCAGCCCAGGGCTCAAGGCCAAGGCCGAACCTCCCTCGCCCCCATGTCACCGTCTGGCTCGGGGGATAGCTGGGCAGAGGGTCTGGAATTAAATGAGAGGAAGGCTGGGAGGGAAAGTAAGGGCCTGGCGCGGGTTAGACGGAGATCTCCCGGGCCCCTCCGAAGCCAGGATGGGGAAACTGAGGCGGGAGGCTGCAGCAGCTGGCGGGCTCCCTCCCCAGCTACCTGGGGTTCATGTTATTTGTAGGCTGTATGTTATGTAAGTCTTTCCTCCAGCCCCTCCTGTGAGAACCTAAGCTTCCAAGGGGAGCGATTGTTTTCTTTCTTGGCACAATGAAAGCGCTTAATAAATACTTTCTAATTAATTGCCCCCAAGAAAAAAGAGCAGGTCTGTATGCCTGTGACTGATCTACTTCCCCCCTCTCCGTCCCAAGAAATGTTTTAAGAGCTTTAGGTAGGTTCTTTAAAAAGAAAGGAAATAGTATTCATTATGAGACTTTTGGATAGGCAGGGTACATTTTAGATAAAGGGGCTGAAAATCAATACCAGGGTCATACAGAAACCCAGTTACTCAAAACATGTTGCCTGGGCATGATACCATCTTGTTGAACTGAAGATTTCGGCTGTTTGGAAAGTTGTGGCCTTCTTGGGCAAAGAGTACTGTAAGCTGTAGACTTCAGGATCTGATTTCTAATGGAAAGACCAGCGCAGGAATATGCTTTGCAACTCGGTTTGAACCAAATCTACAAAAATAAATAGAGATGTGTTTGCTTAAATGCATCAAAAGATGGTCATTTTACTTAACATTGGCAGAATTTTAATCTACTTCTTTGCCCTAATACGTGAACATTACATTTCGTACTTGGAATTAGGATTGGTGTAATAGATATAGTCCTACACCCCGTATTAGAAAAGATGTAGGTTAAAATCTTATGTCTGATAAGTACCAACTGTGCAAGTTCATTTAATCTTTCCAAGCAGCAATTTCTTCCCCCACAAAATGGGGAGACTTTTCTTGAGGAACAATGAGATAATGAGTACAAGGTGCTTTACAGACCTTAGCTGTAAATGTCAGCTATCATTAGAAGAGAATAAATGACATTTATGTCCTAGTGGCAAAGCCACAAGAACATGGATCCTTGGATTTAAAGAGGATTATACTGTTATACAAAATTATCATCAACACTAACAGCATAGGAAAACCTTATAGTTTATTCAGTTATGAAACTGGAATTGAACCTTTTAGCTAGGCATGTAAAAAAAAACTGATTCTTGCTCAACTGACATGACATTCAGGTATAACATTTGATTTAATTGCTGTTCAGTGAAAAATTGGAAATTATGGACTTATGTTGAGCCTCAGGTTATTTTTGCTATTTGACAAGTAGATTTAAATTTTTGTATAACTTTCTTAAATGTCAAGTGACCTTTCAGAATCTAAAAGATTTTCATCTTTCAAATAAAGTTGAGTAAAATACCATTTGATGTTGGCAAAACAATTATCTAGTGTTATATGTCTTGTGTTCGCCTGTATGTTGTGATTGATATACTAACAGCAAGTTACTAAATATGGCACCCCTGCCACTTTTGATTCAAGCAACCAATATAAGTGCCTACTATGTAAAGGCCTTAAGGACCAACAGACAAAAATGTGAAAGTCCTTGGCCTAAAGGAACTGCTGTGGAGACACAAAATGTTCATAAATAAATTTAGGACAAAGAAAACCATGGAGGAAGAGATAGCTGTAATGACCCAAGACAAGAGAGACGTCATGAACGGAGAGGTGGCACCTTAGCTGAGCTGTGGAGGAAAGAAGATAGTTTCTGAGAAGGGAAGTTGAAAAGCATATGGACCAGACACAGAAGAGTATGGTAAGAATGAATAATGTATGAAAGTTAGGGAGTTCAAGAAACAGAAACTTCATGAAGGGGAGTAGTATGAAGCAAAGCTAGAAAAGTAGGTGGAAATAAGATTGGGGAGGACCTTAAATGCCAGACTAAGGAATTTATATTTTCTCCTAAGGCAATGGGGAGCTACTAGAGATTTTTGAGCAAGGGAGTGGCACGGTCAGTTGTGTTTTAAGATCATTTTAGCAGCTATGTTTAGGATTTTATTGAAGGGAGAAGAGGCTAGAATCCTGGAGACTAATTAGGAAGACACTGCAATAGCCCCATGAAGAGGTAATAAGGTTCCAGATTAGAATAGTGAATCTGTGGGTGGAGAGAAGCTAACTGGCAGAAGAGATTTTGTGTAGGTAGAATCAATAGGCACTTGTTAAATTCAAGGCACTCTGACTACAAAGACAAAAAAGAAAGTCCCTGTTACCTGCCTTTGAGGAGTTTCCCTCGTGTAAGGTGAAGGACAATATATAGACAGATAAGCATATAAGAAGTAGTTTTCAAGGGAAGGGCACCAACAGAGCAGGAAGACAGGATCAGGAAAGGCCTCTTGGAGGAGATGGCACTTCATCAGAACTTTGAAGGGAACTGAGGTCTTTAAAAGGAAGAAATAATGAGAAAGTACAGTACAACTTTGTGTAAAGACAAGGTTACAGAAGACAGATGATTTGGCAATTGACTGAAAATGAAAGATATGGAAGGATCAAAGAAGGCTCTGTGGTTAGAATTGTGATTGGGAGTATGTTCCCTCAACAGAAATAAGGAAGTTTGGAGGAGGAATAGGTTTGGGAAGGGATGAAATAAGTTCTATCTTGGACGTGTTGATTTTGGGATAAACACAGGGCACCCAAGAGAAGATATCTAGCAGGGAGTTCAGGGGAGAAATTGACTAGGTATTTCTATTTATTTGGTAGTCATTTGCATCCTTGAAAACTGTTGAGATCTGTAAGAGAATTCATAGTTGTTTTTCTAGGTAAATTTTGGTTTGTGTGTCTAAGTAGATGTATTCATTTACTGAAACTCAGGTGGGCATGTATATACTGTGCTTCATACAAGTAAATAATTCTGCTGCCCTATGGTCAGTAGTTTGTACCCTTCATGCATTTTTTTTGTCCAGAAGTAGTGATGGATTTTCACTCATCCATCAATACTTTAACTCAAGATCACCAATGCATTTGCAAGATATTTGATGAAGAATGCCGAGAATGGTGTTAGGATTACATGAAGCTAACATATAATCAGAGTTGATGCTTACAATAGTAATGTGGAGTAGATAGTACAAATAGTATTATGCCCACTTTATAAATGACAAACTGAAGTTATTAAAGATTAAATGACTTGCCCAAGTTACATGGTTATCATGGCAGACAAGGCCTGGAACACTGTCTTTTTTTAAAAAAATCATTACATTTTATTTTATTTTTAGGAAGATCTATTATTTCTCCTTTCCACCTTTCTCTTCACTCTTGATAAAGAAAGCAAAAAACCCCAATCCTCCTCTTACAAACTTGTACAGTCAAGCAAAACAAATTCTCTCAATGGTCATGTCCCCTCAAAATATGTCTCAGTCTGTACTGAGTCCTCTCAGGAGGTAGGTAGCATATTTCATCATGATTGTTCTGGAATTGTGGTTGGTTACTGTTCTGATCAGAGTTCCTAAGTTTTTCAGAGTTGTTTGTCTATCTCACTATGAATCAATTCATACAAGTCTTCCCAGATTTCTCTGAAATCATTTACTTCATAATTTCTTGTAGTACAATAGGTTTCTATTACAATTATACACTATAATTTGTTTGGCCATCCCCCAATAGATGAACACCCCCTCTCTTCCTAGTTCTTTGCCACTACAAAAAAAGTTGCTATAAATAGTTTTGTACAAATGAGCCTTTTCCCTCTATCTTTGATCTCTTTAGTGTATAGACTTAGTAGTGGTATCGCGGGCTTACAGAGTAT
Source organism: Pseudochirops cupreus (assembly GCA_028627135.1). Classification (NCBI taxonomy): domain Eukaryota; kingdom Metazoa; phylum Chordata; class Mammalia; order Diprotodontia; family Pseudocheiridae; genus Pseudochirops; species Pseudochirops cupreus. The sequence goes on along the minus strand of CM053581.1, from coordinate 527,891,449 downwards.
ACATAGTTTAATATTTTGGGGGCATGGTTCCAAATTGTTTTCCCAAATAGGTGGACCCGTTCTCAGTTCTACCAATGGTGCATTAATATACCTGTTTTCTCACAGCCTCTTCAACATTTGTCGTTTCTCTTTTTTTCAACTTTGCAAATCTGATGGGTGTGAAGTAAAACCTCAGCATTGTTTTAATGTGCATTTCTCCAAGTATTAGTGTTTTAACATTTTTTTCATATGGCTATTGATAGCTTGGATTTCTTCCTCTGTTATGGCCTGTTAATGTCCTTTGACTATTTATCACTTGGGAAATGGGTCTTATAAATTTGAATCATTAATGCACACACACACACACACACACACACACACACACACACACGCACGCACCTTAGAAATGAGTCCTTTATCAGAGAAACTTGCTGCAAATGTTTTTTTTTTCTTATTTATCTGCTTCTTTTCTAATTTTAGCAGAATTGGTTTTGTTTTTCAAAAACTTTTTAATTTTGTGTAATCAAAATTGCCCAGTTTGCCTTCTGTAATCATCTTGTATCCCTTTTTTCATCATGACCTTTTCCCTATGTCTATAGATATGATAGATAATTTCTTAGAAATTAGAGCAAGCTCTTTTAATTTATATATGATACCACTTTTTATGTTTATTATTCATGAGATGGTGGTGTGCACCTAGTTTCTACTAGACTGTTTTCCAGCTTTCCTGATTATTTTTGCTGGCTAGCAAGTACTTGCTCCAGTAGTTGGATCTTTGAGTCTATCAAACACTAGACTACTGTGCTTTTTTACTTCATTATATTGTATACATACTCTGCTCCACTAATCAGCCTTTCTTTTTCTTGACCAGTGCCACGTTGCTTTGATGATTACAACTTTGTAACATAATTTAGGGCCTGGTGCTACTAGATCTGCCCCTGCCTCCCTTTTTTCCTTTCATTAATTCCCTTGAGATTTTTTATCTTTTATTCCTCCAGATGAATTTTGTGGTTATTTTTTTTCCAGCTTTATAAAGTAATCTTTTGGTAGTTTGGTGTGGCACTAAATTAGTAAGTTAATATTTTCATTTTTATTATAATTGGCTTAGCCTACCCACAAGCAATTAATATTTTTCCAGTTATTTAGATCTCTGTTTGGAACACTGTCTTCTAAATCCAAATCCAATGTTCTTTCCATTATGCTACAGTGTCTCCTTGGTATAATTTGCATTTTTTTTTAACTTTGAAGCTACAACTAAGCATGAGGAAAGGACAAATTCATATCTCAACAAGTTTAGGCACACATTTTTCTCTTTAAATTTATTAGAGAATATCCTCTTCTACCACTGAGTCCTTTCATTAAGTCCTTTCATAATACCAGAAAACAGGAGTGGCTAGGTGGCACAGTGAATAGAGCACTGGCCCTGGAATCGGGAGCACCTGAGTTCAAATGTGGCTTCAGATACTTTAACTGTATGACCTTGGGCAAGTCACTTAACCCCAATTGCCCTGCCTTCCCCTCTCCAAAAAGACAAAAAAAAAAAAGTCACAAAACAGAAGGAAGTTCAAATTCAGTAATATGATCTAATGTTTGTATTTTAAAGTTTAATTCAGTTTCATGTTTTACCCAGTACTACTTGTTAACTTTTGAGTTGTTAAAAAAAATTTTTTTCTCATCTTTCTGTGCTTATTAGGTCACTTAAAATAAATTATATCAAAACTCCCTTCTTTCATTTTTATTCCTTTTAATTAGACCAACAAATATAGTTTTAGTGGAATAAAAAGAAGTACTTGTTCTAACTGAACTGACCAGCATGTCGAAGTGTTCGTATCAGTGTCCTTGAATATGTGTGTGTGCAAGTAAATGCTTTTCCTCTGCTCCCACCATAAAGGTATTTTTTTCCCTAGAAGTTGGAAAGTTGAGGGATTGGGAGCCCTCTGGTTCAATGGTAATAGTTACTGCTGCAGCTGAGGTTGTTGATGGAAGAAATGGGTATTCCAGGCATAGGTAAAGCACAGAAGAGGGAAGGTTAAGAACCTGATTGTGGATTGTTGACTAATACAGATTAATGGAGCATAGAGTATGTGAAGGAGAGTACTGTTAGATAAGAATGAAAAGATAGGTTGGTGCAAGACTGTGGAGAGCACTAAGTACTAGGATAAGAATTTAGACTGTATTTGGCATGCAAATCTCATGTTTTGTTTTTGTTTTGTAAAGTGGTGCAGTGACTTGTTCATATTTATCCTATGGGAAGATTAATCTGGCAATAGAATGCAGGATAGATTAGAGCTAGGAGACTGAGCCGGAAGGCTGGCCTTATGGAAGGAGGGAATGACTGCAAGAGATATTGTTAGGTTGGGTTAATAAGACTTGGTGCCTGATTGGATTGTGGAGGGAAGAATGTTGAGAGGAGTCAGAGATGACTGAGATTTCGACTACATGCAGCTAGGTGAAAGGTAGAGCCATTAACAAACATATAATCAGTAAGTAAGTAAGAAAGTCAAGAAGAAGAGCATTGGCTTCTTTAAAATGCCCATGCATTGCTCCTGATTTTGCCCTTTGCGGACAACAGAAATAAGTCTAATATCTCCTTCACATGAGACCACTTAAAATGCTTGAAGACAGTTGGCATGTCCCTTTTAGTCTTCTTTTCTTCAGGCTAACATGTCAAGTTTCTTTGAGCTGTCAGTTCATTTCTTATGACATGCACTCCTTGGACTGGACTCTACTTTGATGCTTTCAGAAAACCTCATCACCAGGAGACTCCTCATCCTGTGAGACTAAATTGGCTCCTCTGCCCCTCTGATTTGAGGGCTGAAAGGCAGAGAAAAGACTTTCTCCCACAGCTTCCATTTCAAGAGGGCTCCCAGCAGAGCAGCTCTTCATTCCCTCCAAGATGCACTCCTGGACTGGTCTCTACCATACTCCCACAGGCAGGCTACCTTCTTTCCCAGCATTCTACCTTCCCCTTTTCAGCTTCCTTTTTGTATGTTTTTGTCCCCCATTAGATTGTGAGCTTGTTGAGAGCAAAGACTTTCTTATTCTTATTTGTATTCTCAGTGATTAGCACAGTGACTGACCCATATTAGACTCTCAATAAAGGTTTATTAACTGACTATATGATGCAAAATGAAGATCTTTCACCATACTGTTGCTTTATTCTGGACACCTTCCAGTTTATCAGTAGCCGACTTAAACTGTGTTACCCAGAATTGAATACTATACTTCAGAGGTGGTCCAACAAGGGCAGAGTACAGTGGAACTATCCCCTTTGTATTCTTGGAAGCTATGCGTCTCTTAATGCAACCCAAGATTTCATTAGCTTTTTTAACTGTCATAATACACTGCTGACTCATGCTGAGCGTGAAGTCCACTTAAACTTTCAAACATTTTAATATCAACTATTGTCTAACCATGCTTTCCCCATCTTACACTTGTGAGGCTGATTTTTTATACCCAATGGTAAGGCTTTCCATTTATCCTTACTGGAAAGTTATCTCATTAGATTCAGCCTAGTGCTACAGCTTGTCAAGATCTTTTGGGATCCTGACCTTATTTTCCAGTGTGTTGGCTACCTCTCTCCCAGCTTTATCATTGACAAATTTGATAGGCATGCCATCTGTGCCTTTAACCAAGTCATGATAAAAATGTTAAACAGAATTTTAAATGCTCTGTATTCTATGTACTGCATTTATATATTCGATATTCAAATGCAAAATAATTCTTTGTCCATAGAAGGCTAATATGTTTTGTGTAGTGGCCCAGATTATCTGTATTATCCAGTAGGATTTCAATATCCATAAACTTTGTGGTGATAGGTTCTAGTCAAGCATTTGCTATATGTATATATATGTATACACATGTGTACACACACATACAAAGAAACATCTTTAATGACTCCACATTGTCTTATAGATAAAATAGAAAATTCTCAGACAACACAGCCAAATTTAAATTTCTTCATTGTACCATAATGAAAAATTTCCTTCACAAAAAAAGTGATTATGAATTTGAGAGAGAAAATTTTGGATAAAAATTTGAGTATTCTTTTCAAATTTAAATGTGGAGCGCATGTATTTTTAATTAGGGTAATAGAAATTACTTTGGAAATATAGATGTGTGTTGATGAAGACATTTAGGAGATGCAAACTGATGTAGCATTCATAAAAAGGAAAACATCATAAGGATGATAGACATGAAACACCAATAAACAAAATCAGAACAATGAGGGAAATCAGCATGGGAGATCAAAGGGGCAAATTCAAGCTAAAGAGGTTAGGAATAACAGGAGTATACTACAGAGACAATTACAGAATTTGGAGTGGGAAGAACCTCAGTGGCCATTTAGCTAAACCCATACCTGAAAAGTAATCTCTTTGTAATCAGAAAAGGGAGATAGTGGGAAGTCTAGTTGTGCTAAATTACAGTAAAGCATAAACTACCTTGGACTTAACTTTTTCTTATTGGAGCCCAAGTGGCCTGTTTTCAGCATCATCACAGATCCAGCTCACTGGCAAATTTGTCTTTTGTCCTACATCCCCTTCCCTCCAATCAGAGCACAGAAGGAAGGATGACTGAATGGGGCTGGGGAGGTGATAGGACCTGATGAGTTAAAATTATAGCTATGTACCCCTAATTTGGTCTCACGTAGCTGGGTTCATCTGAGGGGGCCTGAGCCCTAAGAAAGGGTTCAGAATTTTCTCTCACTGGCTCTTTATGCCTCACTGTTGAGTAACTCCAGGGAAATCTCTAAAACAAGCTTAGGGTTTTCCTAAAATGGGGATAATTAATATTAATTCTCTTTTAGGGAATTAGATCTCTGCTAGAAAAGATACTCAATGTACCATATGGATAGCAGGTATAAGACAGTTGCTTTATTTCTTGTACCACAGAAATTGCTTAAGATGTAAAAAACCATAAAATGTAGTTATAGCATGCATAGACCCGTCAATTATTCCAATATAGCCAGTATACTCCTCCCCATTGAAAGGTAAAGGCTTTTTGGCAAAGTTTCAAAGTAAGTGAAGTTTACCTTTCTTTTTCCCTCTTCTACAAATTTCCCCACTGACCTCCTCATTGACCCCACCCCTCCCCACCACCACTCTCCATGGCTCAGTGCTTTAATGCTTCCCTTTGTCTAAACCCTCCTACTGTCAACCTTTCCACCCCATTCCCAATACTCTGTCTTCACAGGGACCAGTGTTCCAAAATTACTTTTTATCTCATTCCCAGAACCCTTCCCCCATAAATTTCCATTCTCTTGGTGCTAGACAACAGGACAGGAAACTTCTTGAATCTGCTTTAATAACATTATTATATACAAAAATTGTTATGCTACGGACAGGTTTTTTATATCTTGATGAGAACCATCCGTTATCTAATATCAGAAAGGATTGGTTTGACTATGTTAAAATGATAATCTTTTTCATTTATGTGAAACAGGCCATTGTAGTGGATAGAGAGCTGGGCCTTGGACCCACAATGATATTAGTTTTAGTGTTACTTCTGACACATAATTGCTATGTGTTCACAGGTAAGTCATTTAACTTTCCTGGCCTCAGGCAAACTTAGGAGCAGTCTCTGACTCAGATGAGAAGCTCTCTAGCTCTGACCTGGAGTCTCTGGGCTCCTAAGTGATGAGAGTACTCCATATCTAACCCAGGCCCAGCATACTGAATTTTGCTTATCTTCACCCATTCCCTGCAAATGGATATCAGCTTCCTACCACTTCCTCCCTAGTCCTCTACCTCCAGTTCTGGGAAAATTAATCCATCAGTCTTACTATTCCTGGAAAAGATGTGTCAATCAGTTGTCCTGTCATCCCTGTGACTTCTCAAACCAAAACATACCTCTCTGTTCACCACTACCCTTTCTATATTGTCTTCCCCTAAGCAACTTGAGGACAGGAACTTTTTTTGCTTCTTGTATATGTATGCTAATCATTTAGCCCAGTGCTTGGCATATAGCAAGTGCTTAATAATGATTTTTCCATTCATTCTTAAATTGTAGATATATTGCCCTTCCACATTGGTGAAGAAAATTTCTACAAAGGGAGTTCTCCCACACTGATGAAATCACAGACACACAAAACCAAATTTATTTCTGTGTATAACATACACAATAATTAGTTACCATGAAATATAACAATGGTCTTATATATCATAAATCTAGGATCATAGATTTAGGATTTCAAAGGACCTCACAGATTATCTAATAATACCTTTATTTTGCAATTGGGGAAAGCAAATCTCAGAGAGGCCAAGTAATTCATTCAAAATCCCACAGATAGTGAGCAAGGATCTGAGTGTAGTTCTGCATACTCTAAATCCAGTAATATTCCCACCTTTCAATGTGAAATTAATTTTGCTGGAAATTCTACTTAATTTCAGTACTGAACTTCATTTGTATATGCTTTCTTTGCCTAGTTTGTAGCTCATTAAGCAGTTGTCCAATCAACTTTTTTAAAATTAGAGGGAATACTGTTGAGAAGATAGGACTACGCAGGACCAGAGTCATGGATCTTGGTCAGATTGGGGAGTTGGGGGACCCAAACAGGACATTTAAGGGAACAGGAAGTGCTGATAGGTGACATCTTGAAGGATATGGGTTAGCATAGGAGATCTAGTACTTTTAAAACTAAGCTGTCACTTGTAGAGACAATGTTTCAATTAAATGCTTTAAACTTGAGTTAATCTGACTGAATAGTCTGAAATTATACTTAAATTGCTCAATTGAGTAGAATTTATACTAAGAAAATCCTTCACATTATAGTAAAGTTTAGTTTCATGCCAAAACTGTTTTTGTGTGCTAGACTGTAGTGGGAAGTATGGGGAAAAGAACCTCCTACCAGAGAAGGCCAGGATCTAGGGTGCTATCTTTTGATAGAAGAAAATATCCTTCCATTCTTCCCCTTGAAAGTAGCAGCATTTAAAAAATAAATGAAAGGAACCTGACATCATCTAACAATTTATGAGGCAGGGAACAACTGGCCTGAAGTAGTGAAACCAGGTTTTTCCACAGACGTTGCCCAACATTAAAATGCTGGCTTATTGCTGTATGAGCCCCAGACGAGCGTTTCAAAAAGAGTTCCTTATCTTCTATTAGTTACCACATAGATCACCAGCCCTCCAGCAGTGGAGGGGGCAGGGTGCTATTTGTTTCGATTTAACTGGAGTAAGAAGGTAGTGTTTTGTGCGTTCTTAGGGGTCTCTGATAATTTTTGGAAGGCTAATGAATTTAAGCTCAACCTATTCCTTTTCATAAGAATCCAGATGCTACCATTAAACAATCCCTCTAATTTGCTGAACATCAACTTATTGAGAGTTAAGGAGAACAAACAATTGTTACAAGTATGATGACAGGGTCTTGGTGTCACAATCTCCCCAGCCTTGCCTTTTTTGTTGTTGTAGGTTCTAATTTATTCTTGCCTCTTCCTCTGCTCTTTGAAACCTCTCTCCTTTTAGCTGTATTAGCAAATCACTCAGAATGCATAGTATAGGAAACAAAAGTCTACCTGGGGAAAAAGCAGCAGACACAAGGAGTTCAACTGTTTGTTTGGTTTTTACCCCTTATTTTTGTATTGTCCATAAACTTCTCCATTTCCCCTGATGAAGTCCAAACATTAGCTACCTGTGCCTTCTGAATTGTAGTTGAGGGAATCAGCATATGTGCTGCCTTGATAAACTTTCTGTCTCTTCCCATAGGGGAGGAGGAAATAACACAATCGTTAGTGGCAGGATGGCCAGGCAGGAATTGGACTGCATTGTAGTTAGTTGTTCTATGTATGGCACAGGATGAGTAGCACATCAGGACTAGCTTTCTCCTCCACAGTACAGGAAACTCAAAATCTCCTTCCATCCCCAATTTGAATTTTCCTACCACATTTCCATGACACTGGAAAAGTGTCATTTCAGCATGATGAAGTTTTATGGCACTGTCGGAATAAGAGAGAGGGAGGAGAGGACAACCCTTAGGGTTCTCAAGCTGAAACCAGAGTAAGCGTGTCCATTAGGAACCTTGGAGCTTTTTCACTTTCTCCCTCTCTCCCCCTTTCTCTTTTCTGTTCTCCCTTGAACTTGGCACTAAACTTCTGCGCTCTTCTTGTCAGTTTCTTTGCTCAGCCAGCCACTCATGTACTGAAGTTATTCTAAAAATCTCCTGGTAATGACAGTGATTGGAGAAATACCACCCAGATATTCTGGAGCCCACAGCTAAAGAGACACGACCCATATAACTATCAAAGAAAGTTAGCCTCAGCTAGTGCTCTCCTTTCTCTAAAGTTCTATCATTCCTCCCTATCTACTAATTCATTCTTTACTGTCTACAAAAGTATGCAGAGTCTCCATTAACCTTGCAAAACCTTCTCTTGATCCTACTATCCCCTCAAATTATTCTTACATTGTCTCTTTCTTTTCACTGAAAAATTCCTAGGAATTAGTTTTCTACATAGTCATCTATATTCACTACCTCTACCTCTTCACCAATCATTCAACAACGTCCATTCAACAAATGCTTATTGCAGGCATTGTGCTAGATGCCAGAAATACAAAGACAAGGAAATCCTTACCTTCTACTGGGGACAAAGTGGACGCAGAACGATATATAGTCGGTCAACAAGCATTTATTAAGTACCTACTATGTGTCAGGCCCATAGTACAAAATTATTTTGAAAGAGAATATTTACAATTGAGAGAATTAGGAAAGTTTCTTCATAATAAGTGGTACATGGTGTGGTGCTTTGAAGGAATCTAGGAATTCTAATGGGCAGAGGTGAAGAGGTGGCACATTCCAGACATATGCAGAGGCACTGAGGCAGGGAAGTGGAATGTTACTTATGGGGAACACAAAGCAGACACTGGATGGAATAGAGTACAGGAAAGAGAACAATGTGCAATAAGACTGAAAGGGCAAGTGGGAGCCATATTGTCCAGAACCTTAAATGGCACTTGGGAGACTTTGAAGATTTTTTAGTAAGGAGGTGAGAGGGTCAGATCTGGATTTTAGAAATATCCATTTGTAGCTTTGTGGAGGATGAATAAAAGAAAGGAGAAATCATGAAGAGGATTTTGTAATCTAAGTGAGAAGTATTGAAGGCCTCAGCTGGCATAGAGAGCGAATGAATGGAGGGAAGAGGACAGATGTGAGAGATGTGAAGTAGAATTCTCTGAAGTGGACAACTTACTGGACATGGGAAGTGAAGGAGGCAAGTCAAGAATGATTTCAGGGTTAGGTCACTGAAAGATTGATGATGCCTGGGAGAGACATGGGGAAGTTTGGAGGACAGGTGGGTTTGGGAGAAAATAGAGTGAAGTCCATTTTGAACATGTTGATTTTAAGATGCCTATAGGACATCTTGATGAAGATTCCTCGTGGCATGGCTTCAGTCCACATTCTATTGAAACTGCTCCTTCTAAGCTTATTAGTGACCTGTTTGAGAAATCTAATAGTCTTTTCTTCAATCCTTATTCTCCTTGACCTTTCTGAAGCATTTGACACTGCTGACTATCCATCCCTTTTTTTCTAGATATGTTCTCCTCCCTTGGCATCTGTGGCACTGCTTCTCATTTCTCGTCTAACCATTTGTCTAACCATTGCTTTACTGGTCCATCAGTTTCTTCCTACTCCCTAAACATGATTGTCTCTGCCTCTCCCCCTCTAAGACTTGTCCAAAGCCTTTTCTCTACCTGTATCTTCTGAGGGAGCTAGCTGGCATAGTGGATAGAGCACTGGACGTGGAATGAGGAAGACTTGAGTTCAATCTGACCTCAAACACTTACCAGCTTTGTTACCCTGGGCAAGTCACTTAACCTCAGTCTGCCTCAATTTCCTCACTTGTAAAGCCAAAATAGGGACAGTTAAATGGCACAGCAGATAGAGTGCCAGGCTTGGAGTCAGGAAGACCCATATTCCTGGGTTCAAATCTGGTCTCAGACACTTATTATCTGTGTGATCCTGGGCAGGTCACTTAATCTTATTTGCCTGACTTTCCTCATCTGTAAAATGAGCTGGAGAAGGAGATGGCAGAACCACTCCCGTATCTTTGCCAAGAAAACCCCAAATGGGATCACGAAGAGTCAGACCTGACTGAAACGACTGAACAACAACAACAACAACAACAAAATCCCTTATCTTTAAATATGTAATAAGTGTCCTAGTAGACTGTAAACTTCTTGAGGCCAGAGATTATGTAGTTTTTTCAACTTTGTATGCCTAACATAATGCTTTATACATAGTAGATACTTAATAATTATTTAATTGAACTAATATGAGTTCACTTAAACATCCAAGTAGCCCTGAATTCAATAAATAAATCAGCAGGTATTTATTAGCCACCTACTGTGTTCTAGGCATTATGCCAAGAGCTGGAGATATAAATGCAAATATATAGGATTAAATAATTCCTGCCCCAAGGAAGCTAGAAATGTGGCTAGAGAGAGAGCTTTGAGTTGTGCTGCGGAGGGCATTAGATGACAAGCTAGGGAGTCTGCATCAGAGAGACAATAAAGACCAGTGAAGGTCTTTGAGGCGGGTAGGGGCGACATGATCAGAGCTATGATTCAGCAGGCTATTTTGGCAACTCTCTGAAGGATGGATTGGAGAAAGGAGAAGCTAAAGGCAAGGGGATTATTTAGGAGACTGTTAACATAGTGTAATGCCAATCATGGCAGCATGCCTGAGGACTGTTGTGAAAAATTTCAAGGGTCAAATCATATGGTATAATGAACTTTCTATTCAGAACTAAACTAAACATTGTTCAATAAAGTGAAGCATAACATTCATAGCAACATTCTTAAGCAAAGCATATCATCTAATACTTATATGTGTGTATATATATATATATATATATATATATATATATGTATATGTCATTAACACTCAGTATGTCATATGGCACATAGCATATATCATTGCATTCAGTAGTATTCCCCAAAATACTTGTTTATGCAATCAGGGGGTTCCAGGGTAGGGTCTTCCCTAAAATTTATTCATTTTGAAGTTACTAAAAAACAAAGCAGGAGTTCCTAACTTTTGTGTATGTCATGGACCCCTGTGTATTGGAAGCCTATGGATTCCTTCTAAGAATAATGTATTTAAATTTTAAATTTAAATTTAGCTAATTTAATTTAAATTTTAAATTTAAATTTTGAAATGTTTTTTTAAAAAAATAAGATATATAGGATCACAAAGGAGACCAATAGTATTGAAATATAATTTTCAAAATTTTTTTTTCAATTCATAGACCCTAGATTACGAACTCCAGATTAAGGAACACCTTCCGAAATTTTTGCATGTAGGGAAGTGTCTAATTATATCTTCAGTATATCATTATAATCATTAGAATACTCAAAATTAAATCTGCTGAAAAAAAATTCTTGTGTTTTTGGCTCTTTTCAATCTTTGAACTTTGTGGAGTATGAGATCATTCTAAACCTGATACCAAGCCAACTTACATCAAGTTTGGAGTTTACTAGACCAACCTGTACCAAGGCGTGGTTAAATCTTCATTCCTCTAGTTATTTAAAAGCAAGTTGGAAAAACCACAGGAGAACATCCTGGTATGGCCCTGGACATTACCAGATCTTTTCCATCTCTAATTGTATCTCTAATTGTATGTCACTGTTTGGATTCTGGCTGTAAATATGAACAACATGTAGTTAGACCACTGCAAATGTCTCTCTTCCCTTCTTTCCATGAATAGCTTCCCCATTTTTTCTCCTCCTTAGTCTGTAGGGTGTTGCCTACATTGGGCATAAGCATTCCTTGTCCACATTCAGATGTGGATCCTTTCCAGCAGCCCAGAGGGACCAGCACTTTCAGTCAGCTCTCCTGACTTTCTGTTTCTTTAGCTGTACAAAGCAGCATGCCTTCCCAAATAAGAATGAGGAGAATGCCAGACATAAGCAGCAGAATAGCACTTGAGCTATTATTAGAAATTAGAGTCACTGAGTACAGGAAATGATGGCCTTGCTGAAATGTTGTGGTTAGTGCTTACAAACTAATATAATTTCTCTCCTCATTTAGCTAATTGTGAGTAACTCAAGAAACTGGACAACTGTAAATGCTGCTATTATAGCAGCTTTCAAGTTAGATTCCATATATCAGGAGTTAGAGAAAGAATAGTTAAGTTCATCAAATGACATTCAGTAGGCTAGAGGTAAAAAATAATACCATTCTTTTCTTATGCTTTAGAGTATAAAATACTTTAATTCAGTTTGGTTCAGCATATATTTATTAAATGCAGATTGTGTACAAGGTACAATGCTAGGCTAGAGATATAAGATGACATAAAACAAAGACCCTGGCCTTAAGGGCCTTACGACTCTTCCCTTAGGTGTTTTCCTTTGAACCTCTGTGATCTAGGAAGGGTCAGTATTACAGAAGAAAAAGAACCATGCTTCAGATTTCATTAATATAGGAACTCTGGATTGGAGGATTCCTTCAGCAATGTAGGTCAGCACTTTCGCTGAGATTTGTAGTCATTGAGAATTGTGTAGAGCACTGAGAGGTGAAATCACCTTCCCAGGGTCATGCAGACAATATGTCAAACACAGAACTTGAACCCAGGTCTTCTAGGTTAGATTTCTATCCATTGTACCATGCATTCTGTCATATATTCTAAACCACTTTGTAGACCTTACAGCAATATGCAAATGTGAATTATTATTATTATTATTCTTACCATTTTACAGATGAGTAAACTGAAGCTCAAAATTATTGGAATAGTTGTCCGGGGTCACATTGCTAAGTGTCTCAGATGAGATTAGATATTCGGAAGATATTAGATAGATATTAAAGGAGAAAGTGTTGAGCAATAGCTGTCCGAACTCTAGTCTTGTGCTGTTCTTACATAAGCCCTTATATTTTCCTGTCTATTAAACAAACTCAAGAACTTCTTTAAGATCTCATATTGTACTGGAATGTCATATTACACATTGATTGACAGAAGGGAGTCATGATGTAGGACTTCAAAAATCTTTTTGTTATTTTGAAATTTTCATTGTAATGTTCTATGATTTATAGTAGATAGAAAGAAAAATGTACGTAGCGTTTCTATGGAAACCACAAGGCTGAAGTGTGATATGCCCGTGTTTTCTTTCAGAGTAAAAAAAAAACTTCAAACAAAATCTAGAATTTTCAATTTCACACTTCTAATTTATGTGCTGAGACTTGAAAACCTGTGAATATCATTATAAATCTGATTCTCATCAGAAAATTTCTTGGATTTCTCAGAACATGGTAAACTATGCTTAGACTATAATTTTTTAAAGTATAGCCAAATTAACTACAAAGGACATAGGAAGGAAGATGCTATCTGCATCCAGAGAAAGAACTGATAAATAGCAGTATGTATAGAATGGTTTTACATATATATACACATACGTGCATATACATCTATGTATACATATTCGTGTCTATTGGGCAGGGAAGGGGAAGAAAAAAAGAAATTTATACAATAACTTTATAATACATTTAAAAGGCATAGCCAGTTGTACGTGATAGATTTGTAGTTTCATGTGCAATCATCTTTTTTATTATACTATGTTATGGAAGTTTTCTATAAAGAAAAAAAGTACTTTTCAGGTCGCTGGAAGTTTGGTTGAATGCTTTACAAATTGTAGATATCACTCATAAAGGATTTTATGTTGGCATCCAATAGGCAAAAGCCTTTGGAACTCCAAGGTAACGTTTCTACATTATTGTAGTCTTATGTCATGGACTGTTTTTTCCCATAGAACACAATTACTTGATATTCTAAGGACTCCCTTATCATGACTAGTTGGGTGGAAATTGGAATTTTAGAGTATTCTGTTTTTTGGTTGTATTTGTTGCTTTACATATTGTATGGAGTGATCTGAAGAGTTTCTGTTTCTTTACACTTCATCCTTCTCCTCTCCTGGATGAAATTTACCTATATTTTTTTGTCTGCCAAGTTTATATATTGCCCCACTACTTTTCAGTCTTCATGTTGTCCAACAGGTAACCTACCAAACCTTTTTCTTATAAAATCAGAGTCTTAACTCTGAAATGGAAATGCCTCTCTTAAAACATATGTGTTGTTTGGTTGAATGTGGAATATTAAGAACTAACGTGCTTACGTTTTAGAAATTATTGCTTATGAATTTTATGGCCTCTACTTATTCTTATTTAAGCAAAAATTAGGCTTCTATAATTGGGACAAAGCATCAAAGTCTAAAGATACTTGTTTTTCAATGGAAGTAAAAGCTTCTTCTGGTCTGATCAGAGATCTGATGGGGTTCTGAATGATTTTGATCTCATTACCAATAATTCCTGAGTTACTTAGTAAGCCAAATATGTCACGTCCTAGAAAATTCTAATTAATGATAATTGAGTATTATCTGCAAGTACCCACAAACTCATCCAAGGCCCCTTAAATCTGTGCCTGCCCGAGAATCAAAGAGACAGTTCATTCGTTCAGTGCAGTCAAACAAAAGGGCAGGGCATGAAAACAAACCACCGGACTGGTCTGACCAGCCATTTTACTGGCCTGGATCATCAGGTTACTCAGAACAGTTCAAGTACGAGCCTAGTCTTAGATGTTAAAGAATTTTAAGCTAATAAACTGTTCTGTCATCATTTTAAGTGTAAAAATCCAGTGCTGGGCACCATCCAGAAATGAATCTTTTAAGGCGTTTGAGTCAGAAAAGAATTAATCATACAATGATACAGAGGAGAAATGTAAATCCAGAGGGAAGGAGGTGACTAATGCCAGAGTACATTATGATATTCCAAGAAGTCTCATTTCCCAAAGATTACAAATATTAAGACTTCCTTAAACAATTTGCCAAGTAAACCGCAATAGGTTTATACTAATTAAGTGGTATTTTCAGCTAGGACATATGGTATCTTTCTTTTTATTACCATATTTGACAATATATCTGTTTGTATCAGTTTATGTAGACCACACAACTACTAAAATGAGAGCATGCACAAGTTATTATATGTCTAAGTAGAATTTATTGTTAATGTAATGTTTATTTCAGGGACTAAAGTACCATAATTTGATATCAACTGCTAAGAAATATGACAAACATTATTATTATTATTATTATTATTATTTTGCTTTTTGGAGGGCAGTTGGGGTTAAGTGACTTGCCCAAAGTCACATTGCTAGTAAGTGTGCCAAGCATCTGAGGCCAGATTTGAACTCAAGTCCTCCTGACTCAAGAGCCGGTGCTCTATTTACCGTGCCACCTAGCCTCCCCCACAAGCATTATTTTTTAACATTCAAAGAATTTAAATCAGCAGCCAGCAATTTGACAGGAACTTATATAAGAAGATCTTGTTAACCCAACAGCCCATGTGGAAATTGCTTCAAAAATGTAACCAAAGAAGTGAAAATAGAACAAAAGTTTATTGAGGGCAAGAACTGTTACATTCTTTTTCTCTTTCTATCTCCAGCAAGTATCATAATTCTTGTACAAAGTAGGTACTTAATAAATGCATATTGAATGAATGTATATTGAATTTCCTGTTGGTAATCATAAGAGCTATTGCATTAACACACCGCTTTCTTAGCTCTGTAGTTAGTGACTATTATATTTTAAATACTCTAAACTAAAAATTTTAATCATCTTTGAGATTTCCAAGTTTATTTTTAAAAAGCAGGAAAATATAGATGAATGAAATTGAAACAGGAGTTAGTACATGTAACTGAGGCAGGTAAGTAGTACAGTGGATACAGTGTTGAGCTTGGAGTCAGGAAGATCTAAGTTCAAATCCACTCTCAGACACTAGCTGTGTGACCCTGAGCAAGGCACTTAATCTTTGCCTACCTCAGTGTCCGCATCTGAAAAATGGGGATGATAATAGCACCTACATCACAGGATCATTGTGAGGATCAAATAAGATAATATTTCTAAAGTGCTTAGTACAGTATATGGCACATAGTAATAAATGCTTATTAATAAGCATATTAATGAATTCTTGCCCTAATCCATATAATCAGACATGGCTAAAGCCAAGAATAATGAATGAATGAACTAAACATTATATATTAAATACCCGTTAAGTACCCAAACTAAGTGCTTTGGACACAAATACAAAAGTGAGATAGTCCTTGGCCATAATGAACTTACATTTTTCAGTGTGCCAAATCTTTATATGACAAAAATACCTGAAGCAGGTCAGGGGTTACTGACATATCAGAGATACTGCATCAGTCAGTCTACAGGCATTTATTAAGCACTTAGCATATGCCAGATGCTGTGCTAAGCATTGGGCTTATAACTATAAACAAAAAGAAAAACGCTCCCTGCCCTCAAGAAGCTTACATTGCAATTGGGGAAGATAAATATAAAAGGAAACCAAAAAGGAGAGTTGGGGGGGAGGTGCCCTGCTTGGGAGGACATGAGGGGTCTGTAGTACAGCCTGGAGAAAAATGAAAGAGATGGGAGGGCCTGGGTGCCCTCCTTAAATGGAGACTCATCAAGTGGACTTTTTGATGAAGTGGATAGATAACAGATGAGCCATCTGACTTAAATACTGGATCCCATGAAACCACAAATAAAGAAATGACTGGGAGGCTCTAAACTTGTGATGATCCACTTGGTTAGATTGTAGTCCTGCCTCTTGTTACAAATGAGGAAATAGTGATTTAAAGCAGTTAAATGGCTCACTTAAAGTCACACAGGTATTAGGAAAGCCATGATTTGAACTCAGATATTTTGATACCAAGATCAAATGAGCTTATTTGCCTTCTTGGTTGTTCAAACAGAAATGGGAATGATGGGGGTCATGGACACCATTTTGGTGTTTGGTGGATCATGGTGTTGAATGATGATCGTCTGAATTAATGACTGTATAATTAAATGAAGAAATAAGGAATGAACACTTTTGTTTCCTTATCAACAGTAATCTCTCTGTCTCTCTCCTTTTTCTCCTCTCCTTCTCTCTTTCTTGCCCTCTGCCTCATTCATACAAATTAATGAAAAAAAAAAGCATTCATTAAGAACTTACTTGTGCCAAGCACTGTGCTAAAAACTTGGAGTATAAATAGAAAAGGTCTTATTCTTAAGGAGATCATACTCTAATAAAAAAACATTTATAGCAGTGGTTCTCAACCTGTGGGTCACAACCCCTTTGGAGGTCAAACAACCCTTTCACAGGGGTCGCCTAAGACCATCGCAAAACACATATTTCCGATGGTCTGAGGAACCGAGACACTGCTCCTCTATCCGTCTCCAGGTGGGTCGGCCCACATGCAGACACGCTCAGTTACGAGTATTAAAGAGTCACGGCATTAGGAAGGTTGAGAACCACTGATTTATAGGATGGTGTGGTGACAAGGTGGATGGAAAGGCATAGATATCTTGAGAGTGCGATGTCAGGATTCTTAACATGCTTTGGGGTGACTGTCCTTCATGGTGAGGAGAATGGGGGGCTCAGTTACCATTTGGAATAGGGGAGTGAGTTTAAGGGTTGGAGTAGAGTAAGAATTCTGGATTCCCTTCAGCAGTATTGGATGGAGATGGGGATAGTGTCTGGCTAAGAGGGGATTAGAGATTGAGGATATTGTCTGGAAGATTGGAGGTGGGTTATGACCTGGCATGGGGTGAGGAAAAAGAAGATGAAAGGGGAAGGTCAGTCTTTTTTGGTACCAGCTTTGCCTAGGAACTTCTGGATGGGATTTGAGGCAGCCTAGAGCAGGGAAAAAGTTGGGGGATGGGACATCCTGATTGACTCTAGCTGCTGCTAGGGCCCTCTAAGCACGAAGGTCTGTGGGGACCTATAGTGCGGGAGAGGTAAGGGGATTCTCATTTGGTGCCAGTTCTCTAGACCTTAATGATCATACATCCCTTTATGACTCTACTACAACTATTCTTTCTCTGTTCAGTACCTTTCCCTTTGATTCCTGTTAATGCTACTCTGTAACTTGTTTTGTGTTAGTGGGTTACCTGAGGTATTAAAGTTTCACTCCATAAACAAAGGATATTAGGGAGATTTTTTTTTTTCAGGAAGACCATTCTCCTGAAAGGAGTAGCATGGGGGTTTGATGTTAGGGTCTGTTCCTAAGTCAGGGATCCATCTGGCTGCAGTCAGGGAGGCAGGTCTCATTATAGGATAAAAGAATCCGACCTTAAGAAAGTTAAACTAAAACAAAAAGCAAAAACATCTAGAGAAAGCGAGTCAGGAGGGCTGACCCTGAGAGAGTAGATTGTCTCAATATGGATTCAAAATATTACAAATTTGCCCCTGATAATGCTGTCCAACTCTAAGACTATCAGTTACAAGTAAGTAACTAATTGCATTGGAAGAGGAAATTCACAACTGAAGTTCCCTACACCAATGAAATAACAGTACAACTCCTACCTCATTCTTAACAAATGTTTTTTTAAATGAAGATTTACACACAATCTTAGAAGTAGAATAATGCCATAGCATAATGGGGTAGCTATTGCATGAATTCAGGGGGCTCATACTGTTGAGTTTAGGTTTGCTTGAATTCTTGCTCATGAAGCTCTTAGTCCAACAATAGAGGATGATTGATTATATTCAAATTTGGCAAAAATAGGTATAATGGATTATAGAGACAGTATAGTGTAGTAGTGCAATGCACACAACAGTAGATTTGGGGTCAAGAGACTCAAGTTCAAATCCTGCTCCTAATGATTTCAATCTTTATGATCCCAGGAAAGTCACTTCACTCCCCTGAGTTTCATTTTCAGCTGCAGAAAAAGAAGGTAGCAGTTGTCATACTGAGAACTGGAAGGGACCATAAATAACCACAAAAATAGCTGGCATCTGTGTACAGAACACTTGAGTTTTGTTAATTCATTTCATCTTAGTCACCTGTGAGGTGGGGACTGTCGTTATTCCCATTTTACAGGAGGAATCTGAGGCTGAGAGATTAAGTGACCTGCCTGTGGTCACATAGGTAGTGTTGTGGGCAGGATTTGAACTTACCTGACTCCAAGTA
This sequence comes from Pseudochirops cupreus, assembly GCA_028627135.1. Classification (NCBI taxonomy): domain Eukaryota; kingdom Metazoa; phylum Chordata; class Mammalia; order Diprotodontia; family Pseudocheiridae; genus Pseudochirops; species Pseudochirops cupreus. The sequence goes on along the minus strand of CM053581.1, from coordinate 527,872,533 downwards.
AAAATTCTGATCGCTATGTATTGTTTTTGCATGGGTGGAAAACTGAGACCGAGAGAGGCTTAGTGACATCCAAGGTTATATAGCTAGTAAATGGTAGAACTTGGATTTGAACCCAAATTCTCATTGCATATCTAGTGTTCCTTTACATCACAGCAACCAATGACACCTCTGTAAAGAGATACAGGCTGTGTGTGTGTGTGTGTGTGTGTGTGTGTGTGTGTGTGTGTGTGTGTGTATGTGTGCTGTGGGTGGAGGGTATCTGGAGTTACCGCATATTCCTGGGATAACTTCCGATTGTCATTGGTTTTGAACTGTATAGGAATATCTACCCTACCTCCCTCCAGGTATTGTTTTAGGAAAACCACTTTGTAAACTTAGAAGTGCTACAGAAATGTGTTATGATTATAATAAGCCATAGTAGAGCACAGCTAAGGCAGCTAGGTGGTACAGTCAAAAGAGCCCTGGGCTTGGAATCAGGAAGACTCATTATCATGAGTTCAAATCCGGCCTCTGACACTAGCTATGTGCCCCTAGGCAGGTCACTTCACCCTGTTTTTCTTAGGAAATCTGTAAAATGAGGTGGAGAAGAAAATGACAAACCACTCCAGTATCTCTGCCAAGAAAACCCCAAATGGAGTCACAGAGTCAGACACGATGAAGCAATTCAACAGGAAGAACACAAGTGGTCATGAGCCAGCAACCTAGAACAATTACTAAAAGAAAAAAAGAAAAAGAAGAATATTTTGGCATGCCTAGATAAGAGTCTAGTATGTTGGACTTGCAGGCACACCTTCTGTAATAAACCATAGGGTCCAGAAGTTCTGGAACCTCAAGAAGGACCATGACTGGGGCTGTCTGATCTCTGTAGGGATCTCATTCATGAGTGAATTGCACTCATTCCTTTATCTGTCCTCGTTCTTTTTTTCCCAAACTCCTTTCCAAAGACTCTTGGAAAAGGCCAGTGAAATAAGAATGCCTGGCAGGACTCCTGTGATCCCCTAGGTAGATCTGACTACTCCAGCTCCTGGCCAAGGAGAGTAGGACTTTAGCAAGATGTCCACAACGTGTGGAACAAAATGAAGTCCTGACTTCAAGTCCGTCACTCTACCACTACATCATTTAGAAATTAACCTAAGTTTACATTTGGAAAATAGTGCCTGGCATATTTATGGAAAACTGGTTGTCAGGAAGGTCTCTTTTGGTCTGGGAAGTCGGGACACTATAATTCCAGAGAGACAATTCCAGCCACTGAATCTTAGAAATCTATAAGGGCTAGAAATTTGGAACTATGGCTTTTGGACCTGGTTAGGGCTTTTGGAATGACCCTGGGGGCTTCCCTAGGGATCTCTACTCAGATAAGTTATTGTCTTCTTTAAGACATTCAGTCCTACATTTGACTGAGTAGACCCTTATAGAAACACCTAGAGGCAGTTACCTAGTTCAAATCCTGCCTGGGGCACAGCCTGTCTCCCAGACAAAACTCTTTAAGACTAAGTTACAACAAAGTTGGCAATCTGCATTTGTGCAGGAAATTTCCCAGTGGGGAGTACCCTATGACAATGAAATTACAGGTCTAAAAAAAAAAAGGCAGAATGTGCAGTCCTGATTGACTCTAAATTAGTAGGAGTTGCTAAACTTGGAGAGAGTTTAGAGGAGAGCCACAAAAATGATTAAAGGATTAGGTAAAGAGACCAATGAGCAAAGATTAAAGCAACTAGAATTACTGAGTCTGGAGAAGAAAAGACTTGAGCAGTTCCTGAATAGCAGGCTTCAAGCATGTAAAGGATTAATATATAGAGCAGTGCTAACAAACTTTTAAAATTCTGTGGCATACCTTGTATCCCATACCCACTGAAGAAAAGGGGCATGTGTAGAATCATCCTTTGAATTCATTATGTTACTGGCATGAGTACATCTTCCGCCTTTACAGATTTTATCCCCTCCATACTTGAATATATGGTTCTTCATGAGTTACTATGGTAAAAAAAAAATACATCTGGTAATAAGGCTCTCTAGACTTAATTAAGCTACGTTACTTGCCAGGCCTGAATTCAGATTTCAAATTTCCAGTTTGATAGAACTTGTCAGGCTTTACTCTTTGCAGGCATAGCTTTTGAGGAGTCAGGGTTATCTTCATACTGTGATGAAGCAATGGAATAGAATTTTAGGAAAAGAAACAATATACTTACTTAGAATGAAGAAGATAAAAGAGATAATGAAAAAAGAAAAGAGAAGAGAAAAAAAATTAGAGTAGGTAATCCAATAGAGATCTGTGAGAGACAAGAGTAGGGGCCAGAGTGGCAGAAGTTTACCTTGCCATTTTGTTTGTTCAGTCATTTCAGTGGTGACTGTCTCTTAATGACCCAGTTTGGGGTTTTCTTGTCAGAGATATTGGAGTAGTTTGCCATTTCCTTCTCTGGCTCATTTTGCAGATGAGGAAACTGAGGCAGACAGGGTTAAGTGACTTGCCTAGGGTCACACAACTAGGAAGTATCTGAGGCAGGATTTGAACTCAGGAAGATGAATCTTTCTGACCAAGCCTGGCAATATTTCTCTCTCTATAGGTTGGGTGGACTGGTAGAGAGGCAGATTATTAGCTATTTTCCTCTCAGGTGAGGTCAGAACTAAGGAAATGAATTTCCTCCAGTTGCTTCCCTTTCTAGGCAAAGAGAAGCAGGAAGCTGGGTCATGTGGCTCTATCCTCTCCAGATACCTTTTGCTTGTGGACACATGCCAACTGCAATGTTTTTCTGGCACTTAACTCTTCAAGCCTGACATAGGGTTGCAGTGGGGAAGGGTTTGGATCTGTATAGAAGTAGACCCTTCTCCCAGGCCTCAGGCCTGCTTTAGCTTTGCTGTGTATCCCTTTAACTGTCTACAATCAATTCTCCTCTCATCATGTGACTCCCTTTTTGAGGCTCAGTACAAGGAGGCATCTTCTCTTAACCCCATCAGGGGTCGGGTTCTTCTATCAGCTTTCTGAGTTAATAACAATAAACACCACGTAAAGTTGCTGAATCTCTTTTCCTAAAAGTTTTAAACATAAGGGATGGTATAGGCCAGTCTAGCCTTTACGGAAATAACTTCCTACCAACTCTAAGAATGTGTGACCTCAAAGGTAGCATGTCTGCAGTGGACAGAACCTGGGATGTTGTAATGCCATGCACCAGCAGATTCCCAAAGGAATGCTACTGTGAACAGCCTTTAGAGTTCAGATTACAAAATATAGTGAACACTCTGTTTGTTCCATTACAAATCAAGACAAACATTCAAAACATTAT
>CM053581.1:527820765-527868752 GCA_028627135.1 Pseudochirops cupreus | reverse complement strand
ATATATATATATATATATACATCCAACTGGAACTTGAGATACACAGGCACTGTGGTTGGGAGATCCATCCTGCCCTACTGAAAAGTCAGAGGGATGAGGGGGTAGGACATAGGAGGGAATAGATTGGGGAAGAGGGGATATACTGGGATGGCTGTTTTGGGGTGGTGGGTAGGGGAAAGATGGGGAGAAAATTTGTAACTCAAAATTTCATGGAAATGAATGATGTAAACTAAAATAAAAAAAATAAAAGAAAAAAAAGAAAATTTGTGGGCTACAGGTTTAGTGATCAAGACTAGGATTAGAATAATATAATTTTTTTTAAAGTTTGGTTTAATATTTGACATGATTAAATTTTGGTTCCATGATGAATTAAAGAATGTATGTAAAAATCTTATGAACTTAATGACCAGTAATATAAAATAAGTGATTAGACAAAAAAAAAAAAAAAAAAAAGGAAAGCCTGCTGACGGAACTGAACTTCCAGATGTATGAGTGCCCAAGGTGAGAGACTATTATGTAAGACAGAGTTGACATGGAGAAAAGGGGAGAAGAAGAGAGTGGTGGTAGTAGTAGTAGAAGCAGGAAGAGGAGGAGGAGGAGGAGCAGGAGGAGAAGAAGGAGGAAGAGGAGGAGGAAGAGAAGAAGGATTAGGAGGAGGATGAGGAAGAGTAGCAGCAGTAATAACAGTAGCCTTTTGTGAAGGGAAGTGATCAGAAACCCAGGAGCCCATGAAGTTAAATATAGATTAGGAGTTGAATAAGAGGGAGAGAGAGTAGGGATGTGATAAGTCATATCCCTGGATTGAGGAGGGGGGTTTCTGTAAGGATTGGATCCTTATTTTTAAAACTGACCCTTTACAGGATTCTTCTTTCTCCTCTTACCTAAATACTCCTAGGGATATGGTTTGTCCAATGCTTTAGGAAAATCAAAGGGCAATTCTCTACCCAGTCCATTGTCTTTCTAGGGGAAGAATAGATGTTAAAGCAGGATAGATAATAGGTAGAAGAATGATTGGGGGCAGGAGAAGGGGAGGAAAACAGGAAGAACAGGAATAAGAGAAATTTTGGAGAAGAAATATGGTGGGAATAAGAAGTGGTAAGGAAGGGAAACTTTAAATTACCAGAGCTTATTACTAGCCAAGGGGGTAGCTATGTGGCACAGTGGATAGAATGATAGACCTGGGGTCAAAGAGATTTAGTTTCCTGAGTTCAAATAGCCTCAGACACTTATTAGCTGTATGATCCTGGGCAAATCACTTAACCCTGTTTGCCTCAGTTTCCTCATTTGTAAATGAGCTGGAGAAGGAAATGGCAAACCACTCCAGTATCTCTGCCACGAAAAGCCCAAATGGGGTCATGAAGAGTCAGACAGGACTGGAATGATTGGATGACATAAAGATAACATCAAAGTGATTAAATACAAGTTAGTTTGGGAGGGAGGGCACTGGCAGTTGTGGGATCAGGAAAGGCTTCATAGAGATGGTATTTAAGTTGCTTCTTAAAGGAAGGAGGACTCTATAGGCAGAGTTAAGGAGGAAGTATATCCCATGTATGTGGGATAGCCAGTGGAAAGGCCCAGAGATGGGGCAGTTGTTATTCCCATTGGGCAGATTAGGCAACAGCCACCAATGGTCAGGTTATCTCAAACATTCCAAGTCAGATGCACTGAGGTCTCACTCTTACATTCCTTTTCTTCATTTGCTTTCTGAAGTTCATGTTTTTAGCCTTCTGGGTGAAATTAATTTATTAATGTTCTCCTTTGGATGTGTCACTAGTAAGTACTGTACCTTAAATGGGATCCAAAATGGCTTTTGTCAAATTCAATTCTATGAGCAAAAAAAAAAATAAAATAAAAATAAATCAGCTGTAAATGTATAGAGTCATTTTAGAATGCAAAGAAAAAAATCAAAGAAAGAAAAAAGAAAAACGGGCATTTTATTTTTAAGGATTATTTCAAAATTCTAAGAATGGCTTGTTAACTTCATGAAGGCAGGATCTGTCTTTTGCTTCTTCTTGTAAACCTAGTATTTCGTACAATGCCTGACACATAGGAGGCTCTTAATAACTCTTTGTTGAGTTAATAATGTAGTATGATTTAAATCTTGGGAAAATTTAAGTAGCATTGTGTATGTGTGTGTGTGTGTGTGTGTGTGTGTGTGTGTGTGTGTGTGTGTGTGTGTTCATACACATAATAACCCCAAAAGTTTTTTTTGGTATTTTGTAAGTAAAAATTGATTGGGTGAAGTAGAGAGTTATGATAATTAGGATAATTCTTACCCAGTTCTTATCTTTGAGGGGCAAAGATGAGGTTTTTTTTCTCTCAATTACCTAAAGCCAAATTCACCAGATAATTGCTCAGTGTTCCATTTCACTTTCCCAAAATAAAAACAATAAGAGCATCTTTCTATTACATTGTATGATTACAAAGATGTGGTCTACTATGGAATATCACCTTTGAAATTCTATCTGTTTTCTTTTCATCTTCATCAAGGATGATTTTGATTTTGGTCAATTATTCTTATAAAGTTTTGTAGAAATGGGAAAGGAAGTATATGAAGAAGTAGTTACTGATCTGTCCTCAGATATCTCCTTTTTTTTTTTTTGAGTAGAGTAATATAAGTCCTTTATTCTCCCGCCAGAGCATTTGGTTTTCTATCCTCCTCAGCTCCAATGCCCTCAAAACTGTACTTTCTCCAGAGCAGACCTTTGCGTATTCTTGGTATGGTCTAGCTACTGTTTGCATGTTCATTTTATTTCTGTCCCTTTCTACTTCCTCATGCAGGACACCAGGGACCTTAAAGTTAGAATCTAAATGTCATGGTTCCACCATCATTGATGGACAAGAGTTTATTACGGAAATCCTTGCAGTTCTTTCTTTAACCCAACTTTCTTTAAACTGGTTTTTCCTTTATTTTTTTTCATGCTCATGGTCTCCTACATCCTGTCTCTGTAAGATTTTACAAATGACTTCATATTCTAAATCAGTATCGCCTTGGCTTCTATATCTCCTTATTTGATGAGAAGGCAAATGTTTGCTTATTAGGGCACTTCTTAGGTTTTCTTGGTCTTGTTATGGCAAATCGTTTATATATTAAACTTTGATTTGTAATGATGATAATTTTGGGTAATATCTTCTTTTCCACACATTTCTCATTTTTGAGTCATCAATAACTTGTTTACATTGGTAAAGTTAGAGTTGTTTTAGTTGTATTAATTATCTTTTTCTCTCTGTTATTCTTTCTAACTTTATCTTCATTTGCATCTTTATCCAAGCAGTCTGGGTCCTGACTATACGCAGACAGCTGACTCAGGAGTGCCTTCCCTTTCAGTAATGAGTCATTTCCTGCTGGTTCATTTTTTTTATGATGCTATATAATGCTCACCATGTCCAGGACCTTTTGATTCTTTTCTTGAGGATGGTATTCTTTTTTTTTAAAATTCTTTATTTTTAGTTTTCAACATTCAATTCTGCAAGATTTTGAGTTTAAAATTTTCTCCCCCTCTTTTCCCTCCTCCCTTCCCAAGATGGCATATACATATACATTCATATTAAGCATATTTTCACATTAGTCATATTGTAAAGAAAAATTAGAGCCAATGGGAGGAACTACAAGAAAGAAGAAAGAAAACAGCAACAACAACAATAACAAAAAGAGAGAACAGTCTGCTTCCATCTGCATTCAGACTCCCAAGTTCTTTCTCTGGATGTGGACAGCATTTTCCATCATGAGTCTTTTGGAGTTGTCTTTGATCCTTGCATTGCTGAGAAGGGCTAAGTCTATGAAGATGGTGGTATTCTTGATGCAAAGGCATGAGACTTCTCTATAGTTTATGTCTTTGGCCTCTCCCATTTCCTGCTTCTTGAACCTTATTGCAACATTTTTTTTTCTATCTTCTCCTTTGTTCCTTTTGACCTTTACACTGAAGTCTCAAAGCATGTATTGGATAAATTTGGAGGATCTCACCAAGGTCTTCATAGAGTTTGCTCTACCTAAACTTTAGGTTCTGCTATAGATTTTGTTGAATAAGCCATGATTATTTTCACGGCAGTCTTGTTTGCAAACACTTGTTACAAAGAACTACATTTATGAGATGGCCAAAATGGTCTGTGAAACGGTGTTCTTTGTAGCCTTTGGATGCATATAAAACCGATTCACTCTTTGCGTTTGTGTATTTACGTCTCCAAGGAGAACATATAAGCTGTCCTTCAGCTTAGTTGTGGTTTCTTTTAGTCTTTTTGTTTATTTATAGTAAGAATGTCAAGATTTATGCAATTCAGTTCTAATAATATGTCCCTTCACTAATTATAGAGCAAAGATCTCACATTTATAGTACTGACAGTTATTAATATTTATAGATGGTCTAAAATGGATTCTTAGCACACTCTGTTCCTTTTTTTTTTTTGGCCATGGTGTCATCATCACACAAAAGCCGTGGATGTCATGTCTGAATAGGACTAAGGAACATTTTCTATTTTTCTTTCTTTCATGAGTTGCCATGCCCAAGGAATTAATCACCCAGTGACCAGCCTACTGGTGGTGAGTCTCTGTACTTAACTAGGTAGTCCTTGGAAAGCAGAATTAAATCTATTTCTATAGCTATGCTTTTGTACAAATAAAGCCAATGAAGCTAGAATTAGAATAAAATATATGGAATTGGGGGAAAGTCTTTGCATAAAATCACTGATAATAGTATGACGTCCAAATCTATAAGAAATTGATAGAGATTTACAATATTAAGAGCCGTTCCCCAATAAATAATTACTTGAATCATTTAAATAATTTTAAAAAGAAGAAATACAATCAGCACTTGAAACACTTTTAAATCACTGGTAATCAGAGAAATAGCAAATAAAAACCATCCTAGGGTGGCATCTTGTGCTCCTCAAGCTAGTAAATATGCTCTAAGGTGGGAAATCTCACTAGAAGAACTATAGGAAGCCAGCTGCCCTAGCTCACAGTTGGTGGAGAATTAGTTCAACTATTCTTAAAGTTACTAAATTGTTCATGTACTTCGATCTAGTGGCATTACTAGGCATAAATTCCAAGTATATTGACAGTAAGAAAAGATACATAACATAGGAAAAATGTTCATAGTAGTGAACTTACTTGTGGTTAGGGGACTTGCTTTTTTGATGAATTCCCAGAAGGCTTTTTTTGTTACAGTTTTCCTAATTTTGAACTAATCTCTCTTTCTGTCCCTCTCCCCCTGTCCTTCTCCTTCTCCCCTGTCCCTCCCCTTGTCCCTTTCCTTCTCTCTCTCTCTCCCTCCCTTTCCTCCTCCCCTCTCTCTCCTTTCTATCCTGGAAAAGCAGGGGTTACTTGGGTACCCTTTTTGTTTTTCCTTAGGTCATCTAGTAGTCCCTTTATCCCTGGCATAGTTTTTGCCTGATCCCTACTATAAACTCTAAATATTTCAATATTTTTTGCATTACTATTTATATTTATCAGTTTTTAATCTGATTTATCTCTGGTATAGGTATCAATACCATATTTGGTAAAATCATGTCTCTTGCTATTTTTGTAAATAGTTAATGGAATATTAATATTAATTATTCTTTGAAGGTTTGATAGAATTAACTTAAAAGTATGCCTGCTCTTTTTTCACTTTGGAAATTCATTAATGGCTCATTCAATTTCTTTTTCTGAGCCTGGATTAGTTAAATTCTCTATTTTTCTACTGTCAATCTGAGTTTTTAAAAAATATTTTGTAGATATTTATCCATTTAATTTAAATAATCACTTTTTTGAGGAATATAGTTTGGCAAAAATAATTTCTAATAATTTCCTTTATTTCTTCTTAATTTATTGTGATTTCTCCTTTTTCATTTTATAGCAACAATGTTTTTCCTATTGCTTTTTAAAAATCAGGCTAGTTAATGATTTCTATCTTTTCTTCATTAAAAAATGTTGTGTTTTATCTATTGATTCAATGTTTTGTGTTGTCACATTGTTGCTATTTCCTTTGATGAAATTTTCTATTGTTTCTATGATGTGTTCTGTAGGATTAAATTACTTAGTGTCCAATTATTTTTAATGCCTTTTAATGAACATGACTTTATATATTTTGGTTAGTAAAGATGTGCTTAATATTTCTGCTTTAAATATTAGTTTGTGAAGTTTTTATGCCTTAGAACATGTTAAATTTTGATGAAGATGCCATGAACAAGTCTTTGCTGTTCACATGTGTACTCTTTTTTATTCCATTCAATAATCACCAGTGATGTATCACATCCATTTTCTCATCAGTTTTCTCTAGTTACTTTCAGGTCTTTATCTTTTGGTTATATTTGTCCAAGTCTGAGAGACAGTATAATGTTGTTGTTAAGTCATTTTACTGTTGTGTTTGACTCTTTGTGACCCCATTTGGGATTTTCTTATCAAAGAGAATGAAGTGGTTTGCCATTTCCTTCTCCAGCTCACTTACAGATGAGAAAACTGAGGCAAACGGGATTAAGTGACTTGCCCACAGCTAGTAAGTGTCTAAAACTAGATTTGAACTCAGTCTTCCTGACTCCAGGTCCAACACTCTAACCACTGTGCCATCTAGATTTACTGTCTATTTCTTCCTATAAATCCCATGAACATTTACATGTTATGCCATTTGATGTCTATATATTAATTATGTTAATGCTAATTCAGTATCTATAGTTCCTTAAGCACCATGTAGTTTCCTTGTTTCTCTCTTTTAATTAAGTCTGCTTTTACTATTGCCTTGTTTGAAGTCATGATGTACCCTCTGCTTTTTTATCTAATGCATGCATTTCCCCCTCTATATCCTTATTTGAACATTTCCTAAATCTTTCAAGTGTATTTCTTTTAAATTAAATATTGTTGGATTTCACTTTCTGATCCATTTTGCTACCCTCTTCCATTTTATGGGTGAGTTCATCTTATTCATGTTCACTTGTATTCATTAATTGTATATTTCCTTCTCTTAGACTTTTATACATTTTACCCTCTTTGGTTCCTATGACAAGCAGAATATATTGAATGAAGAGTTTACTCACCACTAGAGATCTATTTTTGGTACAATTTTACTTCTATTTTTTTCTTTTTTTTCCCAGCCCCAGTCACAAATTCTTGCCTTTATTTATTTCTTTTTATTCTAGTCTTCAGGCGATACCTCCTTTCATCTTCTGTAATGGTGAGCATGTTTTATCACTGATCTTCTGGAATCATGAATGGTCAATATATTGATCATGAGTTTTACATATTTCAAAGTTGTTTGTTTTTACTGTATTATTATTTTACAAATTGTTCTCTTGGCTCTTCCCATTTTATTCTTCATCAGTTTGTAGAAGTCCTCAAAATTGTTCAATTTTTAAAAATAATATTGACATTTATAGTACGAATTGTTTTTCTGCTCACTTCACTCTGCATCAATTTACGTCTTTCCTTGTATTTTTGAAATCATCTATTTATTTCTTGTAGCACAAAAGTACTCCATCATATTCATATACCACAACTTTACTCAGTCATTCCTTAATTGTCAGTCATACTCTTAGAGGACATTTACTCATTTTTCATGCCTTAGCTCCAGACTTGGGACTTTCCATCAGGGCCAGGCTCTGTGAACCACTGGAAGGAATGGTAGGGCATTCTTTGGTTCTGGTCTTTATCATATGGGGTCTGGATCTTAACTTCTGTGTATTTCAAGGACCTTAAAAGCATTTCCAGCCAGAATGCAACTCTGAGACAGAGACTGCATTGGGGCAATCTGATCCCAGAAAAGCCTTAGTCTTTGGCCTCATGGTCCAAGCCTCATATACTCCAGAACCTTAGTTTGGGGTCAGAATTACATAGCTATACATTCTAGACATTCTTTACTAGACCCTGCTTGGGGTTTCTACTTTTCTTTTCCTGGTATATAGCTTCAGCCTCTAGGCTTCACTGGCTTTCCCCTAGTTCCCAAACTGTAAGGCTTACTTGAGCCAAGCTTTTCTAAATAGATTCCATCTGAGCTGGCAGAATGAACTTACTGTAGTTTCTCCTTAGATTTCTTTGTATTATTGGATCTGGTGCCATTTATCATCCTTGCTGGAGTGGTTGCTAGATATCTGAGCTTTTTTTCTTCTTCCTTGACTGTCTTAAGGATTAATTGTTTTTGTTTCTTTATCTGAAAAAGACATAATGAGCGTAAAATGGAGAGATAATAATAATGTGCAGACTGGCTCATTAATGGCAACATGTACATATTTAAGGCAGTAAGACAGCCAAGAATGTGGCTAGGCAGAGGGAAGACAATGATGTTGCTCTTGGTCTTAATTTTTTTCTTTTTAGTTCCTCTCTCTGATGGGAGACCAAAATATCAGTGTTAAAAAATTGGAGAGCTGAAACTCAAAGAATCCTTGGCAATTTGATGGCAGGGTAACCTCAAAAGCAATATTGATTCTGTACAATTTAGCAATTACAAATTAAATAGGGAGCCATGAGGATTTTTTAAATCTCACATCATTGTGAGACTTCTTATGTAGACCCTGAATTTAGAAAGCAGGAAGTAGAGATTGAAAAATATACTTCAGATTATTTCCAACTGTTTTATGCTAAAACAACAACAACAACAACAACTTGATTCTTAGGTTGAAGAATCTCCTTCTGGAGAGGCAACATCCATATCAGAGAACAGATAGATCCTTCATATGGGAAGAAAAATTTCTTAGAATTAAAAAAAAAATCTGATAACCAACCGTTTTTGGCTTTTGTTTTTCTAAAAGACCTAATCAAATCAAGTCAAAAGGTATTTATTAAGTTCCTTCTGTATGCCAGGTACTGGTAAGTGCTGGAGCTACAAAGGCAGAAACATTCTCTGAACTGTCCTAAGAAATTCACACTGGACTCATGAGCTTACAATCTAATGAGATGGCAGCAAAAAGTCTCCGTTTTAAACTAAAACAGTAATGGCTTCCTCCTATGAAGAAAAAATAACATCTCAGTTGAACGCTTTGAACGGGGGCCCTACAACCTGGTGCACTGGAAACAAGGGAGGATTTGGGTTCAAAATTCCAGTTTGGCCAGTTACTACCTGTGTGACCTGGGCAAGTCACTTAACTTCGGGTGGGGTGGGGGGGCTAAGTTTCTTTATATGTATAAATGAGATGTTTGGTCTAGATGACTTCTAAGGGTCTTTCCAGCTCTGAATCTATAGTTCTATAAACCTCATGCCTAGTGGAGTTGTAGGGTGGTAATGACCAATGGTCAAGAGGTCATTGGAGCAATATTGATCAGTGGCTACGGGAGAAGAGCAAAGAAGGATGCGTGGTAGGGACCATATTCTATGTCCACACGCAACAAGAGATAATAATCCGTGTGAAACCAACAGAGAATAAGCCTAGCAGGAGCTGATTGGTCATTTCAGTTGTGTCTGATACTTCATGACCCCATTTGGGGTTTTCATGGAAGAGATACTGGAGTCATTTTCCATTTCCTTCTCTAACTCACTTTACAGATGAGGAAACTGAGGCAAACAGAATGAGGTGACATGTCCAGGGTCACACAGTTAGTAAGTGTCTGAGGCCAGATTTGAACTCAGAAAGATGAGTCTTCTTGACTCTAGCCCTGGCATTCTATCCACTGAACCACCTAGCTGCCCCAAGATGACATTAATTGAAGATATTAGAGGCTCTATAGTGTTACAGGTGTGAATTATTCCTCTGTGTGTGTGTGTGTGTGTGTGTGTGTGTGTGTGTGTCCATGTGTCCTGGTCTTTCATGTTCCCTATGTGTAAGATCCTCCACAATATGTGCCCTAATCAAATGTTCCCTAAGTGCATACCTCTCTGCAAGTGTTCACTATGTGTAAAATGGTATAGGTATTTGTGGGAGAGTCTACCCAAGGCTTAGTGGAAATGTTTGTTGATACTTTTCTTACTATGCCATTTCATTAAATGACTTTGTTTACTGACTAATTGTATCCTTTGGGGGACTGGTAAAAGCGAATACATTGGTAGGGGCCTGTGAACTGTAACTTTGAGTAACTTGACTTACAGAATACTTTGAGTACAGGAGAATCTTCAGAGAGGAGGGGGCATGGGGCATATTAAATTGACTGTTTCCCTTGGGTGCTGTACTTCTAGTACCCACCTCACACCTTTGTGAGGATCCAGTGAGATAATGTGCACAAATGCTTACCAGATATTAAAATGCTATGTAAATATAAGCCACAATTATTAAATCTTAAAGCAAGAGTTCAATTTGAGTACTATATTTTGATAACCATTTTAATATAATTGGTTTCCTTCTTAATCCTATGTATTATTTTTATGTATTTGAAAACATTATTCTGAGCAGGGGTCTTGAGGCTTTACTAGAATCCCATAGGGGTCAATATCATACAGAAAATTAAGAATCCCTATGTTAAAGAAAAGAAAATGTCTGTTTTCTAGAGTTCACTGGAATCTTTGAATAAACTTGAAGATATAGTTACTCCCTTTCTGCTGGAGTTCCTAGTAATTGCTAGTGTTTGCAACACTTCCTTTTTTTTTGCCTTATCTTTTGAATCATCTGTAGTTCTACACTTTTAGTAATAATGTTTGATAAAAGCAAGTTTCATTTTGTGACCCCAAGCAACATCCCATTCATGCAGGCTCCTCCCTGGCCCCAAATACTGACTCAGGCCTTGTTAATCTTTCACTGTTTCTGGTGAAGCAGCTTTCTATCTATATATGGTCATGGTGCTGAAACTCAAGCCAATTGCTTAGCCAGTAAAACCAGAGTATAGATATCTTAACAGAAGTTTTATAACTGTAGGTCCCTTTGTGTTATATCCGTGAAAGCCAGTTATCAAGAGCAGTTAAATCTTTGATATGGAAATTTTATTTCTTCCCCAGTTGGACCAATGATTATTGTAGGGACAACTGGCATACTCTTTTTGCCAATGAACTTTAACCCTCATACTGCCTTGATGTTGTTGGGAATGGTGTTACAGAAGGTCAGTCCAGGGGTAGCACAGCTGAGAGTAAATCTTTCTGGCCAGCAGTGCCTTCAAAGCCTTGCCTTATGGAATAAGGACTGACAGCTATTCTTTCAAACTTTAATTGATTAATTTTTAAATGCCTCATTGCTGCCTTCTGTTTTTGCATTAAAGTTGTTTCCGAACATACCTCCCCTCCACCAGCTACCTGTCAGATAATTCCTCTCATGTAGCAAAGAGAATTGGTTAAGCAAAACTAATCGACTAATCCCATACGTGTGTGTGTCTGTGTAGGGCTAGGAGGAGAGTCCTATTATTTAATGTAATCCATTATTCCTTTGGAAAGTACCTCCTTGAGAGAGTAGTGGTTGTGCTTTGTATTTGTGTCCACAGCATTGAGTGTAGTGCCTAGTATACAGTAGGTAGTTGATAAATGCTTGATACAATATATGGAAACATTATTGCAAATACATATTCTCTCCAGTGAAGTATTCAGAGAATAAAGAGTAGGCAGAAAAACAACCTTTTGGATACGGTATCATCATCTTGCTTGAAGTAGCTCTAGCTTGCTCTCAGTTTAGTTCAAGTAAGAAAGGCATACACCTTATTAGAGAAATTGTGTCTAGTGTTCCCATAATAGTTTTACAGATTTGAATGAATGAATAGATGATTAAAGCATTTATTAAGCACCTACTATGTACAAAGCACTTTATTAAGCTCTGGAGACAGACTGCTTACAAGGAGCACACATTCTAATGGATGAGACAGTGGAGCACTGTCTCCCTTTGGCTGGGCTTGCCTGTCCTGTGGGGAGCAGTTGGTGAGGAACACTGGCTCCTCCACTTGAGACCCTTCTCCTCATGGCTGTTAGGGCAGGGCTAGAAGCATGACTGGGCATGGAGTGGTGTCACTTGATGGGTTCCTGGTGGCAGTTAGTTGGTCAGCAGTCTCTGCTGGTGGTGATGAGCAAGGTGTGGCCCTTTCCATCATCTTGTTTCTCTTCAGTGATGGCTGAGCAGAAAGTTGTTCTGATAGTATAGAAGCTCCCAGTACTCTCAAGGCTCTTGGGTTCAAGTGCTGAGGCTGCTTCCTTCAGGGTCAGATTTGGATAAAGAACAAAAAATAAGTCACTTTGAATGGAAGCAAATAAGAGAAGTTGCTTTAAGGTAAGGACCAGTTCTGTTACTTCTTGTTACTCTCCTAGGTGTGTTAAGGCATTGGCCACTTAGAGAGTGCTCAGTGGGATGTTGACTCTCCTTCTGAGAAACAGATGCTGGGTAGATCATCAAATGTTCTTCAGCTTTTCAAAGCAGTTTTGTGTTTTAATCGCTTGGTCAGCTACTCATGGTATAGTGAATCAAATGCTAGATTTGGAGTCAGAGGGCTTGGCTTCCAATCCTCCCTTGACCTTTGACCTTTATTTCCTGTGCTGGGCCCATTTTTGTTAATCTGAAGGCTATGGATTGAGCATTTATAAGGTCTCTTCCAGTGCTAAATCTCTGATGCAATGACCAACAGCTTTCTTTTGGCAGAACTTCACTTTCAAGATCACCACCTTTGAGATCTTTAGATGTGTCTCTGGTGGCTGTGGGACATCGGGAATTTAAATTACTTCTTACTTGGGGTTATAAGATGAATAATCTTGAGCCCAGCCTTGCTATGTTGTATTACTTTTCAATTATGCCTTTAATAGCAAAATTAAAATTATAATTTATTCTCAAATATGTTGACACCTTTATTTCATTTTTTACTGAAATATAAAGCAGATAGCTAATATGAGAGCTAATCAGGTAACAACATCTAGAGTCGTGCGAGTTCTTTGAGCAGTTTTTAAAAAAAGTTTATTATAACCAATATAATTCCACTAGACATGTGCTAAAAATGTGTAAATAGCTGCTTTGATACTTAATGTAGTGGGCTGCCAACAAAGTAGTTTTTGACTGCCATCTAGTGTTCTTTATTGGAACTGTCAGTCTGGCTTCTCTAGCTGAAAGTTATTTGGGTAAATGCTAGACATCCCTCAGTGGGGACTGGGAGATTGTTTTATTAAACCCTGCCCTATAAACCATTTGATAGTATTTCGAGCTATCTGGCCCCACCTGTAAGAGAAACAACAACATTTGAAAACAATGCCAAATGGAAAGCAGGGGTAACAGTGGTTATGCCAATGTGGCAAGAGTCAAGTGAACCACCCTATAAGAGCCATCCCAGCAAATAAAGATAAATGGGCTAATTTTTTGCCACCTGTGATTCAACAAATACATTTAAAATTCATATTAATTTAGGGGATCTGGCATCTGAACTCGGAGATTAGAACTCCATAACATAAACTCCTTGAGGGCTGTTATTGTTTCTTTTTGTCCTTGTATTTCCAGTTACTTAGCACAGTTGGTGCCTTCCTAACACACAGCAGAAACTTAAATATGAAAACACCCATTTATTGAATTATTATTTGATACGCTATTATGGAATTACCAAATTGAATTAGTATTCCTTCCTTGATGTCTTGCTGTCCCCTCCTCCTCTCCCCTAATCTCCTACCCTTGCTTCAGAAGCAATTGGGTTAAAATTTAGCAAGAGGTGGCACATTGTTTTTACAAAGAAAATAACAGCCTGCCTGGGTCATGTTGCAAGTGAGGGGAGAGCACTTGCAAACCAACAGTTGACTATCGCCAAGCAGCGGACAGTAAACACAACACATCTGTGTGGTTATTTTGGTTTTTTTGGAGGGGTGGTTATGCCACCCTGGAAACCCACACCTACTTGTCCCTCTTGAAAAACCACAAACTGGTGCTCTGGAAGTTGTTATGACATTCTGCAACTCACCATCCTAGTTTATTTAGTCATTGAAATACTGCGGTTTTGACTGTTTTCTGACCTTTTTCTCCTGTTGAGAAGCACCTTGTGGCTCTTGGGCACACTCTGTAATGGGTGATTTGGAAAAAAGACAGATTTATCTTAAAACAGGGTTGTCAGAAAATTACAGGGACTGGAGAAAGGATTTGGACTAGTTTTCCATTTCATTCTATGATAATGTTTTGTTTTGTTTTTTTCTCCCTAGAGAAAATGGAGTAGTAGAGTCAGAAAGTGCTTGGATTTTTAGGGTTGAGATTGCTCCATTTTTCAAAGCCTTTGATCCAGGAATGAAATCAGATGTTTAATTCACTTACAATACTGGAATGAGTACTGCCCTTCATTCCAGAAAGATCCGGCTTCAAATCCCGTTTCTTCTACAGTTCCATGGTCAAGGAATTTAGCCTCAGTTTCATCACCTATAAAATGGGATTAAAAATGCCTATATTATGTTTACCTTACAGAGTGGTTGGGAGGCTCAAAGTAATATTTATAAAGTGTTTTACAAACTACAAAATGCTATACCAGTATAAATCATTATTGCTCTTAACACCATTGCCCCACTGCTTTTCTGTGTTGTCTTCTTCAGTAGGAATGTCAGTTCCTTGAAGGTAGAGATTGCTCTTTCTTTCTTTCTTTCTCTCTGTTGCTTGTACTTGTATCTCTAGCTCTTAGCACATGCTTGGGACATGGTAACTGCTTAACAAATATTCTAGCTACCTACCATCATAAGCATTAAGCAGTAATAATTTTTTATGTACCTGCTGTATGGCCAGGCATCATGCTAGACCTTGGGAATACAAATTTAAGTGAAATAATCCCAGGTGCCAGGAGTTTACATTCTAATGGGTGAGATAACTAGCGCATTGAGTACTTGTATATATTTTATGCATTTATTTTGTATTTATGAATTGAATAAATATAAATACACTCAAAGTACTTAATTACAGAGCTGGAGGGATTAGGAAGGGCTTCATGAAGAAGAGGGTGCTTGGGAGGAGGATGTAAGAATGGAGTGCATTTCAGGAATGTGGGATGGCAGTGGAAAGGCACACAGATGAGAGATGGAGTACTATGGATGATAGTATTCAGGAAGAGGAGTAATGTCCAGTGAGGCTGGAAAGTTAAGTTGGGGTCTGTTTAAATTTTCTTTAATAAATCAATTTAAACCAGCTTCTATTAGCTGTTATCCAGTTAGCTCTTGTAATCTGCAGTAAATCCATAGGCTTCTCTAAGACCATTGCTAGTCTCTGTATTATTTAGAACTAGTAGGAGTTCACACTTTAATGCTAGATTTGATTGAATTGGAGAGTCATGTAGCCAGAAAATTACTTTGGCAGCATTGTGCAGGATGGACTGGACGGGGGAGAGACCAATTCAGGAGGTAATGAGGGCCTAACTTAGATAGTAGCTGTGGGAGTGGAGAGAGGAGATGAATTTGAGAGTGTAAATCACAATTAAAGTAGATCACTTCAAGATCTCTATATCCATCCCCAGTCTTTGGTTCCCACATCATCAGTTATTTAGTTGGCAATTTCAGACTGGCTATCTTGGATTTGCACTCTACTTGTCCAAAACTAAACTCATATTTCTCCCTATACTCTCTCAAATTTCCTTATTTCTGTCAAAGTTGCCACCACCCTTTTAGTCTCTAGCTTCCTAATTTTGGCATTATCCTTAACTCTTCACCCTCTTGCCTACATTTCCAAAAAGTTGCCAGATCTGACCCTTTCTACCTTGACGACATCTCTCAAATTCAACTTCTTCTCTCCACTCCCATAGCCACCACCTTAGTTTGGGCCACTCTAAGAAGTAATCAGCATAAGACTGTGGCATGGTAGAAAAAGAACTAGCTTGGGAGTCAGACCACCTAGGCTCAAATTTTGACACTGTCCTGCTGGCTACTGGATCAGCTAAAGAAACTTTAGTTTCTTCCTTCATCTGTCAAATGATGGATTTGGAATAGATGATTTCTGAATTCTGCTTTTGCTCTACATCACTGTGACCTAAATATTAGGCAAACTGGTCAGAAATACAGGTTGGTTGGTAACAGTAGCAGAAACTACTGATTTGCATTTTTGTATCTTCTCCACCTAACAGTGTCCTCTGCATAGAACTGAGCAGCAGAGAAGGGAAAAGAGTTGGTACTGGCCCTTTTAGAATTCTAGATAATGTAGAGACAAGTCATGGTCTTAAAGAAGCCTATGGATTTATTGCAATTACAAGTGCTAATTGGATGAAAATGAATGAAGGCTAGTTTAAACTGACTTTGTAAAGGAAATTTAAATACCTCTTTAAAGCAAGGGACTTTAACAAAAATGCATCTCAACTGTTACACAATCATAAAGAACCCGAAAAGTGCCCTACAAATGCTAACCATTTCTACCTTTCCTTTATGTTCAAGACTATCAAAGTGTTGAAGGCAGGTTTTTACTGAAGCAAAAATAAAAAGCCCAATAATATGTTATCAGGAAATTTAAAAATCAGACTGAGAACTGACCTTGGAGCTTTGAAGATCATATTATACAATATTCCAAAGAGTCAGGAGGTATTCACTATTATTAACACCAAGGACTGTCATATTGTCTGGTCATCAAGTTGCTATTGCATTAGGATATAATAGAATTTTGAAAAAATGACATTGACAACTTCAGATTTTGAATATATTTTAATAAAATGTATCTAGTGTAATTGGAAGCCTGCAACAGCATCTTATTGTGGGAACTGAGTTACTTTTAAGATAGATTTTTAACTCTCTGCTCTGGAATAATCCATCTAAAACAAAGGATATTAACATTTTAAAATTATTTTTATTAATGGTATGAATGACATGGCAGTTAACAAAAATTTAACGAATTTTCTTATCACTTCCCCCACAGCCTTGAGCGTCTCTGGAGACAACGAAGAAATATATCTTAAATATTTGTAATCCTGGTGCTGTCATGGGCAAACAGGTTCGTCCTAGAGAAAGTCTTCTATCATAAGGAACTGAGATTACTAACTAATGCTTGAGGAAACTGACTTCTCAGAATAAAATCTGCCTGTGGGACTCCTAGCATGTGTGGGTAAGGATCACACTGGAGGCTGTTGAATCCCTTTGGTCCCTCTTAAGTATATCAGAATTATCTTTCTTAAGTAGCTGCTATGCATTGAAAGGAGAGAGAAGGGAATGTAATAAACGCTTATATAGCACTTTCTATGTGCAAGGCATATTTGATCCTCACAACAACCCTGGGAAGTAAGAACTATTCTTATTCCCATTGTACATTACATCCCTATTGAGGTAATTGAGGTTGAGTGACTTGCTCAAGGTTATATAGCTAATTTAAATCTGAGGCCAGATTTAAATTTAGTGCTTCTGTACTCCAGGGCTCCACCCAGTGTACCACCAGTTACCTCAAAGAGAATTTAATTTAGAGCCCCGGGCAGGAGATCTGCAAGTGGGAGGCTCTTCAGAAGTTATTTAGCTCAGTCCCCTCCAAGTAAAGGAAACTGAGACCCATAAAAACAAAGTGACTTATCCTTTGTTACTTAAGTAGCAAGGAACAGAAATAGTATTTGATCAGGGCCTTGGATTCAAAGTTTGCTTTTATTATGAATTTTGCCATTATCCACAATCCTGAGCATTTTGGTAGTCAGGGAAGAACAAAAATGAATATTGTATATGAAACTGTGGACTTCCGTTATGTACAGATTTTTAAAAAGTATACATTAGTTGCAACATGGCAGTTACAACATTGTGGTTTATTTCCTTTTGAATTTCATTTTTTGTGTGCTTTTAAAATATCCTCCCTCCCTCTTTTCCTTCTCTCTGTCTCTACCTCTCCATCCGTCTCTTTCTTTCCCTTCCTTATTTTCCTCTCTTCCCTCCCTCCCTTCCTCCCTCCCTTCTTCCATCCGTGCCTTCCTTCCTTCCTTCCTCCGTCCTTCCTTTCTTTCCTTCCTTCCTTCCTTCCTTCCTTCCTTCCTTCCTTCCTTCCTTCCTTCCTTCCTTCTTCTTTCCTTCCTTTTTCCTTCCTTCCTTCTTTCCTTCCTTTCTTCCCTCCTTCCTCCCTCACTCCCACCATTCTAATAATAGTCAAGCAAACCAATTCACCATAGGCAGCTAGGTGGTGTACTAGACAGAGTACTGGACCTGGAGTCAGAAAGACCTCAATTCAAATCCTCCCTCAGATCCAGGCAAGTCATTAAATCTCTATTTGCCTCAATTTTGACATTTGTAAAATGGAGATAATAAAAGCACCTGCTTGCTGGACATGTTGTGAGAATCCAATGAGATAACATATATAAAGTGTTCTATTAACAGGAAATGCTATTGTTATCATCATCATTTTCATCATTACCTTGAGCATGTGTGTGTGTGTGTGTGTGTGTGTGTGTGTGTGTGTGTGTATGTGTGTGTGTGTGTGTGTGTGTGTGTGTGTGTGTGTGTGTGTGTGTGTTATTCTATCCCTCTAGCCCATCACCTTCTGGCCAGGAGGGGGTGACGTGCTTCACCATCAGTTTCCTGAAGGTGTGATTGGTCACTGCATTGATCAGAGTCCTGTGGTCTTACAGAGTGGTTTGTTTTCCTTTGTTCTGGTCATTGTGTACAGTGTTTTCCTGATTCTGCTTGTTTCATTCTGCATAGGCTTATACAAGTCTTCTCAGATTTGTATGGATTCATCTTAGTCATCATTTTGGTACAAAAATATTCACTTACATCTGTACATACACAGTTTGTTCAGTTATTACCCAATGGATGGTCACCATCCTGTCCAGTGCTTTATCCATTGAGGCATGCTTACCAGTGGTGTGACCTTGAGCACATTAATGATCCAATTCTCTTATTTGTAAAATGGGACTAAGAAGGTGTGGTATCAAAAGGTTATTGCAAAGATCGAATAAAATAATGGCTATAAAGTGTTTTGAAATTATAAATATCAAAATAGATGTCAGCTGTTATTAATTAATAGTACTGAAGAATGGCACTGTAGCATATAAAAAATAATTGTGTTATATCGATGTAAGAGAATACTATTGCAGCACTAATAAGCCCAAATGCAAGACATATCTTTTTCATTTTAAGTGACAGACAGTCTGATAAATTATGTTACTCACCCTTGTGAAATATGGAACTTCAAATCCACTGAAGGGAGAAATTCCTGTTAAGTCTGTAAGATTAAGTTGACAATAGAAAATACTATATTGACTTTCCACGCACAGGACCCTAGCTTCTGATTTCCTGAGAGTGCCTTACAAGGTTATTGCCCATTGGAAATGAAAACTTGATTGATGAGAACGGAGACACTCCTTTTTAAAAATTGAATTGTAAGGGCTTAAAGGTTCACGTTGGGCTCTCAGCATGGTTCCCTCAAACCATATCTCAAGAGAGTAGCTGCCCTGACAATCCCAGCTACTGATTTTTTTCTCATGCTGGGGAACGGAATATTATAGAGACCTAATATCTGTCTTGATGAGATTGTCCTTCAAGCCTAGGCCTAGGCTATCTTCTAAGACTTGCTCTTGTCATTAGCAGAGCTGTATGTAGGACAAGTTCTCCCTCTTCAAGTAATGATGCCTTTTAAAAGGGAGGATGCTTTCAGAAGCTGACTCACTTAAAACAAAACAAAACAAAAACATAAATAAATAATACAAATTTAAAAATTGTGCTCCAAGTGGCAAGAGGTGATGAGTTACATCTTGGCAGGACATGATATGATAATCCCTTCCAGGCATTATGCTGAACATACCGTACTAGAGAATTTGCATCTTGTTTTAACAACAACTTTAAGATGATAAAGATTAGTTTCCTAGTAACTGACAAGCACCAACATCAGATGCCCCAGGAAATGGTGCTCTGCTCACCACTCCCTCAATGAGTCTACTCAGGCCTTGTTCCAAGCACTGGATTTAGAATATAGGACACCTGGGTTTGAGACCTGGTCATGCTGTTGTTTTGGCTTAAGATCCTTGGGTAAAGCCCTTCCTGCCTCTCGGTCTCTTTCTCATCTATAAAATTCAGAGATTGGACTAGATAATATCAAAGGCTCCTTCATGCCAATGTTCTGTGATTTAGCATCCCAGGTCCAGAAGAAGCCTTTTCCTGGATTACCCCTGGGGTCTAACTGGATTGCCACCTCAGAGTATAGGACACTAGCCTTTGGATCAGACTGGGCATTATGGAACAAAACTAGGAAGGGGATTGGCTCAAAGGTTTATCATCAACACACCCGACCTTTAATGGGAAGAGAGAATAAGCATTTATTAAGTGCCTACAGTGTTCCAGGCCTGGTGCTAAGTGCTTTGTGAATGTTATCTCAATCAATCCTCACAACAACCCTGTGGGGTAGGTGCCCATTTTATTATCCCCATTTTATAGTAAAGCAAACTAAAGGAGGCAGAAGTAAAGTGACTTGCCCAGGGTCACAGCTAATAAGTGTTTGAAGTTAGATTTGAATTCAGGTCTTGCAGATTCCAGGACTAATGCTTTATCCACTGGGCTACCTAGCTCATTCTAATGGAGTCTAGTAGAGACTGATATTCCTTAGCTAATCAATACTTATTTAATGGATAAGTCATGATCTCTGAGCCTCAGTTTCCTCATATGTAAGATGAAGAACTTGGACAAGTTCATCCACCTATAAAGTGCTTTCTGCCTCCAAATTTGTGGTCCTATTTTTTTCAGTTGCACCAAGTAATACATCAGTTGAGCACCTCTTAGTGCCCAGCACTGTGTTGGGTCAGCACTACCCTGGCAGCAAGGCCAGGTGATTTGAAGTTCCCTGAGACATTTTCCTCACTAAGAGGTTCTCTTTGTTTTTAAGGGACATTTAAAAGTTTGATAGTCCTTGCTCTTCTCTAGGGCCTTCATCTTCTTGTTTAAAGAGAACCATGAGCAATGGCCCCTTGCTCTAGTATTTTTTTATTATTCTTTTTTAAAAATCACCTTTCTTTCTTTGTTTTTCTTGAACCCCCCCCCTTGTCCCAAATAACACATTCCTTATAGCCCCAGAAATAGCTCCTCTCTAAGCTTATAAGCAGAATTCCAAGAATCTCTGGAAAGACAGGAAAACCTTCTATCTCTTAGACTCTGGACCACTCCTGCAGCTCTGTCAGGTTTATTCTGAACAAGGTTTTTCATATAAAGGTTTGCCACTAGAGAGCAAACAAAGAAGCTTTAGAGTCACATTGCCCCCTTCAGATTAGATAAGTTGCCTCTCCCATTTGGAACGGATATTTATTTTGGCAAAATAACAGTTGTTTTCTTTCTTTTCTTTTTTTTTTTAATCATCCATCTTAGAAGATCTCTAAGGTATTTCAAAATCAAACAAAGCAACTATTGGGGCTTTCGGAGCAGATTCACTCAAGGAAATGAAGGTGAAAGAGTCCTCCTTCAGGCCCTTTATGGGGAGATTACAAAGGAACATGAATTAAAATGTTCCTCCTGTGATGATTTTTGGTCTGAGCTTTCATATGTTTACTAGAGGTACCCCGCCCTAGTGACTAGTATATTGGACATAAAACTAGGAACACCTGAGTTCAAATCCCATCCCTGTCACTTACCAGGTATATGACCCTGGGCAAGTTCACCTAATTGTTCTAAGTCTCAGTTTCTTCATCGGTTTAAAAAAAATTGCATGTACCTTACTGAGTTGCTTTAAGGATCAGTTGAGATAATGAATATAAAACTCTATGTAATACGCAGCACTGAATATAAGGGTCAATTATTATAATAATATCTTTAAAATCTCAACAGGAGGAAAGAAAGGGGTATTTTATTGACACAGTTATTATACAATCACTATTGTTTTTGGTATCTCCAATTTAAAAAATGCACAAAACTGATACCAATTGTAACTTGTAATAAAATGTGACCCTGTTGAAGGAATATTGGAAGTATAGAGATTTCCACTGTACCAAACTGGTAATTTGATCTCCTCAGCTTACCACACAATAGTCCCCTGTTATTATCAACTAAGTTTTTTTCTTTTTCTCCCTAGCTTAATTAAATACTGTGGTGAGCCTTTAGCCTGAACCAGAGAATAGTAAAACCTGTCTACCATATCGTGAAAAGATTTCAAATCCCTGATTCTTACCCTTACACCTAGTTCAGGAAGTCTTGCATTTGTCATTATGGGGTCTGAGTTTCTGAACATGAATGGAAGCCAGGTCTATAGTTAAATACCACATTTCACAAAGCACTGATGAAAGCCACATGTTTTGACCTCATTACAACAGAAAGCGGACTCTCCAAGGAAGGTCTCTCTGCCTCCTCCTTATCTCTTTTCCTTTTGCTTCCTTCACTTCAATAGTGAGAAGAATAATTATTAACAGAATTTCTTAAGAAGTTTCTGCAAACTACCTTCAGACTCACTGCCAGGGAGGGTTCAAGGGCCAGAGATATCCCTAGCAGAAGTCTGGGACCCAAGATACATTGGTTTCTTATTCACATGCACTTTTTTGTTCAGGTGAAATCATGTTCAAATGAATGACAAAGATAAATTTAAAGGGGGACAAGAATTCAAAAGAAATACAGGGTGAAGCCTGGGATTGAGTGGGTGGTCAAGAGAGAAAGTCCAACAGCTGTAACTTTATTGTGACGATGGGGAAAGGGCAAGGGATGATGGGAAGGATGTTATGAGCTGATTATACAGGGTGTCCCAAAAGTCTTAGTAGTGTGTTAAGCTACTAAAGTTGCACTAAAACTTTTTGGACCTCCTGTATCAAATAAGGGCACAATTTTGTCATTTCAGGCTGAGGACTATAGTAGAAAGAGTATTAGATTTAGGAGTCAGGAGACCAGTTAATGGTCAGCCAACATTTATTAAGTACCTACTGTATGCCAAACATTGTGCTAAATACAGGGGATACAAAAAGAGGCAAAAAAATCCCCCCAAACCAGTCCCTGCCTTCAAGGAGCTTGCAATCTAATAAAATCAGTAGACGTGGGTTCTAGTCTTGGTTCCTACCTGTGAAAGGAGCATGATCTATCAGGATTCCCCTATCATTTGGATTATTTTTTTCCTGCTGAAAACTGTCTATAGGACTTGATTGACCAAAGGGGCTAAATATCCTATACCTAGTTTTCTGGTGGCCTTTGTGTGTGCTGACATTACTTCTTATGCACATACTCACCCATGCACATACAAAAGCTCTGAGATGGTCTTTGAGACTTGCTGGTTGACCTGAGGCATTGGGAGGTACCACAGGCTCATCTCTTGACCAGATACATTTCCATATGGAGGTGAGGGAGAAGCCTTGCCTATCCAAGTTAAGGACTACAGTATCCTTGTTGAGTGTTTTGGTAAACGTTTAACACTTGGCTCTCCAAAAATGTGCACAATATGCACTTTTAAATTTAATTATTAAAATTTTTCCATCACTTTCTTAAGTCTAGACAATCAACAGAACAATAAACCAAGCCATGACTTGTAATATTTGCCAGTTTCCAAGGGGTAAAAAGTCACACTAACAGTTAAATAATTGACTCTCATTAGTTCCGTGGGAGCTGGCTCTAGCACACTCTTGCCTTAGAGGTTATGAAGTCTAGCCCTTTCTTTAAAGAAGTTAGAGAAGTTAAGTCATGTGTCCAAGGTCACACAGGTGTAACCTGGCCAAAAGACTTTCCTGCTTTGGGCTTTGGCTTCTTCCAAACGGGTTACATGGTTTCTAAGGTCCTTTACATTTTCTGATGCTAGCAATGGCCCTGGCTGCATTTTGAGCCAAGGAAAGTGTGGCTGTGAGGGGTTGAAAATCTAATGGAGGCAATCTGTTTGCTTGAGGGACAACCTGTGGCACATATTATTGGGTGTGAAGCGGGGAGTGGCCTACCTCCGTGAGTTGGGTCATGACCCTGATTATGTAACAGTGGAGTAGCTCATCATGTAAGAGATTTTCCTGGTTGATCTTGTAGAGGAGTAGTTCAACTCCAGTGAGAATCTGAGAGGTAACACACACACACACACACACACACACACACACACACACAAATTAATCAATTTTATATTAGAGCACACCCTTTGCTGCTGGTCACAGACCTGTAATGCCCAAAGCAAAGGATAAAGACTGGAAATTATTATAAACTCTCACACTGAGGGAGAAAGAGCTAATGAAACAGTCACTTTTCTCTACCTCTGTCTCTCTCCCCAAGATTAGTAAATTAGAGCTATAGATTTTTAGGTATTAGGAGAGAATATTAGGAGAGAAAAAAAAAATCTATGAGCCAGTCACATGGCAAGCAAGGATTCATAGGACCAAAAGACCATACGTTTTGACCTAGAAAAAGGACCTAGGAGGTCACTTAGTCTAGTCCTTTACTTTACAGAGGAGATTGTCAGAAAGTATCTGAAACAACATCTGAGCTGCCAAAATCTTTTGCCACAGCTTTTACAGACATCATCAGGGCCTGGATGATGTGTTGGACCTCAGATCACTTTTGTGGCACTCAGTTCCTCTCTACAAAGATATCATTTCTTCCTGTCTCTGTCGCTCTCAGGAGTGTAGGCGTGTAGGCGTGTAGGAGAAGTCACGTGATCCTGTTAGCTCACACATAGCTTCTTAGGAAAATGTAATACGGAAATTTCTCCCCAATGAGCGAAGCTTTGCTCCTTCCAAGGACTGGACTGAGTGAAATAAGGGTCTGTCCATCATTTCTTTTTAACTTTTTCTCACTGTCCTCTAATTCTGACTCATGTTTATCATTGTTCAAAGTGAACACTCTTTCTGTGTTGTTCTGACTTGGCTTTGCATGGGGTAAAGGGACTGGCTTTCCACAGTCTAAACTCGGAGTTTTTTTCCCACTTAGTCTCCTGGATCTTGCATCACAAGCATTTCTGTTGTTGAACTTCGGATCATATTACTGGTTGCTTTTTTGAACTCTGGAATGGAGGATTGGGCCACACCCTCCTTGCACAGGACAGTCTTGTTTCATGCTCAAAATGAATGCATACACGTTCTACTTGACTCTGAACCCTGCTCTGTGGGTCATCTAATAGGAGTCCATGACGCTATGAGCTTTGAACTCAGAGCTCCAGCAACCAGTGGAAAGTAGTCCAACATCAATGCAGTGGATAACTTATGTCAGTGAAATTCTTATCTATTCTCAGGACCCCACCCCAGCATTGTTCAGGCCATTTCCCAGTACATATGTTTGTACCAGCTGTTGGCCTAGTTGGAAAAGTGGCAGTTTGTGAGGGAAAGAATAGAATTCCTAGGGCCCATAATAGGCTGATGGACCCATATCAAGTAGAGAATGTGTTACAGCGGGGCACCCCCTCACCCACAGAAGCGAAAGATTGAGTGGTAACAAGTTTATGAGGCATTACTATTCTTTTGTTTCTGGCTTTTCAGCTCTGACAATATCTCTCCCTGACCTGTTCAATGACCCCAAAGCATTCCATTGCATTCCAGAAGAAGAAGAAGGCACATTCCATGAGCTCAAGTGTTTTTTTTCTCAGAAGTATTTTTTGACCTCTCTGGACTCTCATCAGTAATTCATAATGGAGTCTAATGCATCCAGTGTTACAGAGGGAGCCATCCTTTTATAGGCCACACTGCAAGAGACCTATACCTACTCTATACAGGTACATTTGCTGTGTACTGAGTATCAAAAAGAAAACATTACTAGATGGGAGAAAGAGTTACTTGAGGTCAAGCCATTTTCAATAAATAAAGATGCTGGTGTCATTGAGGGCACAAATATGAAGTGCCTTTAACTGGCCCATCTGCTCAACTATCATCAGGTCAGATGGATGTTTTTATGTTTTTAGAAGGTGGCTCAGTTGATAGAGCACTGGACTTGGA
Source organism: Pseudochirops cupreus (assembly GCA_028627135.1). Taxonomy (NCBI): domain Eukaryota; kingdom Metazoa; phylum Chordata; class Mammalia; order Diprotodontia; family Pseudocheiridae; genus Pseudochirops; species Pseudochirops cupreus. The sequence continues at coordinate 527,843,206 of CM053581.1, read as the reverse complement.
ATGAGGAAGACTTGAATTCAAGTCTAGCTTCAGATAGTAACTGTGTGACTCAGGACAAGTCACTTAATCTCTGTCTGTCTTCTCAGAGATGAAATGGAGATAATAATGGCACCTATCTCTTGGGATTGTTGTCAAGATAAAAGGAGATGATATTTGTTAAATGCTTTGCATTTAACCACACCATATAACTTCTAGCTCTTGTATAACAGAATTAATTTATCCTCCCCTACATCCCAGGCATCACAACTAGCAGGTGGGTATACTTTAATGGATACCCCAAATCCAGTGAATGAGCTTTATACGTGTTCCCAGGGATCGTAAGCTTTGCAACTACTTAGCCTCAGCCAGACTTACAGGACCTAACCTGCCAGCTAGCAGGCACAAAACACCTATACCCAGTCCCAGTTGTGCTTGGAGCATGTTCATGCTCCAAACTCCCAGCTGGCATGTGCCCTGCATCCAAAGGCATTCTCTCTGAGAGGCTTTTGTGCCTGGAAGTCCTTCCTAGAGAGACCCAGTGGGCAGTGTTCCATCTCTGCCAGTACAACCCAGCTGCTGGCTATGTGGGGCCTGTTTAAAACCTTACATGTGGTCACTTGGGAATTTTGGTGGCCGTGTCTACAAATAAAATAGCTGCTAGCATTTTATTATACCTTAGTCTTTGAGGTACATGCCCAGGCCATGGACCCTGTGGGGGAAGTTAGCAGGCTTGTTGCAATACCTGCCAAATTCTCTTTGCCTCCAGGTGGTGGTGATGCTGAAATTCATCATGGACCACCTGCCATCCCAGGTGTATGATGCTAAAGTGGTGATCAGAAGTTCTGGCATCTCTGATGTAGCACCTGAGAGTCAGAGAACCATGAAGTAGACCACAGGGGATAACCACATAATCAATTGATTCCCCAATATGCGAAGCCCAAGAAAGGATGGGGACAGCTAGTGCTATTGTCTGAGACAGGCCTCTCATTCTTACCTTAGGGCAGAGGTGTCAAATACAGTTCCCTCTGGAGTGTAGACTGAACCAGATTAAAATGCAATTTGCAAACATTTAACAAAAGGAAATAATAATACAAAAGAACATAGATAATGTTAATATGTAGTTTTCTAAGTCAATATGTGACTTATATCGTGGCCAGCGTACATCCTTATGGGCTGTTTAGTGGCCCCAGTTTCTCTTTGAGTTGGACGCCATTGCTCTAGGGCATGTTGTATAAACCTTTAAGAGTGGGATACTGGGGAAATAGAAGAATGGTTCTTAGTCTAGGAATCTACAAGCTTGTCTTCAAAAATACTTTGATAACTACATTTCATTATGATTAGTTTTCTTTGTAATCCTATGTATTTTATTTTAGATGTTTAAAAACATTATTCTTAGAAAAGGTCCATAGGCTTTTCCAGATCGCCTAAGGAATCCGTAACATTGATAAAAAAAAAATAAAAAAGAGAGTAAGAACCCCTGAACTAGATTCATATCATTGAAAGATCCAATACCTAAAAACATTAAATCCAACTAATCCCAACTCCAGCAGCTGGCTCCCAAGTGTTCCCAAGTGCTCAGAAAGTTCCACAAGAATGATAATGCCATTTGGCCTCCTCTAAAGACTTTTCCTTTTTAGCCAGGTCATAATCAAAGGCAACGGTAAAAACAGCAGACCTTCTGAAGTCTTGTGAATGGCAAACCCATTTCCTTGGGAGCAAGCTCATAAAAATGAATACTTAGACTAATGTCACCTATGTAGAGAGCTTTATGGTTTACAGATCATTTTTCTCCCACCAGTTGTGCGAGATGGGTAGTATGTTTTATCACCCCTATTTTATAAATTAGGGAACTGAGACTTAGAAAATGGGAAATTATCTGCTCATGGTCAGAGAGTAATGTGTTGGAGCCCTGATTTGACCCAAGATCTCAAAGTGAAAATATTTCTATTTGACATTATCTCTGACATCAACAAATCTTTAAAAATTAAGGGAGGGTGAGAGGGAGCAAAGCTATTTATGGAAACCTAAGGGAAAATCATCTTCAAAATGTTCTTTAGAAAGCAAATGTTAAGTCAGCCAGTGTTTTCAGAAGACACTTCAAGGGTTGAAGCTTATTTATAAGAGGCTAAACCCTGCTGGGAAATGTGAGAGGTGGGGGACTGTGGGGTCAGAAAGTTATATACATAGTCTAATATTATTTTTGCTTAGCAGTTTCTGATTGTAACAAAGAAGGGTTCAATTTGTACGTTAAGTGGCAGGATAATATCTAAAAATGACTGTGTTATAAAAACAAAGGCATCAGGAAAACTTACTTTAAAAAAAAAGTGTTCTGTTCGCATCATTTCATCCTTAAGAAGTGTGAATGCCCAAAGAAAAGCAGCAGTCACATTTTTCCAAGCCCAACACAGTCATGGTTTAATGTTATCCTCACTGGCTCTTGGAAAATAATTCAACAATGATGGCTCTTTCCCCTAAGGAATAAAATTGAGTTCAGATGGGTTCTGATGAAATAAAATTCTCTGCAAATGATGCACTGGGGAAATGCAAACTTTCAGAGAAACACAGGAAAAAGAGGAGGAGAAAACAGGCCAACACTGAAGCTTTGTATGACAGAGATCAGCAAATGCTCTGTGCCACAGGGGAGCGTCCTAATGCAATGAGCTGATGTCTACTGATTTTTACATGGCGTTGAAGTCGACCCTTCTGTCCCAACAAATGAGCCTGAATTTCCATCTAACCTAAGTCAATACAGACAGCTACAGTTCAAAATGAATTTTTTTCCATTAGTATAATGGACTGCAATAAAAACCACTGGCCAAGTCTTGGCCTCATCATCGTGGCATTTATAGCACTGATTTTAGTAACTGAGAGGGTGATGTTATTTCACCTATCCCCATTTTAACTTTCCATACTCTTCATTTTTCACAGCCTCTGTTTTGCTTATATGTGTTTTGTTTACTCATCTCCACACTCTCTGCCAGACTAATGGGCAAACGAGGCTTCTGGCTCTGCTTACCATTACCCTTCACCATTTCAAGGCAAACTCTCCTAAATGACAATGTTGTGGAATCTCCCCTCCTCTCCCTGCACTGTTAAAAATAGGCCTTGTTCTGCTGCTTTGAATCTTAAAGGAAAAGAGATGAGATCATTTTATGCTTGGAGAGTGAATCCAGGCGGTGAGTGATTGACATTAGTGAATTCAATTGCACAGGAAACAGGTGTTAAAATGACTTTTTCTATCCTATTAAATATCCTTTTCATACACTGATTCACAGACATGTTTCCATTCTGATGATGGAGCAGCCAAGCCTGTAATTTGTCCACCATATCCATCCTTCGCACCCCACCCCCGGCAGCAAGTTCTTCTTCAGTTACTGCAAAAATTGCCTATTGTTCTTCATAAGCTTCTGCCCAAGGTGAGTGATAGAAGGATGAACCTGTGAAATTAAACATCAAGAAGCAGCAAGCATGTAATTTAACAGGACTAGCAAGCAATGACGTCCAGCTATACCTTCATCTGAATTTTGAGAGTTGGCCCCTCCTTTCTCCCAGAAGTTTAAACTTCCCAAACTTTCAGTCTTCCAAATATGACCTCTATCCGTGTCTGTTTTCTAAATCTCTGTTTCTATCTCTGTCTCTTCTCTCTCTTTCCTCTCTCTGTCTCTTCTTCCTCTCTGCCTCTTATATCTCTGTCTCTGTCTCTGTCCCTCTTACATACTGAAGCCCATGTCTATCTGTAACCACTAAAACACGTCCTCCATCTGAGTAGCCTAGATGCCCTCAAACATTCTGTTTCATAATAACAAGACAATTTTAACTTAAACTCCAAAGTTTGCAGGCTGTGGACAAAGGTTTCCATCATGGAAAAAGACCGGACTTTTCTTCAGGAGTGCTGGGAGCTGGTCTTCCACTGAGTAGCTAGCTGTATGACCTTGGACATGTATACCAATTCTATAGACCTCAATCTTCTCATTTATAAAAAGAAGGCATTGGGCTTGTTAATGTCTAAGGTGCCTTCCAAACTCACACTTTCTGTAATTTTCCTAGGGCACATGTCATTTTTTAGCCCATAGGCCACATCATATGGTAAAACAATTCCATATAGTTGTCATATAGAGCAACTAAATATAATTCAAGATTGGTGGAAAATGGCAACAGCTTGTATAAATGATCCCTTGCCAATTTGTCTTAAAATTTCATATTTTGTCTTCTGTGTGCTTACGCGTACATGCATGTACACTTGTGTAAAGGGCGTAAAAATGTACCTTTTCCATTTAAATGCAAAGAGACATGCAAGTAAAGCCATAGTATTTGCAAAACTAATAGCTAGGAGGACCAACCTTAGGGGAACACAAATCCTCCCCCCACCATCTTTTTTTAAAATTTTCCCCAAATGTGCCGTGTTTTTAATGTTCTAGGAAGCTGCTCCTTCCAATCTCTGGTACCACTTACTCTGTTGCTGGCCTCTGACTCCAAGGCTTTCCTTCTGCCTTTTACAATCACCTTGGCCTTTCCAGGGAAGATTGAGAATGGTAAAAAAAGAAAGATGGAAAGAGTACCAGGCTAGAAAACAGACTGACCTGGAACCAAGACGGCTAATGATGACACTGAAAAGTGACATGGAACAGTTCTGAATTCACAGGCTGATAGACTTGATGTAACCTTCACAGATTACCCTGAAGGCAAGAGAAACTCTGCTGCTGCTTTCTCACTTGGAACTCTGGAAGCATTTTGGTTTCTGGCAGCTAGAGTTTATAAGGCATATACTGACTTTTTAGAGTCGATGTTTTTAAAGTTTTATTTTTTTGGTAAAACGCATTATTGTACATCATACACATACATGTATATAATAGATATATGTACACATCCATTATAATACTAGATAGCTTAGTTGCACAGGACAAATAAACATAAGAATAAACACAAACATATAAACCATAAAAAAAAGAAAAGGATTTGTTCTGTGAATTTGGTTTTGGTCCAAGGGCTGTGCTTGAGGACCTAGAAAGCCACATGGCCTCTAGGTGGCAGGTTCCCCACTCCTGGGCCTCAGTGGTTAGAGCGTGGAGTCAAGAAGAACAGAGTTCAAATCCTCCCCCAGATACTGCATGACCTTGGTGGAGTCATATAACTCATTTCCTCATTTGTAAAATGAGTTTAATAATAGCACCTACTTCAAAGGGTGGTTATGAGGATCAAATAAAATAACACATGTAAAGCGCTTTGTAAACCTTAAAGCTCTATATAAACACTAGCTATAATATAATGATAGCGTCGTGTATACATGTATGTATGTGTATGTGCATATGTCCTTATGTAAAGTAATTTGCAATCCTTAAAGTTCTATATAAATGTGTATATATACACACATATATAATATTATCATTTTATTATAGCTAGAATTTATATAGAACTTTAAGGTTTACAAAGGACTTTTTCAGACATATATTTTATATGCATATGTGCACACATACGTATATATTATATACATACACTTAGCAAACTTACCTTTATCTTAAATTGGAAAACAAACAAATACAGTTTTTATTTTTTTTTTCCTATGCTACACTTTTTTGACTGCTAAGAAAGCTAACATAATCTTAGGTGGTATTTATTTTGCAACCTTGCATTAACATTAACAGATTGTGCCTAGAGCAAGGGAGGTGCTAATCCCACCATCTTTTGCCCTGGTTGGACCGCATCTGGAATTATATCACATTGAGTTCTCCAGGTTGCATTTTAAGAGAGCCATTGACAGGTTGGATTGAGTCCAGAGGGAGAAGACTGAGATGTTAAGGGGACTTGAAACCATGAGATTAGCTAAAAGGAGGTGGGTATGTATAATTTAGAAAAAGACTTGTCAGGGAACATGATAGCTATCTTCAAATGGCTGAAGTGCTACCATGTGCAAGAACGATTAGATTTATTCTACATGATTGCAGGGAACAGAACTAGAATCATTGAACAGAAGCTTACGAAGATGTAGGTTTGGGTTCAATGTAAGAAAAAATTATCTATTATATATATATATTTTATTGTTATCTTGAACTTAATATAAAATGATCATTTCCATATGCATCATAGAACAGAAGGAGAGGATTGTGTATGGAATTGCTAATTTCTATTGTCTAGGGCTTGCTTTCCTTTTAAGTATATAATAAATTCAACCTGTAACTTGATTGTATGTGATTCCTTCTACCCTTCTTTCTGATTTTTCTAAGGAAGAACTTCTTAATGATTAGAGTTGATTGATTTAAGATGAAAACAGGTTGCTTCTGGGTTAGTGAACTCCCTGTCACTGGAGGTCTTTAAGTGGAGAGGTGGTATGACCACTTGTTGGGGATGGTATAGGGGTTTCTTCCTTCAAGAAACTAGTTAGGTTAGATCAGAAATCAGCAAGCTTTCAAGGGAGAAGGGTTTTTTTTTTTAAGTCTTAGAATATTAGTCTTATAATCTATTAAAGGAGCTATATGTGTGTGTATACATACACGTACACACATGTCTGTATGCAACATATACACACCCACATATACACGTGCATATGCATGCAGGAATATACACACATATACACATGTATGTGTACACACACATGCACAAGCACAAAATATCACAAAAGACTATAATAACTTAAAATCACACTAAGATTTTTTTGGTACACCCTGTACAATCCCATATGTGTATTCAATGGATGCATTTCTGATTTTGTAACAACCTCATCTATACCAATTCATATATACTTTGTTGCTTCATTTAATTTGTTATCTATTGTATTATTATAACATATAAAGTGGTGCAGTAGATAGAGTTCTGGAGTCAGGAAGACTCATCTTCTTGAGTTTAAATCTGGCCTCAGATGCTTACTAGCTGTGTGACCTTGGGCAAGTCACTTAGTCCTGTTTGCCTCATTTCCTTATTTGTAAATAAGAAGGAAATGGCAAACCACTTCAGTATCTCTGCCAAGAAAACCCCAAATGGGGTCATGAAGAGTCAGATATGACTGAAATGATCAAACTACAAAAAACTCGTATAAATTAAATGCAAATAAAGCTTTCATAGTATCAACATATTTAGTTTTTACAGTAGACTAGAATGACCAGATAATAATTTGTTGTTTTCAGAAGGACCTTTGGATGAGGTAGGGCTGTGTCCTGGTACCCGGAGAGGGAATCCTGACAATGTCCTACTATACCCTTCTCCCCTTAGCATAAGATTAGCATGCATTTATCAGATTAGTTTATTGTCACCTCCCAACCGAGGGAGAGTCTGGTCCTGAGGGGATGATGTATATAGGACAGGAGGCGACAGATGGAAGTGGTAGAGGAAGAGATGTAGGGCAGCAGCAAGCCCTAGGCGAGGGAGGGAATATGACAGTTCTAGGCTGGAGCTCTCTACACCTCTGAGGTTTAGGAGTTTCAGAAGGGCTTCTGGATTATTAATGAGATGAGTCAACACCCAGGTATGGACTCTTAGGTTTGTTTTGGCTAAAAGAGCTTAAAGTCAGTATTTAAAGAGCCACTCCTTTTCTGGCCTCTGGACTAGATTATCCCTAGACTTTCTGGGACTTCTTTTTTTACTAAAAGGTACAAATGATTAGTAAACAATCTTGTAAGAGGTTGACAACAACAAGAAAGGCTTTTAGAGTGTGTCATAGGGTCACTTTAGGTCTAGCTTACTCTTCCTGTATACCTTATAAATTTTAGATAAAGCATGATTCTTGTCCTCATCAAGTTTAGAATCTAGTAGGGAAACTGTTAACTATTAGTCAGATATTTGATAACCTGTTATGTTTCTAGCACTGTGCTCAGTCCTCATAACAACCCTGGGAGGTAGACAACAGAGGGGGAAACTGAGGCAGGCAGTGGTTAAGTGACTTGCCCAGGGTCACACAGTTAGTAAGTGTCTGAGGCCAGATTTGAACTCTTGCTGAACTTGCCACCTTCAAGTTCAGCACTTTATTCATCATACCATCTAGCTGCCTCAAGGTACTTACCATTTTTTTGGTGGGGGGGGAGGCAATGTCACACATAAATAAAAGCCATAGAGTAACATATGATTAAGTGCAATAGTATTTTGGAAAAGGAAGAAAAAAAGGTGGACTAGACTTGTATGGTAAGGCTTTGTTGGAAAGTTGGTGTATGGTTGGGTAGGATTTGAATAGGCAGAAGGACGGGAGCAGGGTAATCGCATGGAATGAATTGATTGCATGAGCAAAGACGTGGAGGTGGGAATGAATGTGGTTTGTTCAGAGAGCAGGGAGAAAACTCGCCTGACTGCAGCAGAGTGGAGCTAAAAGAGAGAAATGGAAATAGGAGAAAGGTAAGGAGCCATGTTATGGATGGCCTAAAAGACTAGGAGAGGAGTCCATATTTAATGTAGTAGGCACTGAGACTCGCTGAAGATTCTTGAATAGGAGGCATTTAGAATAGAAGTATTTTAGAGGCGTTTAGAATAGGGCATGTTAGGAGAGTTTTTTCTGGCAATAATTCTAAAAGAAAGTACCAAGAGTACGGAGTTTTTAGATTACATGTAAACATTAATTTAATTGTTGATGCTTTAGGTATGTGATCCATTCAGTGCTAGAGGAAATGAACCTTTGCAACATTAATGTTCTCCTTATGGATGAAACCAGAAGACAAAAGGAAACAACAGCTAAATCAAACAACAAGAATTTAAGTGTCTATCATGTTCCAGGCACTGTGTAAAGTGACAGAGACACAAAACCCCAAATGAAATAGTTGTTAACCTTCACACATATAAGCAAATACAAAATATTTGCAAGGTAGTTGTTAGCATTTCTTGGGTTTTTTGTTTTGGTGGGGAGGGAGCAAGCATTTATTAAGCTCCTACTTTGTAGCAGTGGCTTTACAAATTAGTCCTCATGATAACTCTAGAAGGTAGGAGCTATTGTGATGTCTATGGAGATCAAGTATCTTTCCCAGGGTCCTACAGCGGATAAGCGTCTGAGACCAGATTTGAACTTAGCTCTTCCTGACTCTAGGCCCAGCACCACCTAGCTGCCTCCGATGGGGAGTGAGACAGGAGCAGGTGCTAGGTAGGAGGCTCAAGAAAGGCTTCATGAGCTTTCAAGAAGGCTTAGGGCTTCAAAGAGGCAGAGGTGAATATAGTGCATTCCAAGCATGGGCAGAGAGCGTTGGCAAAAGGGAGATGACAGTGAAAGACAGTTAGGTTCCTCATCCCTCTAAAAGCAATAAGAAGTGTCGCATCATTAGTCACCTTGGCCTGCAGTGCTGATGGTGAGCATGGGCAAAAGACTACCATGAAGATAATTACAGCTTATCCATCACATTTGTTACAAAGGACCAAGATGTGATGAAAGTCTACCAAGAACTTGGCAAGATTATCCAAAGTCAAAATAAATTTCTTAGGGACTTCAACAAAAAGGTTGAGAAAAAAGCAAAAAGTATGTCTGCTAGGAAACATAGTTTGAAATTAAGAAATGAAAAGGACCATGGTTGTTCAGTCATATCTGATTCTCTGTTACCCTATTTGGTGTTTTCTTGCCAAAGATATTAGAGTGGTTTGCCATTTCCTTCTCCAGCTCGTTTTACAGGCAAGGAAACTGAAGCAAACAGGGTGAAGTGACTTGTCCAGGGTCACATAGCCAGTAAATTTCTCAGGCTGGATTTGAACTCAGTTCTTCCTGACTCCAGGCCCGGCACTCTATCCACAGTGCTGCGTAGTTGCTCTATCTTCATTCTTACACGCATTAGTATTATCTTCAAGAGGAGAGACAGAAGTCATTGAATATGGTGAGTATTGAACAACACTATGAAAAATAAAACTATCTCTTAATAGACTGAAAATGCCTGATTACCGGAAGTTATTGCAGAATTAATGGCATGTAAATCACACCATTAGTAAAAATCAGTGCCAAACTAGAAGGAAGAATGAAAATGAGAAGACTATTACAACCTTAACCATTCAAACAAGCTGTTGAAACAATAACAAACAAGAAATTAATAAAGATGAAGACACTGACTTTTATTAATATTTTTTCATTTAAAAGTTTAACTAATCAAAATAAATCCCCTCCACGAGGAGGCCAAAAGAGCCCAGAAATGTCCGCAGATAACAAAGTTAACTTTGCCAAACCCCCAGGCATGGCAGCCTTGAAGCCACACCAGTGTGAGATACAAGCTCATTTGTAGTACATTCAGAAGGATGATGCTGGCAGATTATGAACAGTATTGCATTATAAAACATCAAAAAACAGTAGAAGGAAAAATGAAATTGTAGAAAGCATGGCATAAAACCAAACTAATACAGATCATCCTAAGACCTGTCATAGATAAAACTGGGAGAAGGATGATAAACATACATAAAAGGGAATAGACAATCTATTATGATCATTGATGATAGCAGAACCTTAGTACCTGAAGTACTAGACGAGAAAGTAGAAAAGTCGCTTGGAGAAAGTCAAGATGAGAAGAATGGTTGGAGCCTGACTAAGAACACATCGAAGGATTGCATGATGGAGGTGACATTATTTTGAAGGTTCTCAGGGACAGATTTTCAAGATATTGCAAATTGGAAAAGATTCCAAAGGAATGGTAAAGATCATGGACGGTATTATTATATATTTTTTAAAAAGTCACTGAGAAAGTATTAGCATATGTCAACTCAAATGTCTACATTCTCAGCTCTGTAAAATCTTTGCAAGAACAGTCTATACATGTAATGAGGATTCCCTTGATGAAAATATGAGAAGAGTTTCATAGATGAGTTTTTATAGCAGGCCATACCTTCAATCAATAAAGGTGTAGAGGATTTAAGATCCCTCTGTGTTTATTGGTTGCTGGTGATTGCCATGCTGCCTGAACATATACAGACTTCCAAATGAGTAGGCAGAGAAAAATGCAGCTTAATCATTCTAAAGAATATTTCCCATGTCCATATTAAGATTATACAAGATTCGTTCAAATATCCTCTTTTAAAATAGCAAATGAGTTTAAAAAAATCCAAAAAAAAGTTAAATTCTGGGGGAGGTAGTGAGTAGGTAAGAGGCAATCTCTATTCTCATGGAGTTTATAGTCCAGTAAAGAAGTTCACAATGGTCTGTGGAACTATGTTCCTGAAATGCTTTCTAAACCATCAAAGAAACAAATATGTTCCATGTTGTTAGAGTCTCATCTCAGGACATGGTTTAGTCCCCTGCCCTTGTGGACATAAAATCCATTAGGTAAGGAGGAATACAGTGTCAATTGAAAGTACAAGTCAGAGATCAGGAATTCATTGCTATGGAATTACTAGAAGTTCAGAAAACAAAATAAAGCAGCATTTAGTTATGTGTACAATAATATGATACATGCTACTGTTGTAAAACCCTCTGGGCACCTTGTCTCTTTATTGACGTCGTTCTGGCCAATCTTGAGACTGTGGTCAAGGCAGGAACCTGCTGTGGACAGAAACTGGTCCACTCTCAACTGGTCCAGGACACAGAATGGGAAGATGAAACAGAAACTTCTTTTGTATTTGATCTGTACATAGAAACTATAGAAAGAAGATTGTTTTACCTTAGGGGCCATTTTATGGTAGTCTCGTTATTTGAAAATTCTACTACATGTTTGGTACATATGATGACTCTTCATCAACTAGAATATTAAATGAGTTAGAAATCCCTGTTTTTTCTCTGCCCCTTCTCTGTCTTCCTCTCCTGTGCTTACCTACCTTCTTTTCTTCCTTCCCTCTTTTCCATTCTCCTTCCCTCCTCTCCTTTCTTTTCCTTACTTTAACTATGTGTTATCTATTATATGTATATCCTGGCTAAAGACCAAATGTAGTTAAATGTTAACAGCAGTCATTTAAAAAAAATCTACCCACATATTGATGGTATCAGATTATTTTCTTGAATTTTTGCAAATGCTGCAGCTCTGTTAACCTCAAAAACACTCTAAGTCGAGGTGAAGCCAAGCAATGAACTTTGTGACTTCCAGTGTGCTATTGGGCACATTGAACAGTTATTATTGACTTGTATAATGGGGAGACAAGGACAGTATTCTAATAGTCACTAACAAACTAAAAATTCAGAGGCTGCAGGGGATAGGAGAGTGTGCAAAATCAAGCCTCTAAAAAATTCCGGCTACTCAACCACAGCCTACTGCTTTTTTTTCTTTTTTAATACTTGAACATCTCTCCAGTCCTTCTGATAAATTACACATAGAGTATGCTAGCAAAGCCTTTGTGTTATGAGATAAGAATGCTGCTCAGTGATTTTGAAAGGCAGCTGAAGAAGGGGGGAAATCACTCCATGTCTGGGCTGCAGCCCTCTGATGGGGATGAGTTTGATTGATTTCCCAGGTGTTAAAACTGTTTGCCCTTCCATAAGACTGGATGAACAATGTAGACAGAAGCTAACAGAATAAGGATGGTGGGGTTGTTTTTTTTTTTTTGAATTATAGTCTAAATAAATGTCTCAAAAATATTTCAAGTATTTATTATATTTTATTAATCAGTATCCTTTAGATGAATTTTATATTACCTGATACAGATTTTTAATATTGTGTTAAACATAATATAGATCTCATGTAGACTTGTGGCATTAAAGGATGGTTAATGTCTTGTGCCTATGGGACATGTGAAAATATTTTTTGTCATGCTTTATGGACAGTCAGCTTCCTTAGCACTAATGGTTTCACAAACTCTTTTGAAGATCTTGTTACCATCCATGGCATGATTTCTTTCTTTCCTCTTGCTTAATTAAAAGTAAAATGGTGCATTTAGTGAAAAAAAAAAGGTCGGATTTCACAGAATTTAGAGAGTGTTTAAAATTAATGTGTCACTTTTGTAATATCTTAAAGGCTTTCTCACATGTACGTGAATGTGTATTTTGTTTTGGCCCTGTGATTTTGCTGATGTAGGGGTGGAAATTCTTTCAAATTCTGCAAATTACCAACTGGTCTGGAATTTACCATCTTAAAGAGTTGGCTGGGCCAATGAGAGGCTCGGTGTCTTGACCATGGTTCTTGAGCAATTAATAATGTGTCAAAGGCTGGGCTTGGATCAAGGTCTTCTTGAATCAAAGGTTGTTCCTTTACCAACTATTATGCCAACAAAATGACAACAAAACTTAATAAATTTTCACAGCCAACCTACCTAATTTTGTTTCTATCCTTTAGAAAATTATATAAAAATTTAAAATATACCTCACTGAATGTAAGGAAACAGTACTTTTACCTATCACACAGGTCAAATTCAATCTTCTCATAGATTTCTCTCTTCAGTTATTTCAACCATTATTTCCAAATTCTTTTAAGTTAAATATCTATACTTGTCTAAAAGCTTATTTTCTGTTCACATAAAGGAGAACTATTTTTAGCTATATCAGTTAAGATACTACAACACCACGAACAGTTATATCTGAAGCACAATTACACTCAGGTGACCCAAAGTTGTAGCAATAGTGTTGGACAACCAAAGAGGATAACTGGGGTATTTGAACAATGACTGTTGAAGGACGTTCCATTGGTGAACCTGTTGGGAGGAAGGGAAACAATGACATACTGGTCCTGGAAACTCTCCTCATAGCATCATGAGAATTTACCCAACCTGATGAAGAGCCAAGATTTTGTCATTATCAGGTGAACTGGGTCAAGTGACTTACTCTTTCTGTCTTTTGATTTACCCAAGTATGAAATAGAATTAACAGTACCTTTTCTAGTCTCCTAACTATCACCCAGGGAATACTATGGATAAATACGTCAGAATTGATATATCCAGAGAAGCATTAGGCTATATGTTTTATAACACCATTCATAGGAATAATGTCCTAGAGTTTGAAAGTGTTTTTGCATATATTGCCACATTCCATGCATCATCGCATATAGTTTTCAATGATGATGATGATGATGATAAGGAGGAAACTTGGTGCATTGGGAAGAAGACTTGTGTTTACCTCCTTGTTTTGTGACTTTGGGCAAATTATTTCATCTTTCTAGGTCTTGATTTCCTCATCCACAAAATGAGGGGGTGGGGCAGGATGACCTAAGAGATCTGTTCTTGTTCTAATTCTATGATCCTAAGATGATGCTGGGAGTGATAATGATGTGAAGTTCTCAAGGGTGTTCAGGTGTATACAGTTGTGTCTGACTCCTCATAACCCCATTTGGGATTTTCTTGGCAAAGATATTGGAGTGGCTTACCATTTCCTTCTAAAGCAGCTCATTATACAGATGAGGAAACTGAGGCAAACTCAGGGTCCCTTGGCTAATAAGTGTCTGAAGCCTGGTTTGAATTCTGGTCTTCCTGACTCCAAGCCAGGCATGATACTTTATCCACAGCAATATCTAGTTGTCCTCACTCAAGGGTGAGCACCATTTAATCTACTCCTCTTGTGACCTCTATGATGCCCAACACAGAGCTAGGCACTGGGTTGAATCAATTGGAATTCAGTTTTCAGTGTCCCATGAACCTCCTTACATAAGTGATAGAAGCCCTCCCTCCAGAGAAGGTCTTGTGCGCAAAAATATGAATGGATACTGTGCCTACCAATCTAATAATAATGTACCTTGGCTTTATTCATGAAAATGATCTAGAGACCAGGGACACCATAAGGCTCTGTCCCAGAAACAACGAAAAGTTTTAGGTTCTACTGAGAAAGAGTGCTATTTACAAGGCTTATGGAGGAGGGAGTAGCAGGGGTGGTGTTTGTGATGGTATAGGCCATAGTTAGCCTCATTCACATCAGAAGCAGCAAGGGAAAGCCCTCTCAGTTTATCCAGGGGAATCTATAGCAGAAGTCTAAAGTCAGTGTATGCCTACTATCTTATTTATCAAGCGATATTACAATTTACTTCCATTTTCCTTGTCACCAATAATAATCCTGGTGTTTCTGTTCATCCTTTCCAGATGTTTTGAAATATTTTGGTTCAGTGAGTCTATACTTTTATTAATGGTCGTTCATCCCACGGCTCGTTTGATGACTTGGCCCGAGCACAAAATTAAATGTCCCAATTTGATTTCTCTAAAACACATCCACCAAACACAATTGCCCTTTCTGTCAAGTAAGCCCTTAACAGTTTGTAAGTCTGAAGTGATTTTTTTTCCTCTCCCTCTCATTAGAGTTGTTCTAAGACTCTTGACATTCTCTAAATCATCTTTCCCTGAGTATAAGTGGTCTGTGAGGAAGTCGATCGATGGCAGTCTTCAGCTCTCTTGAATTTTAATGCAAATGTCTGTGGTTCCCTTAATCAAACAAAGGTTAAAAAAGGAAATCAGATTAGCTTATTACAAAAAAGACAGCAAAACCAAACAAACAAGAAAAATGTTTTCTGCATGAGGGGACTTTAGTCAATATTCTAAACAAGACTGCCACTGGAAATCAAGCTTTAAGTGTGTGGTCAGTCCTAATTTCTAAATCAATATGGACTTTTAAATATATATATATATTTTGTCTACAGCAGCCTAATAGCACTACCAATGTTCTTTTCCTCCTTTATATAAACACATTTTAAAAACCCTATAAAAAACTTTACAAATGGAATATTATATAATGAAGAGTCAGGATTTTTGTAGCGCATAAGATGCTGGCTTTGGACTTAGGAAGACTTGACTTCAAGTTCTGACTTTGAAGCCTTCCAATTGTGTGACCATAGGCAAATCACTTAATGTCTCTGTGGCCAGGTTTGAGATGAATTGCTGATCTTCACTGATGTTGGAAGCTTCCATGTTGGGAGTTTCCAACAGTGATGAAACTACAGGTCTAGACTCTTTCCTACCCAAAGAAAACAAAACATAAAAACCCACTGAAACCCCAAAATTACAAAAGTATTCAAAAACTTCCCTCTAAATTCCCCTCTAAATCAGTGTGTTTTAAATATCATGTGGTTTCTTATAATGTGATTTAGCAGTGTAAAATGGTGAGAGGCAAAGGAATTAGAAAGATTGGAATCTTTGCTTCTCCAGGGTAAGAAAAGGTATTTGATAAAATTAAATCATCTACTATAAAAGTGATGAATCCTAAAACTCAGGATGTTCTCACCCCAGTGTACCCAAATAGAGCCAGCAACAGATGGCTTTTACAGTAGGAGAGCCTTGCCCCAGGAATTCAGGACCATCATTATTATCACTGAATATTTATGGAGCATCTATGGGATGTATAGTAACTATACATTCAACAAGCTTCTGTTGACAAGTAGATTGCATTGCTAAGGACACCCTCAAATGGTCATGATAGATGCATAATGGAGCATAATTTCAAGTAGAATTTAGACTTTTCAAATGTCTAATGTCACTCATTGAAGGGTGGAATTGGGTAATAGATGCCTTGAAGATACTCACCTGCAGGGTTGTTGGAGACAGATTTTATTCCATTCCCACATGTTATTATTCATCCTTACTGATATTCCCCACTCCTACCCCTCTTCTCTTTTGTTATCGTTTCAACCAGATGAGGAAGTGGACAAATGAGCTCTCTCTGTGGTTCCTTTAATCAGATAAAGGTTAAAGAAGGAAATCAAATTATTTAATTACAGAATCCCATACAACAGAAACATCCAAAGTGAGTAAAGTCATCTTGAATGAATGAAGGAATTAAAATAAAAACTACATTTATCAGGCACTTATGATGTGTTAAACACCATGCTAAGTGCTAGAGATACGAACAGAAAAATGGAGATAGTCCTCATCTCAAGGAGCTCACACATTCTAATGGTGGAGACCACACACATGCCAGGTGTTAGCTGAAAGTCAGATGGAAACGTCCCATTGGCATTTAGGGTGCAGGAACAAAGTTGGTAGCAGCGTCCATTTTTTAACATTTTTCCCACTAATAAAATCATGCCAGTTTCTGATGTTGGACCTTTTGATGATGCCAAAGATTTTGGTGGCAAAAGCTTCTAAAGAACTTACTGTTTGTAAAGTTTTCCTAAACACTAAACTCAGAAATTTTTTTTGGGTGGAAAGGCAGATAAGATTCCCTTTCTAAAACCATAGTTTTTCACCTAAAGCGATCTTCCCTTTGAAACAATTTTATAGAGGCAGTTTATTGAAAGACATCAAGAGAATCAGGGGGGATTTCCTCTGTCAAGCACTGAGTAAAATGTTTAAGGAAGGCTATAGAATTTCCTTTTTCCTAGGCATCTTCTAAAACAGGAGATTTGTATCTTTCTTGAATAATTTAGGTGTGCTCCATCCTGAAAGCAGGATTCTGAATCAGATGACCTATAAAGGTCATTTTCGACTCTATGGCTTTTAGTGGCAGGTAGATGGTACAGTAGATAGAATGCTTGACCTAGAGTCAGGATGAGTTCAAATTTAGCATCAGATACTTGCTAGCTCTGTGACCCTTGGTGAGTCACTTACCCTCTGTTTGTTTCTTTTCCCTCAATTAATAAGTAGCTGTTTCTATAGTATAGTGGAATGAATATTGAAGAAGGAGCCCAAAGATATGGGTTCTAATCCTTGCTCTGCTCTTTTTTTTTTTTTGGTCTTTTTAGAGGGGCAAGGCAGGGCAATTGGGGTTAAGTGACTTGTCCAAGGTCACACAGCTAGTAAGTGTTAAGTGTCTAAGGCCAGATTTGAACTCAGGTCCTCCTGACTCCAGGGCCAGTGCTCTGTTCACTGTGCCACCTAGTTACCCCCTAGCTCTGCTTCTTACTAAATGTTCCTTCAATCATTATTTTTGGTTTGGACTGACCTATGACAATTAATAGGGAGCTCTGAATGAGGAAACTCCTACTATTGTAGATAGTTACCTTCTCTGCAACTTATAGTCTTGGGCAGTTGCTAAGGGCAGCTTATCCAGGGTCACACAGCCAATGTGTACAGGAATGGGACTTGAATCAAGATCTTTTTAATGTTTTGAATATAGTTCTTTATCCTCTATGCCATGCTGCCTCAATACCTGAAAATAGATACATCTTGATTATTGACTTTTTATTCCATTGTTCCCAAGACTTCTCACCTACCAAGAGCCTTTCCTTTTCTAATTAAGCAGAACCAGCCAGTACATTGGCCATGCCTGATGATGTACTGTTCGTTTCCCATTTATGTTCCACCATTTCTCTGCTGAAAGAGAGGGGAGCCTGTTTCACTACTAGTCTTCTAGTAGCATGGTGCTAGACATTGGGGACATAAAAACAGGCAAAAGGTAGTCCCTGCCCTCAAGGAACTTACAGTCTAATGGGGGGAGGGAGGGACAACAAGGAGAAGTCGAGGAGCAGGGGGAGGATGGTAGAATAGGAACAACATGGGATTTGGAGTTTGAGCGTCTGGGTTTGAATCCTGGCTCTGCCCTCTTTTTACCTGTTCACCTTTGACCAAGTTATCTGACCCCTCTGGGCCTGTTCTCTCTCCTGGGACATGAGGTCAGCATCTCCAAACTCTGGCTACTCACTCTTTGTATCAGTAAAAAAAAAAATGTTTGAGCTTGCCCTGGAGTGAGTGTGGAGCCCACCTTCGGATGAGTGCTTGCTACAGCCACGCAGAGGTCTGGAGGTGGGTGATGGTTAGATTGGGCTGTAACTTTCCTGAGGAGGGTTCAGGCTCAGAAAGGGGGAGGTTTAGAGCTTGCACAAAAGAGTGAGGGAGATAAGGGAGAAATGGTTGTTCTAGAGATAAGCTCCATCGTTGGTTGTTGCTTGATCATCAGGGTGGGATACGACCTCTCTTGGTACCCTTCTTTTGTTGAATCACACACCTCTTGGGGGTCACCCCAGGTCTCAAAGGCTCCTTCTGCTTCAGGCTCAGTTTCTTTATCTGTCAAAGCAGATGATAACCCATGCCTTGCTGACTTCATTGGATTGTTGTGGATATCTAATGAGCTAACGAGTGTGAAGGTGTTTTGAAATCCATGTACACAAGGTTAATACATTAGGCCATATAGATACAGGAAGCAAATGCATTTTAATGGTTGTTTAATCTTTTAATCTCAGACTGTTTTGCCTGAATAACCAGAACACTTGGAAGATAAAGTTGGAAATAACGAGTTCGATCGTATTGTAATATTTCTCCTTTGTCGGCAGCAATACATTTTAACTCTCATCTAGATGGCTCTGAGGCTAGTTCACCATTGACTGGAGTTCAAAGAACCAACCCCTGAGCTTTGATGTATGTGCATATTTTCTATTTTTGCCCCAAGACAGTGGGAACCAGGATTGAAAAAAATAGAAGCTGGAATCATCCAAGAGAGAGCAGCACGCACTGAGGCAACATGTGTGTAATTATACTGCTTGGGCTGACTGCACTTCCAGATGTCTTGTAAATTTAACATGCTTCCTCATAATGAAGGGTGACCCATTGTGGCTTGTGGATTAGATAATCAGTAATTAGATTTGTTCACATGCCTGTCTGGAAGTATATTGTAAGTTACATAGCCCGGACTCATCTGGGTTTACTCCGTTGTCCATTTGGGCTGCCCTCTTTGTGAAACTCCATTCATGCCTGCATTAAGTGAATTCAGATCCTCCCACTTGAGAATGCAGCAGGCTTCCAGAAGGGCCATGCTGTTCCCCTTTAGGACCATACCTTGATATATAAGCTGTATGGTGGTAGTTCAGTAAATAGAGCTGTGGGCTTAAAGTCAGGAAGATCTGAGTTTGAATTCCAATTCACATACTTCAAAGCTGTGTGAGTCAAGCAATTCAATTCAATTCAATAAAAATTTATTAAGCACCTACTATGTGTCAGGCACAGTGCTAGACATTGGGGACATAAAAACAGGCAAAAGGCAGTCCCTCCCCTCAAGGAGTTTACAGTCTAATGGGGTGAGGGAGGGACAACAAGCAAACAAACATATATACATATATACACACACACATAACATATACATACACATACATACATTAATACATACATATATACACAATATAAATATATACACATATACATACATATATGTACATACATATATAACACACACATACATATATATACATATATATGTATATATATATACATATATACACATATATCGTGTCACTTAATCTCTCTGGGACTCAGTTTCCTTATCTGCAAAATGAAGGAGATGGACTCGGTGTTCCCTAAGGTCTCTTCCAGTTCTAAGTCTATTGTTCTATGACCATATGGAGGAAATCAGGGTGAAAGTCCCTCTCCTTGAGGAAAATCAGGAGTGATCTCTTTCTGTCAAATAGTTTAAGTTCAGAAAAGGAAGTCCACCTGGCACCAGGGATAGTTACCATCAATAGAGCTGAGGGAGGAGGAAGGGAATGAGAGGATTGACCTTCGTTGGTCCAAGCATTCTCAAACATGTGATTTATGGATGTCATCAAGGAGTTCTTACCCTTTCCCCAATTTATGTGACTGGAGCCCCTCAGCAGCTAAGAGAACTTCAAGTATACAAAAAAAATCAATAAATATTTACTGATTACCTATTGGGACCCAAGCACTATAATGTATCTTTCAGGGAATATGAAGAATTGGAAGACAGAATCTCTATCCTCAAGGAGATCATAAATCATACAAGAGCCTTTTTGAGGTAGGGAGGAGAAGGCAGGAGTGGTCTGGTCCTGTGATTTCCTTGGTTTAGGGTAATATTGTCAAACTCAAATTGAAACGGGAGACACTAAAACAGGATCCCCTCAGGCTCCATATTAATTGATTTAGAAAACCACATATTAACATCATCTATGTTCTATCATATTTTTATTTATTTTGTTAAATATTTCTCAGTTATATTTTGACCTCCTTTGAACTTCACTCAGGAGTATGCACCTGAAGGTCCCTGTTTGATACCTTTGGTGTAGGGAACTAACTGCAATAAAATTTCCCTTCACCAATGCAGAACTTACCTACAGCTTAGAGACTTATCTAAGAGTGTGGAGGGGTTAAATGAGTTGCTGGCAGTTACACAACTAATATATATTGGAGGCAGGAATTGAATCTAGGTCTTATTACTCCCCGAGTCAAGCTTATATCCACTATCCTGTGCTCAATCTGAAGATACACAGACAAGATAAGGCACCTATCGATGGCCAAATGAATGATACAGAGAGTGAAGGATAACTGTGCCCCAATGGGCTGTATAACAGGATCATAGGAACCTTGGAGGCCATTGAGTCCAACCCCCTAATTTTATAAATGAGGAAACCAAAGCCCATGAAACCCAACAGAGGTTAAGTGATTTGCTTAAGGTCCTATGATTACACATATATAACCTATATCTAATTGCTTACTATCTTAGGGAGGTGGGAGGGGAGAGAAGGAGAAAACGTGGAACTCGAAATTTTGTGAAAAATGAATGTAGAAATTGTCTTTGCATGTAATTGGAAAAAATAAAATACTATTAAAAGTAAAAAGACCACATTGCTGCTAAATGTGACTGTATGAGGCAGGGTTTGAATTCTGATCTTCCTCAGTCAGCACCCATCTCTTTAACCTCTTGTTGCCATTTATCTGTCATGATGACTGGTCAAGGTTATGTAGATTGGAAGGGGGGGGGAATAAAGTTGGGAATACAGCACACTTGATGGGGGAGGCACAGCTTGTCTAGTTTGACTAAAGAAGAGGGAGGAACGGGAGATGAGGGTACAAAAGTTGGTTAGGACCAAAGGGCAGTCTTGAGTGCTGAGTTAGGAAATTTGGACTTTGTCCTAAAGGGAACGGGGAGCCAATTTCTAAGTGGAGGAGGCTCGATCTAGATCTCGTTTTAGGAAAATCAGTCTATTTGGTTGCCTGGTAGATTAGGGGTGGGAGAGAGAGAAACTAGAGTTGACTAAGAGGCCATTGTAATAGTCCAGTCATAGGCTGTGACCTGTGGGCAAAGTGGTGTAATGCACAGAATACTGGGTTGGGAGTGGGGAGACCTGGGCTTAAGTACCAGAGCTTCACTTAACCCCAATTGCTTAAAAAAATGCGGAGCTGATATTTGATAGTTGGATGACAGTCATTCAATATCTCTGACTTTTGGAACCTTCCTCTATAAGATGGGAAGAATATGCAGACCATCTACCTCACTGGGTTGTGATGAGGAAAGCTCTTTATAAACCAAGTCTCCCTTCTCCCAGTGTGGTTATCTTTGTTGTCCTGTTACGTCCCACTCTTCATGATCCCGTTTGGAATTTTCTTGGCAAGGATACTAGAGTGGTTCACCATTTCCTTCTTCAGTTCATTTTACAGATGAGGAAACTGAGGCAGACAGGGTTGAGTGACTTGCCCAGGGTCACACAGCTAGTAAGTGTCTGAGGCAAGATCTGAACTCAGGAATTTGAGTCTCCCTGACTCTAGGCTTTGCACTGAGATCCACTATATCACCTAGCTGTCTTAGTGCTATCTTAGTGGAGATAATTTCTGGTTCAAGCTGAGTCCTTGATGGGGAAGGAGTACTCCAGGCTCTCTACGCAAGGTTTGACTAATTTTTCACCACATGTCAGTTCCACAGTGAACACATGTAGCAGATATCAAATAAATTAATTTATCCAAGTCAAGAGCAAGCAGAAATTAGAGAAGGTATGCAGATGAGAGCATACCAAATAAGATAAGAATGTAC
>CM053581.1:527729822-527820665 GCA_028627135.1 Pseudochirops cupreus | reverse complement strand
GAGAGAGAGAGAGAGAGAGAGAGAGAGAGAGAGAGAGAGAGAGAGAGAGAGAGTAAAGCTCACTCAAAGAGAAATTCCCTGAAGTGCCTAGTGCCACAAACTGTGGATCCCTGGGATATGTTTGAGGTGCCAGCTTCTCTACATGTTGAGTTCTTCTCATCATCTTTCTCTCCCTTTAGGGACCTCTCCCTGAAGAGAATCTGTCTGTCTTCTTTCTCAAAGCTGGAAGCCAGAAGACCACATCTCTCTTCTCCCAGCTCTGTCCTCACACCAGAGAGGGACGCTGAATAATCAGTTTCCATCACTGAGAAGAGTCCCTTATGCAAATGGATTTTTAGCCACCTACAACTTTCTATCCACTCAGGCAGTTTCCCATGCTTTTGATCCATTCCTGTGTCTGTCACATCGAGACACTCCTGCCCCATAATCCATAGAACTCTCCTATTTGGTCCACAAATTGACAACTAAGTAACATAGTGGAGAGTGCCCTGGATTTGGGGTCAGGAAGATCTGAATTCAAATCCTGTCCTAGGCACTTCCTGGTTGTGTGATCCTAGTCACTTAATCTCCCCTAGCTCTGGTTTGCTCATTTGTAAAATGGGGGTAATTATAGCACCTACATCACCGAGTTGTTATGAAGGGCAAATAGGATAACGTATAAAAAAAAGCACTTTGCAAACCTTAAATGCTAGCTTTATTATTTTTATTATTATTAATTACTAATGATTAATAACAGATAAAACTATTATCTTTCCTGTAGGTAGTCATGCTTTAATGGTGTGCTCTTAGAAACATAAAGTTAGGATTCAAAGGAATAAATCTCTAGTTGTAGAATTTCAGGCGCTGTCGGAGTGTGGGCAAACACCATTGAAATCACATGAAGTCAGGCATACCTTTCAGCCAGAGTACTCTGAGCTGTAAAGAGGCAGCTCTGGTTAGATTATTACATCAAGAAATTAAGCATACCACTAACTCAACCCTCTCACACATTTATAGGAGCAAAGCATAATGGGAATACTCCACAAATACCAACTGCGTTCCATACTTAAGCATTCCTAGGACAAAATAAACCAAAATGCAATAGGAGAAAGAGAAGACAAGTCTGATTACCTCCCCTGCAAGCTTTCTGTAGGCCTGCAGAACTCATCCAAATTTCTGTCAGTTGTAGGCATGCCTACACATCACTGGCATGGCTGGCTTTGTTACTTTAGTCACTCAAGTAACAACTCTTACTGAAGGGGGTCTAAAAGACCAGACTGATAGTCAATTCTATGCCCTAGCAAATAGGCTGATGGTGAGGTTCCAGTGTATTTTTTTTTACCTGTTTTTCAGATTAGGAAAGAAGGCAAAGATAGATTAAATAGTTTACCAGAAGTCTTGCATCAAGCTAGTGGCAAAGCTCACGGCCTCCTAAATTTTAGGGTGTTTTTAGTGTAGCAGCAAAACATCCAGGCGTCTTTAAATATTTCCAAATATTTCCAAATGTTTCTTTATTATCTGGGAACATCTGGATGTTGGGTGATTTTTTTTTTTTAACATTTTGCCCCTTTGTTTTGGCACTGGATAGACACAGCCTTAGTCTCTTGCTTGGTCTGTTGAGACTAATGCAAAGTCACGCTGTTTGTAAAAGTATGTTACTGAGTTGCTTTTTTGCAACTAATTATTAAAGTTGAAGCACAAGGGAAAATTTGTTCAAGCCAGATGCTAACGGATTTAGCACGTTGGCAAGTAACACTGGCTTTTTCTTACCAGAGGTGGATTTACAAAAACTCTGGAGAATATGGTGCTTTTTAGATCGGCATTGTACATAGATTATCTGCCAAAATGCCAGTGTATTCTTTATTTAGCAGTTTTGCAAATAAGCTACTTGATCTCTTCAGAGAAATGAATAAGCATTACCCTATTCCTTGGACTTTTGGCCAAGAGTTGTTTTTGCTTTTCTAAGACAGAAAGTTGCTTAGAGCTCATAGCACCTGACTTGGATAGAAGCACTAGCTCAGGAAGGTTAATAAGAAACAAAGGCACTGCCCCTTGGAATAGCCAATACTTTTCAAAATTAGATTCTTTCATCATAGTTCATGTTTGGGACAAGAAAAGAGATGCCAAGTTTCTAGTCAAGTTCATAGGATTTAGAGCTAGAGTAGCTCTCTGAGATCTGGGTCAATTCATTTTACAGAAAGGATGGTAGTTCAGAGACTTGTCCAACATCTCCCGTGTATTAAGTAATGAAGCTGGAATTCTACCCCAGATCTTCTGATTCCAAAATCTAGGGCTCTGTCAGCTCCATCCAGCTGTAAGGAAATGGGAGGGGAGAGTTACAAGGGCAGCTTACCTTTGCCCTATCTCTACAGACAAGGTTTCTGCAAACATCAAAGGAAAACTCAGTTCCTTTCATGTGGATTCATGTACCTTTTTTTATAGGAATTAGTTAACTATAAGCAAAAGGCTTAGGCATTTTGGTATACAGGGGCTATTGACCAGTCTTCTCCAACTTCCTCAATTTTGGATGACCCTAGAAGAAGGGAAAAGTGGGGAAAATGATGTCTAATCTGTGACTCCTTCCACCAGCATGAGTGAGGGCCTCAGTCTGATAGTCACAGTGCCAGACGTCATGAACCTTCTCTTTGCTGTCATTGGGTGGCTTCTATATTGCTCCCATTACCCCACAGATGTTACTGTCACCAGGTCTAGCCTCACAAGGAGGTAGATTAGGTATGTAATGAGATCTGAGGTGGTAATGGTACTTCCCTGCAAAAAATATCTTCCCCACTGACCTGTTATATAGTGCCTGAAATTCCACTGTTCTCAATCTTTGTGTGAAAGGTGACAGTGTGCTGGTGGAAAGAAAGCATAGAACTTGGAATCAGGAGACTGGGATCTTATAATCTGGCTTTGATACTCACTTAGCTATGTGACTATGGGCAAGTCACTTCATTTCCCTTGTCTCTTTTTCTTCATCTACTAAAGGGAGGGCAATATTACTTAGACTGTCTACCTCTGGGCTTAGTGTTTGTTTTTGGAGGAAGGTGGTTTGTAAACTCTAGAGTTATGTAAGTATAAGTTATGATGACAAGTCATCTATTAGAAAGAGTATAACCAAAGGACCAGAATTAAAATCCTTACTCTACTGCTTGCTATGTCTGTGACTTTGGCCAAGTTAACTTCTCTGGGCCTCAGTTTCCTCATCTGTAAATTAAGAAGTTTGGACTAGATGACCTTTAAGACTTTATTCAGATCCTATGTTCCTAAAATACAACATGTTATTAGAGGTAATGCCTTAAGCCACCAAAGAAGTTTATCAACATGTTTTCCAGTCATGATATCTATCTATATGTAAGGTCTTGTGGTAATGTGACATAGGACAGGAATTTGAGTGTACTGGGGAACCAGCCTCAGAATTGGAGGAAGAAGCCCTGAAATGGGATGTGATGAACTTGGTCTACTCTGAAAATTTTCCAAAGGCTAAACCTGGCCTTCATTTCCACTTAGGAGCAAGTAAGGTTTTCTGTACTTTAATCTAGAGTAGATATTGTGGTGGTTGCTGTAGTCATAGAACCTTACCACCCAAATTCCAACTCCATGGGTGGGCCTGCCAACAAGAATAGTTGGGAATCATGGTGTTAAGGCTCTTTTCACCACCCAATGGCCCTGACTCCTTGGTTAGATGTGTCCCACTGTATACACTCTGCCTTTAGACCTCAGTGGGAGTTTAGTTTTTAGTTCTGGGAACTACAGTTTAAGATGGAAATTGATAGACTGGAACGTGTCAAAGAAGATGGTGACTGGGAAGGCAAAAGGTCTCGGATCCATGGAAGATCAATTGCATAAGCATGGAGAAGAGAAGACTTGGGAGGAACACGATACCTGAGTTCAATTATTTTAAGGGCTTTACGCGGAGAAAGAATTATCCTTGTTCTGTTTGGCTCCAGAGAGCAAAACCAAGAGCATTGGGTAGAAATTGCAAAAATGGCTCCTGAGGTGTCTTCCAATTCATAAATTCTATAATTCTGGTTGGTGTTCTCCAGGGCACCATGCATGGCTCCATTCCTCACCTCCTATGTGGATTGTCAGTCTGCCTCTTAGGCTGCTGAGCTCATATATTTTCTTCTTGACTTCCCTGCCTTGGCATGAGCCAACATACTTGGTATTTGATTCCGCTAATAACAACCCAGATATTTTTATGATGGGGAAATATAAATGGCAGCATCACTTACCCCAGAAGAGTGAAATAAATAAATAAAACTTGTTTAAAAATTAAAAAAAAATATATTTTCAGTGAATGAGCCACACACACTCTGCATCCTGACCATAAAACATCACACATTGTTAAGGAGTTATAAATAGTGTGTGGAATCAATCTGTAGCACTGCTGTCTTAAACAGGCTCTTTAAACTCTCATAATGATTTAATATAAAAACATTCTCTGCGCACCTGCCTCATGCAATACAATTATTTTCCCTGGTGAGTGTTGGGCGATTCCTTCTCCCTGTTTAAACGAGGCCTGTGTTTTCTCCTTTTTTCCAGGATACTGGATACTGATCCCACCCTTTTTTTTTCCAGTAGCTTATGTTTATCTTTTGAATTAGATACGCCTTGGAGTGATTTTATCCTCTGCTTATTCTGCTGGCGCGGCATCTGGAAATGTGATTAGGTAGAGGGGGAGCTGCCTCACAGAGGTGCCCTTCTCTCCAGTAGAGCTAAGGGATTGGGAGATCTCCCTGGGCTCTCAGTGTGGATAAGTACAGAACTAGTGTTTCTACTGAAGGGCATTAGGGCTGTTTTTATAATGAGGAAATAATTTGTATGTGAGGAGCAAACATCACCCCATATCTCTTTTCTCTGGTTTTAATTTTAAAAGGCAAGGCAATACCAATCATTTCCTTCATTCAGACATCCAAATAACCCATTTCACTAAACGGTGCTGGGGGGCGGGGATGGAGAAATATAACAGGAATATATTGTTAAAAAGGAGAGTGTTGAAGTCTTTTAGTTGGTCAATTTTGAATCATGAATCAGACACTGAGTAGAGCATTGGATAGGAAGCCAGAAGACCCAGGTTTTAATTCTGTTTCTGCCACTGATTGTGAATCTGTCCCTGAGCTAGTTGCTCAAACTGTCTGATCCAGAGTTTCCTCATTTAGTCTCCTTAATTGGTTTCCTTGCTTCCATTCCCTGCCTCTTCTAAAGTGAATACCCCGCTAGCTGCCAAACAGATCCACCCAGGCTTCATCCTGCTCACCCAGGACAGCTGGGACTAACCAGCGTGGGCATCTTGTAAGCTGCCCTACCTCTGTTTGCTTCTCTCCACCAGGAACAACAACTCTTCAGACCTCAAGAGACTGTTCCCAGACCCTGGAGGAATTAATCTACTCCTAATTTGGGGGCTTCTCCTGGAGTAGACAGAGCTGCCCACGCTGGAGGGTCAGCGGGTCAATCTGGAAGGTCAGTGGATCAATCCTTACTTCATTCCTCTAACTGACTGGCCCCAGACCTGAGACCATACTTCATTCCGTCCAACCATCAATCAGGAAGGATAGAATATCTAGCTATTTACTCAGCCTACCTCCTCCACACCCCTTTTCATGTTTTGATCAAATCAACACTATCATTGTTGCTCTAAAGGCAATGACTGTCCACTTCTTTAAAGCTCTGACAACCATCCTTGAGACTGTGGAAGTCTTTTGTCTAGGCCCTAGACTAAAGATCCTGAGAGAAATGATTATTAATAATCAATTAATATTGGGAAGACCCAGAATTTATTCCCAATTTCCCCATTAAAAGCCCAGTCCTTGTGAAGGACATTGCTGATAGATGAGATTGCCCAAATCCTCTGGGTACATGCTTCTCACCCCATCCAACTAGAAGACCTTACAAAGAGAATATAATATAGGTGGAATTCTTACCCCACCAGGTAAATTGTTCATTGACCAGCATGGAGGGTAGATCCTTTTGTATAGATTGCCCTAGGTGGGAGTGTTCTGACTTGAGATGAGTCTCTGCTTGTCTAAAAGTGACATGATCAAAGTCATATCACCAACTTCTAATTTGAAAAAACCCACCTCTCATTATAATATTCATCCTCTCATTAATTGTTAACCAATCAGTTGATTTCTGCCTGTCTGGAACACCCACTCTTCCAAGGATGTATAAGAGTTGAGCAGCTGCCATGATTCATCTTTGGTTTATGAGAGAAAGCCAGTGACTATATTAATTATCTGTTATCCATAATTAATAAAATTGATTGTTAATTACTCAGAAATTATGTCTTTTGGACATTTCATGTGTCACAATCTCTTTCTTGGCCACCACTCGCAGACATGTACAGTAGAATGCAAGCCCCTTGAGGGTAGAGGCTGTCTCACCTTTATATTTGTATTCTTAGCCTGGCACAGTGCCTGGCACAATTGTTGGTTACTTGTTAATAGCTTGTAATCACACCACTCCCCTACCCCAGAATCTTCGGCATTTAAAGCCCTCTACAAACATGACTCTTACCTACCATTCTGGTTTTACTTGAGATAGGTTGAATCCCCAATTTAACTCAAAGGGAAATTCCCCCAAATCTCTCCCGAGGCAGGCTGGAAATTAAGGACATGTCAAGGAGCTGGCTCTGCACTGCATTAACTATCTTATAGGGCAGTTTTAAGGAAAATCCTTGGCAAACTGTAAAGCACTAGGTAAATAAGAGCTATTACTAATTTGATTCAATTCACATTTATCAGTTGCCTACTATGTGCCAAGTGCTAGGCTAGGAGCTAAATTTGTCCCTGCCTTCGAGGAGCTTGCGTTCTACCAGGGAAGAGGGGCAATGGAGCATATGTGCGGACGAGCAGATTTGAAATCGAAAGCAGATACAAATGTGCTTTGTGGGGAAGACCCCTAGGGGCTGGGGGAGGCCCAGAGAACGAGGCTGCCCTTGAGCCAAGCGGATTGCAGGAGGCAGAAGCGAGAAGGGAGAATAGTCTGAGAACGGTGGACAGCTTGGAAAAAGGCAGGTCATGGGCGGAGAACCAGAAAATGCCATGGTCCCGTCTCACCAACATGGGGAGCGTTTGGGAGGAAGTAGTAGAAAATCAGTCTGTTTAGGTAGTTTGGAAGGCAGATGGTGAATAACTTTAAATGCTCAAAGGAGGAATCTATAGGGAATACGGAGCTATCATAATTTCTTGAGCTTTACTGCAAAGGATGTCACATGGGAATTTCAGGTATCATGAAAGGACCAGTTGGGGCATTGTATTTGGGAAGGGGCTTTTAACGTCCCCCAAACCTTGCTATGTAATATGATTGCTTATTCTGCCTGAACCCAGGCTCAGGCTGGATCATAGATATAAAACCATTTTGTCTGTGTTTATGAACTTGGACTGGGCAAGCTCATGCAGGCTGTAACTTGAGCCATTAGAAGGTTTCCACGATTCTTCCGAGGTTCCCACACACTTTTCTTTTTGGAAGAGTTGGGGGGGGGGAAGGTTCTGGGGATGTTTAATTGTAGGGCATGAATTTTTAACAGGGGAAAAAAAACTACATGAATAAAATGAGTAAAGGAAAAGATTTATGAAGCTCTCATGAAATTTACAGGAAAAGTCTGTGAAAGGGCAGCATTTATCATCCTTGGTATTGAGTGGTTAAAAGTGAATCTCTTTACCTTTGTTTTATCTGGCACACTTATGGCATATGTTTATTTATTAATGAAAATTCCTGAAAGCAAATGTAACAGACGTATTCATGCATCTTCATAACCACTTAGCTCTACAACTTTGTATCTTTATTACCTGTCTTCAGAGACTGTTTAGATACTGTAGCTTCCAGGAAAATGTAAGAAAAAAAATGCTTTTGCTTACTTAAAAGGTTGTTATTCCATGAAAAATTTATTTAAAGGCATGAGAAGCAAAGATACCAGTGTTTCCAGGTTTGTGTGTGTGATTAAAAGGATGTTTCCCTGCCTCCTTAGTAGATTTGTAGGGTGCAATTTTCTGTTCCTTCAGAGTCAGATGGACTCCTTTTAGATGGGGTCAACGAGGTTGGCAAAGGGAAATGCAAAGGAGTTGAAGTGCCTTTCCATGTGTCTGCTTCTCTTCCAGACTAGATCAGGTCAGTTCAGAATGTTGAGGGTGCACATTCTATGATTTACTTGACTGGAACCCCCCATGATTTACCCCTTGCAGTCTTGGGAACTGCTAGTGGGCACCAAATGCGTCTACCATGGATACTGGATGAGGGGAATGAGAATGTTAGGATGAAGTATGAGACCTTAAGGACTGCTGAGAGGAAATGTGGAGAAAATGTACATTCCCCCTATTCCTGTGTCTGAAACTGCTACTTCTGAATTGGGAAAAAAAATGTTTTTATTCTGAGAGCAGGAGAAACGTTGTTGGGTTTTTTTTGAGTCTGGCTTTTAAAGCCCTATAAAATCTGACTTGGTGTTCTTATACCCTTCCCATTCTCTCTAATCCAATGAAACCGTCCTTCTTGCTGTTCCTCACACAAGATACTCCTATCTCCCCACTTTGGTGACCTCTCATGCTTGGAATTCTCTCTCTCTCTCTCTCTCTCTCTCTTCCCCCCCTTTCTTCTCTCTCTCTCTCTCTCTCTCTCTCTCTCTCTCTCTCTCTCTCTCTCTCTGTGTCTCTGTCTCTGTGTCTCTGTCTCTGTCTCTGTGTCTCTGTCTCTGTCTCTCTGACTCTGTCTGTCTGTCTCTCCCCCGCTTTCTCTTTCTGTCTCTCCCTCTCTCTCTCTCTCTCTCTCTCTCTCTCTCTCTCTCTCTCTCTCTCTCTCTCTCACCTTTTGCCCTTCCCACTGTAGGCTTCCTTCAAGTCTCAGCTAAAATTTCCCTTCTTCCAGAGGCTTTAAAGTTAATGCCCTCCCTCTGTGGTTAACCATTATAGATCTTGTATGTACATAGTTGTTTACCAGTTGTCTCTCCCATTAAAATGTGAGCTCCATGAGGGCAAAGCCTGTGATTTTATTTTGTTTTTTTGCCTTTCTGTGTATCCTTACCACTTAGCACAGTGTCTGGAATGTAGTAGGTGCTTAATAAATGCTAGTTTTGAGTGAGACACCTTAAAATGGCGTTTGTATTACTTCATTCCTCAGCTACCCAAGGAAGAGAAGACATGTATGGAGGTCGAACAAAACTAATAATGCAGATGATTTTTATTCATAAATGATATCTAAAATTCTACAAGTCAGTTATCAAGATCATATATTGCATTAATTTCTAAGCAACATGCTCTAATTAATAACTGTACTTCGAAGTACTTAGCTTCTTTTATTATTATAATGGGATCTTGGATTCAGCGCTAGGAATCTTAGAGATCATTTCTTCCAATCCCCTCATTTTACAGATGAGAAAACTGAGGCCCAGAGAGGTTCAGTAGCTTGTCTAAGGTCACATAGGCAGAAAGTATCAGAGGTAGGATTTGAACCCAGGTCTTTGGATTTCAGAGTTATAGCTCTTTCCACTGCCTCACGTTGCCCCCTCTAGTGGAAGGGCATGTGATGTGGTTGGTGTGGGCACTGCCTCTTCCCGCACAGCTCTCAACTCCTCTACAACTTAGTAGGTGACCTTTGAGAGCTTCTGACAGGCCTGTCAACTTGGCCATGAGCCTCGGAGCTTAGCTGGACTGGTCCTCAGACAAGAGACATCCAGAGTGTCAGTATCCCTGGGCTTGGACTTGAAGCCCACCTGGCTTAGCAGGACTTGTCAGAGCTTGTGCTCTGTGGGTGTGGTTTTCAAGGTTAAGATTTTTTTTTTTTAAGATTTTAAAGATTAAGCACTAAAAATCAATGACTACTAGTAAAGGGAATAATGGTGGTTAATGACTTACATTTACATAGCATTGTAAGGTTTTCAAAATGTTTTCCTCATAACATCCCTTTGAGGAAGCTGAAGGCAGCTAGGTGGTACAGTGGATAGAGCAGTGGGCCTAAAGTCAGGAAGACCGAGTTCAAATTTGCCCTGGGGTACTCAGTTTCCTCATTTGTAAAATGGAGTTAATATTAGCAGCTACCTTCCAGGAGTGTTGTGAGGATCAAATAAGATCTTATTTTCGAGGTGCTTGTCATACAGTAGTATCTGGCCCATAGTGAATGCTATTTAAATGATTATTACTTTGGGAAATAGTTAATGAAACTTATGTGTGTATATGTATCTACATCTACATACATATGTATATATACACACGTACATGTGCACACACATACCATAATATATATCTACATCTACAGATATATGTATATATACACATGTACATGTGCATACACACACCACATTTCAGCCTTCAAGTAGCTTTTGTGAAACAACGATTATATCTCCTATCTCAATAATGAATTTATGATCCACCGGCAATTGAAGAATGCTGGACTTACTACTTATCTGTGTAAACACGCAGAAGTTTTAATCTGGTACTGCCATGTCCTAGTTCATAATTTCCCCTGGAAAATTTTATTTCCTCTGTTAGAACAATCCCATTGAAGGAAGTATTACACTCAGTTATTTTGGAGGGCTGATGTAATTTTAATTATTATTAATTATTAATAAATTATTACTCACGTTCATTTGCAAAAAAATAAAAATAAAACATAAATGATGATTATTATATTATAAGTAGTCAGTCAGCAGCAGTTTAAAAGCACTGTGCCTGGGACTAGGGAGGGAAAGACAGAAGTGAAATATGTGCTTGACCTGAAGGAGTTTAATGATGAAGACAACATGAATGAATACCTATGTGTGTGAATGTGTGTGTATAAATAAATTTTAAAATGTATGTATGATATATGTATATATACACATATATTCCTGTTGTTTTCCTCATCTTAAACACATATATGTAGATATGTGTTTGTGTTGTTCATTTGTTTCATTCTTGTCCAACTTTTTGCAGCCCCATTTAGGGTTTTCTTGGCAGATACTGGAGAGGTTTGCCATTTCCTTCTCCAACTCATTTTACAGATGAGGAAATTGGGGCAAATAAGGTTAAGAGACTTGCCTAGGGTCATACAGCTAGGAAGTGTATGAGGCCACATTTGAACTGAGGAAGAGGAGTCTTCTTGGCTTCAGCCCTGGTACTTTATCCACTGTACCACCTAGTCGCACATTTGTGTGTGTGTGTGTATGTGT
Source organism: Pseudochirops cupreus (assembly GCA_028627135.1). Classification (NCBI taxonomy): domain Eukaryota; kingdom Metazoa; phylum Chordata; class Mammalia; order Diprotodontia; family Pseudocheiridae; genus Pseudochirops; species Pseudochirops cupreus. Next base: position 527,809,549 of record CM053581.1, on the reverse strand, counting down.
GTATGTGTGTGTGTGTGTGTGTGTGTGTGTGTGTGTGTGTGTGTGTGTGTGGAGAGAGAGAGAGAAACAGAGAATACATTTACGCACACACACACACACACATGCATCAAAAGCACATAATCTGTACAGATTGAATACAGTGTGGCTTAAGTAGAGATAATAATCTGAAGATTATGCTGGGCTTTAGGCAGGAGGTGTCCCTTGAGCTGAGTCTTGAAGGACACTGGGTATTCCACAGGTGAGGTGAGGAAGGAGTACATTCCAGAGAGAGGGGATAGCCAGCAAAAAGGCGTGAAGTTGGGATATCTCAGAAGGTCTTTTGAGTAGATTAGTGAGTAGACCAAGCTGGCCTATTTTAACGAAAAATAAGCAGTCCTGCTGACCTACTTGTCGGCCTACTTGTACAGAATACAGTAAGGGAAGGATATTTAAGTAGCATTATCTCCATTTTACAGGAAGGATAACCAAAGCTCAGAAAGTTTAAATGACATGCTCCAGATCTCATAGCTAATAAATGTCAGGCGTAAGATTTGAACTCGGTTTTCTTTCAACTCTAAGCCTCACACCCTTTCCACTAACTATGTCTTGGATGTATCTTTAGCAGTTTATCAAAATCAAAGCAATTTTAAAATGAGAGATTAGAACTCTTCAGGTATCAAGGTAACTTTAAGAAAGAAGCTTAGAAACTGATTCCCTGCAATAGTCCATTGGTACTGGAATAGATAGAAACACAGCAAAATTTCACCTGGTTATAAGCCAAGGGACAGGGGCTAGAGTTAGTAACCTCACCTGGGACAAACCAAATGCCTGGATTGTAGAGAGAGCTGGGTTGAAAAGAACTTTGCATTTGGAGGAGGTGGGTTTGAATCCTTTTCTTTGATCTAAACAGGTGGCACAGTAGATATATAGCTCAGGACTTGAAATTAGGGAGACCTGCTTTTCTGAGTTCAAATCTGTCCTCAGACACTTCTTAGCTGTATGACCCTGGGCAAGTCACCTTCCCCTGTTTGCTTCAGTTTCCTCACCTCTAAAATGAACTAGAGAAGGAAATGGCAAACCATTCCAGTGTCTTTGCCAAGAGAACCCCAAATGGGGTCACGAAGAGTCAGACATGACTAAAGCAACTCAGCAATAGATAATAGACAAGTCACGTAACATCCCAGGGCCTCATTTATTTGTAGAATGAGGGAGCTGGACCAGATGGTTTCCAACATCCCTTCTCACTCTAAATCTAGAGTACTTCTCTCTGTTTCATTCATATAAATCCTATGTTCTTGCTGAGACCTCATACTCCATTAGGGCAGGTACTGCTTTATACTAAAATCTGACATGCTAATTGAGCACATCAGCTACTCAATGGAAGGGCCTGTTTCATTTTTCGTTTTTGTATCCTCTGTGCCTAGCATAGTTTCTGGCACATAAATCTTTTCCCCTCATGGCACCATTTGACATTGTTGGTCATCCTTTTCTCTTAGATAACTTTACTGGTTCTCCTCAGACTTTGATCCTTTGAAGTCTTCCTTGCTGGTTCATTCACATCATTCCCTCTAACTGGGGCTGTACTGCAGGGCTTTGTCCACGGTCTTCTTTCTGTCTATACCCTTTCTTTCTTTTTATGGAACCATCAGTTCTCATGGGATTAATCATCATCTTTATATAGATGGCTCACAGGACTTATAAATCTAAGTGGAATCTTTCTCTTGAATTCTTGTCCTGCCTCACCAACTGCTTGTTGGATATGGCAAACTGGATGTCTTAAACACCTCTAAAATTCAACATATCCAAAAGAGAACTCATTATCTTTCCCTCCAGACCCTTCCCTTCTGCCAATTATCCCTGTTTCTGTTGAGAACTTCATAATTCTTCCATTCTTCAAGGATTGCAATTTTGGCATTACCATTGACTCCTGACTTTGTCTCACCACATAGCCAATCAATTGCTAGATCTTACCGCTTTTAACTCCTCAACATCTTACAGCCAACACTTTTTTCTTTTTTTTTTTTATCAGGCCATTATTTTTTGCCTGGATTATTGCAGGAGGTGGTCATCTTTCTGCCTCTAGTCTCTCCCCATTCCAATCTACCCTCCACACAGCTGTCAGTGACTGTCCTAAAGGGCAGATCTGACCATGTCAGTCACTCCTCTGTTCAATGAGCACTAGTTCTTTTTTTTTTTTTTTGAGGGCAAGTGGGGTTAAGTGACTTTCCCAAGGTGACACAGCTAGTAAGTATTAAATGTCTGAGGCTGGATTTAATGAGCACTAGTTCTAGCCCTATTGACTATAGGATAATATATAAACTCCTATGTTTGACTTCTAAAGATGTTTATAACTTAGTCTCAGTCTGTCTCTCCAGCTTCATTAAAAATTCTTCTCTTTTCCATTCTCTGTGATCCAGTCACTCTGTTCCCTTTCTTTCAAGATGAAACTTAGGCATCACACTTTTCCTCACAATGCTTTTCCTGTTCTTCACAAAGGCTAGTACTTTCCCTAACTATTTTTACTTAATTATCTTTTATCTATATTCTATTTATTCTCATTATGTTTATTCTTCATAGACATATATATATATATATATAAAAGTCTCCCTTGATAGAATGAATATAAGCTCCTGAAGCATAAGGAGTATATCTTTCTTTTTTGCCATTGTATCCACAACATCCAGTAGTCAAGATTAATTATTAATAAATGCATATTGATTGATTTATAATAGGTGCTTAATAAATACTTATTGGTTGATTGATAGTGGGTGTTTAATAAATGTTTATTGAATGAACGAAATGAACAAATCCTATGAAGTTAAGTTGTAGGCAGGAAGGGAGACAACATGATATACTAGTGAAAAGAACACTGGGGAAAAAAAGAAAGAGCCCTGTACTAGCTATTGAAATTCCAAAGGAGTGACTTGTTCCACGTAAGATTGGTCTCAAAGGAAGACATTCATACTTATTAGTGAAAGACTCCTCAAAGTAATAAGCACTGAAGAGTAATTGGGTGCTACTTTTGTCTTTCATATTCAGCATTTTGAGGAATCTTTGGGTTTCTTTCATTTTAGAATTAAAAAGAGTTCAGATGTTGTCAGGAACAACAATTCAGTAATAAACAGGTAGGAAAATTCATAAATATTATAGGCAGTACATAAGAGGCTGCTGGTCCCAAATATTTAGATTTTGTGAACCCTCAGAATTTAAGGGAAAGGCCTTATTATCTTCTAAAATTGAAACTAGTTATAATCACCAGAAATGTTATTACATGAGAGAGATTAGAAATGATATTTAGACTTGAAAGAAAACATCTCATCTAATTCACTACCTTCATTTTTATGGAAAAGGAAACCAAGACCCAGACAGATTGGTTAACTGACTCATCCAATGTCACTCATCAATGTCATCCAATAATAGGAAGTAACAGAATTCCAGGTATTTGAACCTAGTACTCCTGACTCCAAATTTAATACTTACCCACTAATATCATGTTGCCTTCTTTATAGAACCAACAGTGCCCTCAAGGATGGATTTTTCAAATATGTTGCTAATAAACGTAGAGAATTCCCCAAACTTCAATAATGTCTCCCTAAAAAGGAAGGTGCTGATTGATATTTAAATACACATACATATTGAATAGTGAATAGACTATAGACATATAAGGAATATTTTATATGTATATGATGAACAGTGAATAGATGATAGCCTTGGAAATTATAATATGTCCATCATGAGGAAGGGTTGCAATGGCAGGAGTTTTGTGAAGACCGCCAAGGAACTTAGAAAAAGGAAAGTCAAATAGCAAGACGACTGGTGTTTAATTTATTTCAACTCACGTTTATTATCAGCAGCATGCAAGGGGATGGTGTTCTGTTCTGGATGACTGATTCCTGTTCTTTAGACAGAAATATTGCAAGATTGGAGCCTGGCAATTTATCAGGCTCCCCTAGTTTAGTAGATATCTCCTTAAGAACATCCTGCTCCCTTTGTTCTAATTCTGTACTCATCAAGCAGCTATCTGACTTTGTAATTGGGTCTCCTGAGCAGACTCCAGCCCCAGGAAGGAGGGCTATTTGCAGATGACTGGTATTGGTTCTTATAGCAGACATATCTTATATTACAAATTGATAAATTATTATTCTGGTTTACAAATCAGTCTCTACTATCTTATTTAGCATGCATCAGCTTCCCAGAGCCTGATCGCCTCTGGGTGAATTGATTCAAATCAAATTCCTGAGCTTGCAGAGCCTATGATAAGCTCTGGACATGTGGTGACCCTGCACTCTGGGGCCCTGGCTCATAACATTTTTCTCTCTCTCCTGTTATTTTTGCTACAATGTTGGTGCAGTCTACTTTAGTGTTAGGGAATACAGGATTCAGGGCCAGATAACTTTCACCTTCCTTTCTTTATATAATCCATCATTAATATTTTAATGAGACACATAAGCAAGGAACTGGGCTTTCCCTGTTAAGTGTGACATAGTAGAATGGTGGTTGGACTTAGAGGAAGAAAAACTGGGTTCAAGTTTTAGATCTAGCACTTACTTGCTGTAGACAAATCACTTAATATTAACTACCTTTACAAGATTCATAGATCCATTGATGTCCTATGTTACTTAATAAATAGTACCCACCTGTTACTTAATTGTACCTTTGTTGTTGTTTTGTTTCAGTGGTATTCAACTCTTTGTGTCCCTATTTGGGGTTTCCTTTGCAGAGATACTAGAATGGCTTGCCATTTCCTTCTCCAGCTCATTTTACAGATGAGGAAATGGAGGCAAATAGGGTTAAGGGACTTACTCAGGGTCCCACAGCTAGTAAGTGTCTGAGACTGGATTTGAACTCAGGAAGATGAGTCTTCCTGGCTTCAGGCCAAGCACTCTATCCACTATACCACCCAGTAGCTTAATTGCACCTACCTTACAGGATTCATAGAGTTAGAAGGGGCTTCAGAGGCTATGTAATCCAATCATCTCATTTTCCAGATGAGGAAACTGGAAGATTGTGCTTTGCCCAAGATCACACAGATAATAAGTGCCAGAGGTTGTTGTAGGTATGAAACATTTTGTAAGACTTCAAGTCCTATACAAACACTATTATTATTATTAATACCCTTCCTGAAGCATAGTTTTCTCATCTGAAAAAAAAGAGTTAATACAGTAGTATGTGAATTACTTGGACAGACTATACTTTTAATATGGTTTTATTTTGTGACAGCAATGTTTATACATGTGTCTCTATGAATGAATTAGTAAATAAACATTATTAAGTGCCAACAACGTGCAAAACATTGGAGACAAAAATAGAAAAGCAAGACAGTCCCTGTTCTCAAGGAATTCACATTCCAATGGGAAAGACAGTTCATACAAGGTTTCAGCTACATGTCAGACAGAGAGGCCCCTTGGTCCTTAGAGGGCAGCAGCAAAGCATATGGTAATATATCTTCTTTAGTGTCATTTCCCCCAGTAAAATCATATCTATTTCTGATGTTGACCCATTTGACAGTGATGAGAACTTTGGTGGAAAGAACTTTATTATACAACTTCCAGTAGCTGTGGCTGCTGACCAAGCAGGAGCTGAAGTTTCCAGGTAGCATCTCCATAAAGGTTACTTCCTTGGATGCTGGCTAGAAGCAGGGCTAATAGTCTGAGGGAGGCTGCTATTACCAGGACTCTGGGGCTCAGAGTTCTGAGCCTTAGTTTCTCCACTTGTGAAATGAGAATTGCTTATATTGTATTTTGAATTACATTTCTTCTTCCCGCTACATAAGAGCCACTTGTGATCATTATAGAAATCCAAGCATTTTTACTTTACATTTAAAACTCTTCCTCCATTTTCTTCCAGTTCAATTAAATAAGCATTTATTAAACTCCTAGCATGGGCAAGGAAGGATGCTAAGGTCTCAGGTTACAAAGACAAAAATGAAAAACAACTTTTGCTCTCAGGAATATTATCTTCTATGACATAAATTTGGTTTAATGGTCTGTTATTCTAAAATCTCACCTCCTCAACTTCCATATATCTGTTTTCCTATAACCAGGACTCTCACTGAGATATTCCTGGATGCAAGTCAAAGTAAGCCAGTGCAGAGGGAGATCCAGTCTGAGAATTTATTAAATATTTTTCTTGGCTGCTAACATTCTTACTTAGATTCTCTGTTGGGGGTGTTCTTTGAGAAACTGCCTGAAAAAGCTAAGAATCTGTTGTTATGTGTGAAATTTTGCTATTTTAGTCTATAAACATTCCAAAAAAGCCTTGTTCTTCACTTCTCTGTAGACCAGAATCCATTACTTGGCCTTAGAGAAATTCGATTGAGATAGTGCAGAACGCAGGTGAGGATTGATCAGTACTTACTAAGCACCTACTGTTTGCCAGACCCTATGTAGATCTGGTAAGTTGGGAAGGGATAACTGAATGAACAGCAAGCCTAAGGCTGTGTTTGCACTGACAGAAGTAATTGACAGGTCTCATTTCTACAAGGGTTACTCCTCTGATGGAGGCTGGGTTGGTGGCAGGGTCTGTGTGGTCTGAGGGGCATTGCATTTCTCAGGGCTCTTGGTCTTACTTGCCTGTTGAGTTAAGAATTGGTGGTAGCAGGGATGACGGGCCCTTTCTCCCCTAAGATCATTCCCTTTGATGATGGCTGTAGGGGTCAGGCAGGAAGCAGGTCTGGTAGTCTAGGAGGCGCTGCATTTCCCATGGCTTTTAAGTTCTTGGGTAACTTGTGATTAATTTGGATTAACTCTCTTCTGTGGCTGGGGATGCCTTTACTTTGTCCCTATGGCAAGGTAGGAATTTCCCATTTCAGCACAACCTAGATCTATGATCTTCCAATGAATGTGAAATGATAATACTTTTTTTGATAGATCATAAAGCTCAGAGAGGTGGGGGTAGTGATGGGGTAGCACAGTAGAAAGGAGAATGGGGAATATGTGAAACATCATTGTATGTAAATTTGTTATTTTTGATCCTAACATCTAGATCAGGGGTTCATTACCTAGGACCTGTAGATTTGTTTTTGAAAAATATTTTGCTAACTATATTTCAATATAATTAATTTTCTTTGCAATCTAATGTGTTTTATTTTATGCATGTAAAAGTATTATCTTGAGAAGGGTTCCATAGGTTTAATCAAATTGCCAAAGACCTCCATGACACCAAAAAACGTTATAAATCTCTGGTCTAGATACATCCTAAATTATATGGGAACTACTTTTTACCCAAAAATTACAATATTACTGTTTCCAGGATTATTGTAGCTGGTAAGTTCCCTATGGGAAACTCCTTTTCTATGTAACTCAAAATCTTGCCCTTTTGGTGTAAACTCAAAATTATAAGAATATTGTAATGTACAATTCCTGTTAAGAGGTAAGCAGGAAGAGGAGAAGAGAAAAAACACGGAAAAAACACATTAAAGTAAATTCTTTGGATCATGAACCCTGAAGTGGTGGAAGAATGGTCACTGGGATCATCTGAAGGAGTGCCCTGGTTTTATCAGTACTAATAAATTAATTGATAGATTATGCATTGAGAATTCACCTCCAGGTAGGGGAAATGTGTAAAGCAGTTGAGACCAATAAAACCTAAAGGAAACTGCCCTAGAATGCTAACCACAGACTGGTCTCAATCATTTTCTTCTTAGAGGTTGAAAAAAAAAGGCCTTAGACCAAGGGCTCTGAACCTGGTGTCTGGAAACATTATTTTAAAAAAATATTTTTATAACAATTTCAATGTAATTGATTTCCTTTGTTATAATTTGCATTTTATTTTCTGCATTTAAAAACAATGTTTTGAGAAGGGGTTCATAGGCTTCACCAGATTGCCAAAGGGGTCCATGAAACAAAAAAGTTAAGAACCTCTGTTTTAGATCCTTTCTGTTGGCATTGCAGTATTTCTGATTTCATTGGTTTTGTCATTAATAAGATTGCATTTAAATAGCATCTACTATGTGCTTGGTATTGTGCTAAGGGCTTTATAATCTTATCTCATTTGAATGTCACAACCACCCTGGGAGGTAGGTGTTCTTACCATTCCCATTTTCTGGATGAGGAAACTGAAGCAAATGGAGGTTAAGTGACTTGCCCAGGATCACACAGCTAGTAAGTATCTGAGGCTAGATTTGAACTCAGCACTCAATCTACTGTGCTACCTAGTGTCCCTCTTACCTTTACCAGTGCAGATCACAGCCCCTCTGTGAGTTAGTAGTCAGTCTTCACAAGTTGTTGGATGCCCCCAAACCCAATTAATCACCTTTCCATTATATTCTAGGCTGAGCTTCTGATGACTGTTGATTGACTGTTGGTCAAAACCTTTCCAGCTTATGGGACCTGGCAGAGATTGTGTTTTGTTGGTATAACCTTTGAGGGTTAAGGAAGGGTCACTTGTTTGCCACAACAAGACATTGGGTTAGATGATAGAAGAAAAATATTTCCAGGCATATTTTAACAGCAATCTATCCATCAGCTGCAATAGCCCAGAAATCTGAGTCTCTTCCTTTTCTTCCCAAGTTTCTTCAAGAATCTGGAAAGAAGAAAGTGTCTGGGGCATCTAGCTCCTAGAGGGATGCTAAAACATTTAATACTCATTTGAGCACTCACTATTCTAGGAATCCACCAGTTGAACAAATGCTTTCAATTATCGATTTAGAAAGGAAGCAATGCGCTTTCTCTAGTGAGCCTCTTGAAAGTGCATGACTCACTCAGGGTCCAGCATTTGTTTGACAGACATGTCAAACTTTAAGGTAAATTTAATCAATGGGCCATTGCTGTTTTATTTCCCTCCTAATCAGGATTTCATATTCCATTTCACTTGATCGAAAGCGACAATTTGATAGCAAATTATATTGACAGACATAATGGCTCAGTCACCTTAAATCACTTTTTCAGCACTGACCTCCTCTCCACTCCCATCACCCAAAGGTGATGGTCAAATATTTTAATATAATGCTAAAATAAGTAGCATTCACAATCTCACAATTCATTTTATCTGTCTCAGCTAAAGGGCATTAGATTGGGACATCCTGGAAGCCAGGGATGATGCAAACTGGGGTCAGCAGTATTTTACTATGCAGGCCTGATCTCACATATTAACTGCTTCCCTTTGACCTTGAGTGTTGTACAACAGGAAGAGTGGGGATGCTAGCCCTGGGAGTGTTGCTGAGCTCATTTTCCCACTAATGACTCATTTTGCTTTAGCATTTATCAGTGACTTCTGGGTGGTGGGGTCTGGGTCTATCCCAAGGGCAGTCTGAAGAAAGGAGTTCTTTAACTGGTGGCAGAAATGGCTTGTTTGCTTTCCTGAGTCAGCAGAAAGACCCAAAAATGCTTCAGTAAGCACATGTATGTGATTCAAGAGCTAAGTGGATGGGGAGCTGATTTCAGTGGTTCCTACATGGGTGTAACATTGACATTAAGATATATTACTGTTTTTTTTCACCTCACAGCCACACACTATAATTGGAACAACTGAGAAGGAATTGAATTAGACCTCTAGGAGAACTCAGGCTGGATGAATCACTCAATATGAGAGACAGAAACACAAAACATTCTTTTGTTGTTGTTGCTCAGTCATTTCAATTATATCTGACCACATTTAAGATTTTTTTTGGCAGAGATACTAGAGTGGTTTACACTTTCCTTCTCTGGATCATTTTACAGATAAGCAACTGAGACAAACAGGGTTAAGTGACTTGCCCAGGGCCACACAGCTAGGAAGTGTCTGAGGTCAGATTTGAATTCAGTAAGAGGAGTCTTCTCCATTCCAGGTCCAGCACTCTGTGCACTATGGTGCCACCTAGATGCCTCATGAACATTCTCCAAAGGGGGAAAAATAGAGACCTCTTTGTCAGCAACAAAAGCAAGGAAGAAAGGAGCCTGGGTAGTGGTTTCATTTTTTTTTTCAGATAAGGTAGGGACTTAACCTATTATTTCATCATTATAGAGGACTCTTGGGTTAGGAAACTCCCTTCACCAATGTATCAGTTCCTCATCTAGAAAACAGGGATAATAATTGCATCTGACTTATAAGGCAATTGTGAGTATCGAGTGAGAAAGTGCCTATAAGTATCTTGAAAACCTTCAAGAGCTACACAAAGGCTATTCTTATCATCATCATGAATATTAATACTATTAATTCTAAGGCTAGCCTCTCTGTTCATCGCGCCAGGTGCTTTTCTAAAATTAGCACACAACTGTACTTTGAATTTTATGAAAGACTTTTTTAATCACAAATATGAAGAAAGATGTGGTACAATGTGGCACAACCAACTGACCAACCAACCAACCAATCAATCGATCAATAGAAGACATTTCTTATGCACTTACCATGTACCAGGCACTACAGTAGGTCTTGGGCATAGAAAGACAAAAATAAAACTATCTCTACCTTTGAGGAGCTTGTATTTTTCTGGGGAAAACAGCTTTTCATAAGTATAAATGGAATTTCCTGAAAATATGAGATAAATTCTTTTCGGGGTGGGGGGTGGGGGCTGAGCAAATCAACAGCTGAAAAGACCAGGAAAGGCTTCATGTAGATAGAGTTGCTTGAGAGCAGAGTTTTGAAGAAAACAAGGGACTAGGAGAGGTGGAGACGAGAATACGTTCCAGGTATGGGATTTCCTCCATATACAAAGAAGGCAAACAAAATTTATTAAGCACCTATTGTGTGCCAAGCACAGCATACATATCTCATTTGTTCCTCATAATAACCTTGGGAGATAGGTGCCTTTTTTTTTTTTATCATTGAGGAAACTGAGTTTTCCCAGGGTCGCAGAGCTATTGAGTAAGGTCTTCCTGACTCCAGCTTTACTACTTTATCCACTTGACTACTGAGTTGCCTTGCCAACTAGGTGCAGGAATGAGATATTATCTTGTGGGAAGAAGAGAAAGAAGGCCAGACTGTCTAGAAGAGTAGTTCTCACCCTATGGGTTAGGTTCAATTTGTAAAAATGAAAATACATCCTCCATATCAGATATTTACATTACGATTCATAACAGTAGCAACATTACAGTTATGAAGTAGCAACAAAAATAATTTTATGGTTGGGGGTCACCACAACATGAGGAACTGTATTAAAGAGTCGTGGCATTAGGAAAGTTAAGAACCACTGGTCTAGAATATAGAATGTGAGAAGGGGAGTAATATATTATAAAGCTGGAAAGATAGGTTGGTGCCAGATTGTGAAGTGCTTTAAAACTAAACAAAGAAGATTGTATTTGATCATCAAGGTAATAGTTGGCCATTGGAGTTTATGGAGCAGGGGAGTGCCTATGCTTTGGGAAGATTGCTTTGGAAATTGTGTAGAAGATGGATTGGAGAAGGGATAGATGCAAAGTAGAAAGTACCATTCAAAGAATAGTACAATAATCCAGGTGAGAGGTGATCAGGGTCTGAATTAGGGCAAAGAAGAGTAAGGAGGAATTAAGGATAAGGTCATGTGCTTGGAAGACTTGGAAGCATTGTGACACTCTCAACAACAATAGTTTGGAAGGTGTGTGGGTTTGGGGATAAAGATGAGTTCAACTTTGTACTACAATTCTGAAGCCTTTCAAGTGACCATGTAAATTCATAATCTGATTCTCCTTATTTCACTCTGCATCAATTTATAGAATTCTTGGAATTCTTCACATTCCTTGGGAAAGGAGAGTTTTGTCATCATTGCGTTGGAAGAGCTTTTTAAAAAAAGTATGGAGGAAGATGATTTCTTTTTTTTTTTAATTTACTCATTTACTTTTAATTTACAAGATTCAGTTCCACAATCACTTGAGTTTCAGATTTTCTCCCCTCCCTTCCCCCCCCACCATGGTGGCGTGCAATCATGTATAGGATCTGCAAATACTTTCACTTTGTACAATAGTTTGGTCATATAGAAGGGTTGTAACCAATGAGTGATCACTGGGAAAAGAAAAAAAAAATAGCAAAACCAGACATGAAAGAGAACGATAACGAGTTTTGCTTCAGTCTCCATTTAAACTATAGTCAGGAAGATGATTTCTTGTTTGTCCCCCCAAATTCCCACCCTGACCTTCAAGCTATCTAAATTTACTGTTACCTCCTGGAGGGTGTCTTGATGGCATTAGCCCCAGGAAGTTCTACCCCACCCTAACCTGTTTCTCTTTGTCTCAGTAATTTCCTTAGAAATTAGTTCACTTATCAGTTATTACTCTTTTGCTAAAAAATGAAAGTTCCATTCCAAGAATAGAATGTATGATACAAAAAACAAGGGTATAACTGCCTATAATTGTAAGCTCCCTGGAGAATGAATTTTTATCTTTTAATTCTTTCATGAAAACTTTTCCTATTATCACATTTCAGCATTTTTCTTGCTTTAAATAGCACTCCTTGAAGCATTTAAATATCCTCTATAATATCCTAGATCAACTTTAGCCTTTCAGTAATGTCCTAAAGCTTGTCTGGTTTCATCTTTGTTCTAAAAAAGAAAAAGCTCTAATTGGATATGAAGAATCATACTTGGACTTTTGGATGCATCTTTGTATCTGTCATATATATGTGTGTATATGTGTGTGCATGTGTGTCTCTATATACATGTGTATGGGTATATATGTGCACATATACACATACATATGTATACACATATACATGTTGTCTCCCTTGTTAGAATATAAGCTCCTTCAAAGCAGGAACAGTTTTTGATTTTTGCCTTTGCAGCCCCAGATCTTAGTTAGGACCTTGTATTTAGAAACTACTTAATACAGGCTTATTGATTGATTCATTTCCCAAGGATTGCATGGCAGGGTCATGCATTTCTCGTGCTTTTCCAATATTTTTCCTTCTATTATCTTGAAATGTCTGACAGTTTTCAGTTTTGCTTCTGTGGTCTTTTGGCTTCAAATCCAGTATTCTTTCTATCCTATTAAATTTTCTGCATGGTGCTCAATATTGTCACTAAAGGGGAAGAAATACTAGGAGTTCCAATGTGCTATTATTTCATCTACAGAAATCTTTATTTCTCTTCAGCCTGGAATATGTTTGCATCAAACTTAAAATACAATGGGAGACAATTTGCTGTTTCTGAATTCCAGAGACTCACTGAATGCTAGGATTGAAGCATATTAATTTTCTACTTCAGGTAGCTCCATGCCAAGTACTTTACACCTCTTAAATTATGTGTTTAATTAGAATACCTTGATTTCTTGGCTCAGTTAAACACTTTTGGGAGTGGGGGGTAGGGGGTTGCTTTGTTTTATTTTGATGTTTTTTTGCCCTTGTGACTTGGCCTTCTCTTCAGCTTTTTTTTTAAATATACCAAATTGTCATTACTAATTTTACTGTCCAGGAACAAAAGCTTCCTGTGGTGCCACCTCCTACCTAGAATCCTTCCATGAGTTGAAGAAGTTATGCTGCCCTCCCCTACTTTTTGCTCTCAGGGTAAGGGGGCTTTGGTACAGTCCTGAAAAGGGCTGATTTTCCCAGAGACAATGGGTCAGTCTAATTATCTGTTTCCAGAAGAGGTGACTTAAGTGAGATTCAAATTTAGGATTCTGACTATAACAAATTAGTACTTTTTTTTTTTAAAGAAAAAGTAGAAAGGCAAGAACAGCATGAAGAGAACAGCAATCCCCTACACTCCCTTTTGCTTATTTCAAATATTCTTTGTCGGACTCTTTCTCCGTGGCTCCAGGACAGAACATAGTACTGAAGAAACATTCTTCAGAAGACTTAGCTTTGTTTCCTTCCAAAGGTAGGCCTAGTCTCTTAGACTCCCTTCCCTTCTGTGTAAATATTTTTGTTTGCCTCTCCCACTCTGCTCCCAACCTTAGCCTTGACTAGTCTTCGCTCTTCTCATTTCCCTTCTAACTCAACCTCTCCCTATTGCTCCACTCAGACCCCTTCCCCATCCACATTCATGACATCCTGCTGCTAACCACTCTTTCATCTGACTATATGCTTTTTTGAAGTCCACCAGAATATTTTTTAGCCTCAGGTATGAAGACGTGGATAAATTCCCCTGTATTAAAGTGGAAAGACCATAGTATTTGGAGTCAAAGGAGCTATATTCAGACCTTCGCTCTACAGCTATATGCCCATGTGTCTTTGTATATGTCACTTCATTCTGGTTCTCAGTTTCTTCTTTCTAAAATGAAAGAATTGCTCTGCCCTGGATGAACTCCTACCCTAAGATTTGTTTTGTGGGGAGAGATGGTGCCATTTGGTCCAGTAGAAAGGAACTAGATTTGTACTTACAAGTTGTTGTTCAGTCATGTCTGACTCTTTGTGACCCCATTTGGGGTTTTCTTGGCAAAGATACTGGAGTGGTTTGTCATTTCCTTCTGCAGATCATTTTACAGATGAGGAAACTGAGGCAAACAAGGCTAAGTGACTTGCTGAGAGTTATACAACTAGTAAGTGTCTGAGGCCGGATTTGAACTCAGGAAGATGAGTCTTCCTTATCCCAAGCCCAGTGCTCTATCCACTGCCCATCTAGCTGCCTACAGGACTTGAGTTCAAGTCCTTTCTCTGACCTTTACTCCCTATGTAACGCTGGTCAAGTCTCTTGTCTTCCCTGGGTCTTGGTTTCCTCACCTGTAAAGTGAGAGGCTGGACAGGATGGTCTCTGAGGTCTCTTTTGGCTGTGGATTTACAAACCTTTGATCCAAGAATGTCCAAAGTTCCTTTCAGATCTAAGTTTCCTAAATACTGTAATCTCTCTGGACTTCAGTTATCTCATCTCTTAGATGAGAGGGTGAGACTAGAAGACTCTGAAATTCCTTCTAGCTCAAAACCTGTGATGTTCTGCCTTTATGAACGACTCAGTCTGGAGGATAGCCCAAGAGATTGTTTTTAAGCAAACTTTTCTTACACTACACTACAACAGCCAAGAAATGAATACTAACCAAGGTCTGTTTACTTCATTCAAATAGGAAAATGTTGGGAACCTCTTCTCTTCTCTTCTCTCTTCTCTTCTCTTCTCTTCTCTTCTAGTACCATATTATGTCAGGGCTAACATATGGGCAGATCTACCCTACTGAGGTATGTATGTATGCAATCTTGAATCAAGATGCCTCATGTCTGATCCCTTATGGTCCCCATGGAAGGGATCAAACAGGGAGAAACTGCTTCCGCAGCAAATCAGCAAATTAGAATTAACAGGCCTGCAATTCCTTTTGCAAAGGTCAGTGCTGTCAATGATTGTAATTCTTGTGAATATAATAAACTGAGCAATATGCTAGAAGCATCTGCCTCTCCAGAGCTATGTTTAAATCATCCAGTGGGAAAAAAGGAGAAAAAATAATCGTAAAAAATGGTTTCAGGGAGGTGCTGGTTATATAAAAATAGAGACAGTGTCCTTGATGCAATTGAAAGCTATTGCACAAATGATTTTCTTTTGTGGGTTGTGTTAAAAATAAATGGCTTTTAGTTTATAATTGTTGATTTTTTTGTTCTTTTTCCAAGAGCCAAGATCCAGAAAGTAAAGGAAATTAGGCAAGGGGTCAAAGAGAAAGGTGGGCCATTTGCAAGTATAGAAAGAGACAATAAATATTTTCAAAGGCAGAAGGATTAAAACCCAACTGGAGAAGAGGTAGCGGGATGTCTGTGTTGTTCCCTTCAGCCTTGCACACACTGTGACCCAATTTGCAGGACCTCACAGGTTGGCAGGGGAAACCTCAATGCTGTCTCTTCTGATTAAGTCCCCTGGAAGCAGGAGTGGCTTAGTGAAATTGGCTCAGTAGTCCATCAGTAGCCGACTTACACAACTGTGGAAAATTATTAAAGGTACAGAGAGACAAATGGCTTGGGAGGGCATAAAGTTAGTGGCTTTGGAAAGCTCAGTAGCTGTATATCATGTTCTTTTTCTTCTTCCTAGAGGAAAAAAAAGATGGGGCTTCCTAAATATAGCTTCAGTTTGTAGTTAAATTGTTTAAGTTCATTGACTTAAAAGAGTAACATTAAAACTGGATGGGACCTTAGTAAACCTCTAGTCTGGTGGTCCTTAAATGTGTTGTGCACTCCTTTGGCAATAGTCTGGTGGAATCTAGGAGCTGCTTCTCTGAGTGATGTTTTTAAATGCGTAAAATAGAATACCTAGGATTACATAGGAAACAAATCACATAGAAATATACAGATCTGGGGAGGGAGAGGAGAAAATTTGAAACTCAAGGGATTATGGAACTGAATATTGTAAACTAAAAGTAAATAAACAAATCAATTAAAAAAAAGAAATATACCAATCAAATAAAAAAATACAATTCCTAGGTCAAGAACCCCTTGATCTAATCTTATTTTACAAATAAGGAAACTGAGGCCCAAACTTCATAGTAAGCAGAAGATCCAAGATTTAAATGCACATTTTATGGTTCTGTTTAGGCTCCTCTTTCCCATTTATAAATTTGATTTTTTTTTTAATCATTAACTTGGTGTAGTGTCACATTCGTGTACTTTCTCCCCATGAATGCTTCCTTCTGGGAATCTGCATGGCCTCTATTTCCCCAAATACCTATGGAGAATTTGAAAATGGCCCTTTCCTAAATTCCTCTTCTTCAGTGTTCACGTCATACAGAGAAGGCCTCAAGAGGAAGCTTCTGAGAATCCCCAGGCTATTCTGCATATGGTCCAGTGTATTCCTAGGGAAGAAGACAGATGGCTCACTTCCTTCTTCCTTCACTTACTGATGACCGCTCTTTTCACTAAGTCACTTTTTAACTGTTTAAAGGCAAAGGGAAAAAAGAGTTTAGTTCAAGCTTCAATGACTCTTTTCTCCATGGAATAAAAAAAACCCAAATTTCTCAGGTGGGCATTAAAGGTTCTTTGCCATCTGGTTTCAGTCCACCTGGAGAGTATTCAAAGGAAGAAAAGC
Organism: Pseudochirops cupreus; assembly: GCA_028627135.1. Taxonomy (NCBI): domain Eukaryota; kingdom Metazoa; phylum Chordata; class Mammalia; order Diprotodontia; family Pseudocheiridae; genus Pseudochirops; species Pseudochirops cupreus. The sequence continues at coordinate 527,792,754 of CM053581.1, read as the reverse complement.
AGGATGGTAGAGGGCCTTCACATTATGTCATTCTATAGAATGGTACCTTCTAACTTGATCAGTTCAAAGTTATTCAGTTAATCTTCCCACTTTCTCTCTTCTTTGTACTCTCCTGTTCTGACCTTCTGGTTCTAAAGAGCCAAAAGGATTGATCGAGGGTTTTTTGCTTAAACAAAGGAAAATTTAGGACAGGATTACTGTCTTCAAATATTTACCAGGTTGTCATGGGATATAGAGGCCAATGGGAAAAATCCTGTTGAATGTGTTTGTGTCCAAGAAGGTCTGAAGGAACATTGATAGAAGCCCTCTAGATGGGTCCCTTTTAACTTGACCAATTCAAGGTTATCCAGTAAATGTTTCCACTTTCTCTCTTCTTCACACTATCCTGTCCTGACCTTCTGGCTTTAAAGGGACACCTGATCTCTCCTTGTTCTGGATTGCCAGGCCTGGATGCAGGTCCCCTCCTCTCTCCCTTTTGGATCTGTGACCCAGCATTGGATAGTGAGTGACAGAATGATCAACTGGCATCTGCTGCTGCTCCCTACACAAGCTCAAGGCATTCTATACCAGCTTAGGGACCTCTTCTTGCCCTGATGCACTGTCGTTGACTTTTTCAGTCTTTCCACTGTAATGTTCTGACTACCTTTCCTACCCTTCAGTGTCTGCAGAGCTCTGTCTTCCTATGCTGTCCTGGGATGGGAAAAAATGACTCACTGTGATTTTTTTTTCCCCTTTGATAGTCTGGTGAATTTTCCAGACTGGAGGTGGAGTAATTGTGGGAGTGAAACCAGCTGTGCTTCTTCCATTTTTTCACCATCTTGACTGGTCTCCTGATTTGACTTTCTGTTTCCTAACTAGTACTTGATAGTCTTGGTGATTATTGATATAATTCAAGATATAGTAATGCTAGGCTCCCTTCATTTTTTAGGCTTTACAATTTGTGGTGGCTAACCTGGATTCAAATTCTGTCTCTTGCTTTTACAACCTGTTTGAGGTTAGGGTAATCATTCAACCTCAATTGGTCTCAGTTTCCTTATCTATAAAATAAAAGGTTTGAATTAGATGGTCTCTGAAGATCCATCTGGCTCTAGATTGGTAATGCTGTGATCTTTTGATGTAGTAAGATAATTATCTAACAACTTGAACATTTTTGAGTATAGAAACAGAAGCTGGAGGTATTAGGTTCCCAACACAGACCTTTGGATGAATGATTGTGAGAGTTTGTGTGTGTGTGTGTGTGTGTGTGTGTATGAATTGAAGAGAGAAGGGGAGGGAAAAGGTGATAAGACCAACCAACACCCACCTTATATCCAGTCTTATATCAAACTTTCCCTGCATTTGGTTATGAGGACACGATATGCCCTTTGTCATATCTAAAGCTGGGAAATAACAAGCCATCTTATAAGGTTGCTCTACTGTAATTATACACATTGGGACAGGATTTTTTAATCCATTTGGTGCTGGTTCATTTCTGTTCTTGCTCTTAAATAACCTGCCTTTGGCATTCAAAGGCTCCTGCCTACTTAGGAACCACGACTATAGATAATCTGTTGAAAGCCTCTGAACAGACCCCTCATCTGCTCAGGACATCTGCAGGAGAGTTAAATCATTTTAAGTTGGGAATTAGGCTAATGTTTTATGCTAGGAACATCATGAATCCTGCTGTTCTGCAATAGGTTGTTAACGATGGAAGTGAACGGTATGGCAGATACACAAAAGAAAAATAAATCCATCTTATTTTATTAGAAGCCTGACACTTTTATTTACAGAATTTATATTTCAGAACCCTTCTTTGATTCATTACAGATGCATTTTAAATATGACTTTGTTAGGTTAATAGTCCATGCCTTTAAAAACATAGGCGTGGGTGAAAAGGGGAATTGGGACCACTTTGCAGGAGGAAAGAAGTAGCAGACAGAATTTATCAGTGATAAGGTGAACCAAAGAAGACAACAAGTCATTTCTTGTCAAAGCAGAGGGAATTCTGATATGCCTGAGAGATTCTGAATAGAAAATATTTAGTGCAGATTATTTCTGCTTCATTGCCTATTTCTCTTCCCCCCCCCAAAAAAAAACCCTGCCCAATTCCCAAAACATTTACATGGAAAACCCAACTGAGAAATCAAGTGTATATTCCATACCTGACAATATATCAATCTTTGGCTGTTCCTACTGCAAATGTTTTTTGCATATGGATTCATATTTGTAGGGACAACATAAAAGGACTTTGATATGGGAACAGGGAATAGTGGTGTTATAAGCTGGTGGAGTGGGGATAAGATATCGGCTGTAAGGGAGAGGAAGGCAGAATTCTGGCAGGAGGGGTCAAGGCTAGATTGAATATTCTCTCTGACTCCCTTCTTTCCCTTTCCCAGGGATACCAGGTGTTCCTGTTTTTATTGGGATAGTTCCCATTTTAGACCATCCATTCTCAGCTATACTACATTTACAAAACTCACTTCAATTTTCAGGAAGCTAGTTTTTCTATTTATTCCATATGGCACTAATTCTTTCATTCATCCCAGAGGCCTTGAGTACATTTGCTGTGAGTTGCATGAAATATTTGCCTTTCGGTACAGAAGAACCCAGTTAGAAATTATGTTGGAAGATTGTGAGTCTATAAGTCAGTGTCTGAAGTAATAGTCAGGTAAATGCTCTAAGTAGTGAGGACCATCCATCCACATTTCTAAATGTAAGCAAGCCACTTCATAGTTTGGAGTTTCAGATTCCTTCACCTATAAGATGAAAGGGTTGGACTGTTTTCTAAGATCTCTTCCAGTTCCCAGAACCCGGTCGTTATGTCTTTACTTGTTAGGCTTATGCCCAGTGGTAACTAGAGGGGCTTTATCTTTGCATTTTATAGAGAATGGTATAGGCTGTCATTTACACTAGGCCACTACAAAGTCTCTTGCCCAGCAGGGGAAAACAAACAATCTATTAGCCTTTACAACAGAATTTTAAAAAGCATTTAATTCTGAAATGATTGAATCAGGGTTCTATTTCATTGTCCTCTAGCAATTATTCATTCATTTTTGATTCCACCGGCCATGGTGACCAGCATCTAGTTCTGTTAAGTAGTCAGGCCTATAGTAGGTGGTGGCAAATGAGAGCTCGGTCATGGACACCACTCATTATCAGAAGGTGCTCAGGCATAACCACTGAGCTATACAGGGCTACCCTGCTCTTCATTAGCTGACTTCCATTGATCCTTTGGTTCCGCTCCCTTTGTGGGTAATGTCACAGCCAGTAAGTGTCTGAGGCAGGATTTGAATGCAGATCTGACTGATCCTGAATCCAATGCTCTGTTACTCCATGTTGCCCTTATCAGTAAGTGCTTGCCATGTGCCAGGCCCTGTGCTAAGCTTTGGGGAAGATACAAAGATGGATAAGTCATTTTTCTCCTCATTGAGAAAGTTTATAATTAAAAGAAACGTCTATATGTAACCGTATTACAAAAGTAGATTATGACAAGGGTAGCTAGAAGGTGCAATGCGTATAGAGCATCGGGGCTAGAGTCAGGAAGTCCTGAGTTCAAATTTGGCCTCAGATACTTATTAGCTGTGTGACCCTGGGCAAATCACCTAATCCTGCTTGCCTCAGTTTCCTCATCTGTAAAACAAACTGGAGGAGAAAATAACAAACCAGTCCAGTGTCTTTGCTAAGAAAACCCTGAATGGGGTCATGAAGAGTAGGCGTGACTGAAAAATGACTGAACAATAAAGAATATGACAAATGCATAAGGAAGATGTCATGAGTATCCCCAGTAGAAGCTCATCTTTAAAGAGCAGTCTAAGGTCTGTGACACATTTCATTGACAACCACCATTTAAGATGGGTTGTAGAAATGTTATTATCCTTATCATACATTTAGAGAGACTGGGGTCACATCACTCGTAAGCAGTGGAGTCAGGATTCAAACACAGCTCTTCTATCTCACTGCCCTTTATATTATACTAATTGGGGCAAGGGGAAAGGTTGAATCAGTCAGGTCTTAATGAAGGAGGTGGTAGCTGATCTTTGCCTTTAAGTAAGGAATATATATCATTTGCCAAACCATGTCTTTCCTTTCCCCTGCTAACACAACCACCAGATAGGAAACATAGCCCATGTAACTGCTCACTTAGGACCCAGACCTGAGTTCTGTTCACCATCACTTTCTCCTGAATTGATTTCATGATCACTGCCATAATTCTAAACAGATGTTTTATTAAATACCAATTAAACCTGTTATAAAATGCAGCTAAATGATTTTCTTTCAACTCTGAATTTCTAAGCCTCAAATTGGATTGATTATTTTATTAATTAGGGCTAGTGTATGCTTTGAGAGCAGATGATGTACATTTTGGGTTATGCTTTTGCTGGTGGCAGTGCTTGGGGCTGATCTTTGAGATGTATAAGCCCAGAAAGTTCACTCTGCGTCTTACCTTATGATTTACGTTACTGATAAATATCACTGAGGATAATATGATAATCCCTGGAAAGAAATTTGGCAACTTCACCCCTTTCCTTTTTCTCTAAGCTGTGATCTGAGGGTCTGGTGAGAAATCCCAGCCAGCTGCCTGTGGCATGTCTAAGCCATATTTTCTGATTAGCATTTCATGGGTATGGACTAAAAGTTGTATAGCCAGGAGGCCTGGGTCCATGAACAGAAATCAGCATAGTCCTCATTCCTCTCTTGCAGTTGAGTAGATGGCTGCTCTGGGGAAAGTCAACAAAGTCTAGTTTCTGGAAGATTTTCCATAAAGTAGTGATTTGGAACAATAACCCCTTCCCTCTCCCTTCTTTAGAGTTTCTTCTCATTATCAATGAGTATCAAATTCTCAAGCCTTGCTGATTATTATTATTATTATTATTAAGACCTAGATGGTGGGAAAAGGGAGTAGTTCTAGATTCCTGGGAGGTTTCAGTCTTCTCAAAGAGGGGGATAGTCCTGTATGTAAAAAAATGCCAAAAAGCAAACAGGTATACTGGAGCAGGGTGCTTTGCTAAATACTGCTTCTTCTCAGGATTTTTCTTCCCTATTGTGATTTACCAGTCTTGTCTGCTTTTGTCTGTGGGTACTCAATCAGGTTAGGTTTCTTTACCAGAAAAATTGGCACAATAAAATCTCATCCCAAGTGGGAGAATTCCACATGGATTTTCTTTTGCTGAGGCTGAGCAGGGAGGTGGTAGGCCAGTGAATCATGGTGACATTGACTTGTTGGTAGGAGTTCTATTTAATCTGAGAAGGAGAAATGTGAACTCAGTATAGTGGTTCCCTCTCTCTGCTTCTTCTTTCCCACCCCACCCCTCCCCCACCCCATATTCTATCAGGAAAAATAAAGTCTGACTCAATCTTTAAAAAAGGATCTTAAAATGGTTTGTTTGTGGTTTCTCATTTCCTGTGACTATGAGAAAGTTTGACCTTGCTTATTTTCTTTTTAATACATTTTATTGGCAACAGAGGAAGGAGGACCTCTCTTTAGCGAGTGACATGAATAAGGAAGGGTGCCGGGTGGTTATTTGTTGTATAAACACTATAATAACGAAGACAAAGAACTTTTAAAAAACCTGACCTTTTTCCACTCTTTCATAAAGTAGACTGAAATGCCACCACAGTTTCTGAGCATGTTAATATATAATAGAAGAGACGCTTCCCAAGACCTATTCCTTGACCTTCAAAGTCACAGGGTAGGATGCTGGTATATTTGTTATTTTAAGGGGGTGGCCAACATTTTTTTTTAATGAGCTGCCCAAAAGCATACGCAGTAACTTCTTCAGATTTTTTCTTAAAAAGAAAAAAAACCAGTTCTTCTCTGGCCTGTTCTGGAAGGTTATCCTTCCTGTTACTTGAATTTAAAATGCTTGAGTAGTTGAACAAGCCAGTATCCTGTTGGATGAGCTGTCATTAGGAGGTGGAGAAAAAAACTTGGAGGACTTTGGAAGGACATGCCTTTTTGTGCAGATGATGCTCCACAGAAGGTTTTTCTCTTCTATGAATGGGACAGCAGTGTTAGATTTGAGAGCCAAATTGGCTCATCATTGTTTTGGGCCTTCTGGGCTTGTCTGCCTTTGGTTAGTGGAGTCCAGCAGGCCTCTGTTGCTTCTTATTTCAAATTAACATGGCCCTGGTGATCAAGGCTAGTCTTACCTAAAGTGCTACAAATGGGAGGGAACTCCCAGATGAGAAGACTTTCTTTCCAAAGAAGGCTAGAATCTTCTCTGCAAAGAACATGGAAAGGTTAAGAGACTTCCGCAGGGTCAGGTATACATTGGGACTTGAGCTCAGGTCTTCCTGGCCCCAAGGTCAGCGCTCTATTCATTATATCATGCTGTCTCTCTGTTTACTAACACATCCAGATCCAGTCCTATCTATAGGGAGAGGAAACAGTCACATATAAAGTGTGATTTGAAGTATGTAGTTGACTCTCTTGTCTCACAATGTTTTCCCTTAGTGGTCGGCCTCCATTGAAGTAATTTCTTTAGGTTTTGGCAGAAAGTGGTAACTAGGCCAGGGTGATTGTTGATTGTACCTTTGCCCCAAGGCTCTTGACATTGACATCATTACCATGGTGATCATCATCATCATTTCTTCCCCCCTCCTCCATCTCAAATTCTCAGTCTTTTCCCTAGTCTTACTGTCTCCATTCCCTCACTTGGGATTCACTTCCCCAACTCCCTCTTACCTTTCTCAAACACCATGCTGTTTACTTGTTTCCTTCTGTTAACTCCCATCTGCTCCCAGATGTTGAAGAGTCCAAGGAAACAGTCAGAACTCTATGGAGGATGGACTGTCCTTGCCCTGCAGTGACTGTGCCTGATCAGACAAGACTGTACCCTGAGCCCCTACCACAATAAAGATGAATGTTGGCTCTATTCACCCACAAATGTAAGCTACTAGGGCCTTCTAGCACTTTAAATGAGTCCTCCTTAGCCTGGCCTGCTTTCCTAGCAGCAGCCTCAGGGGTTCTGGGGTTTCTGTCTCCCTACAACAGGGTCTTTCCTCTCAGGTGCCCTACAGTGTTTTCCCTCTCCCTACCCATGCCTTTGTGTATACTTGGTAGGTCTGTCTCCTAGATGAGTGTTGTAGGTGGGACAAAGATAGAATGGACCTACATGTGATTTTGCAGTGGGCATCGCATACTCTGGAGGGGCACTGGGGTAGAGTATCTTGGAAGTCAATGAATAAAAGCATTTAAGCACTAGATGGAAATTCTGAAAGGTGGGAGTGAGGAAGAGAAGGAACATGGCAAAGCTCTGATGCCTGACTCTACCTACCTCCTAATGGGGAGGCCATGATATTGGGTGGAAATGCTCTCTTTAATTTGCCTGTTTGGTAACCAAGGAAGGCTGTGTCTTTGTTGAGGAACCTTGGCACTCTATGAGACAAAGAAAGAATCCACCCTTTTGCTCCCCCATATCATCATGCTGATATGGCAACTCATCTAAGCACCTTGTCTATCGATCTTTCAGATGCTTTCTTGAAGGAGTGATGTATGTTTAATGTTCAGTTCCAGTTTGAGCAAGAGAAATACTGAGTGTTACAAATACGAGGGGCTCTTTGAGAGCGAGATCAAATGCCCCAGGTCTCATTTTGGAGGTTGTTTTCATCATGTCATAGCAGGCATATTGTCTGGAGTCATCATAAGACAAGACATTCTTGGAGGCATTCCCTCATTATTTATTGAGGGTGTCAAAGAATTAACTGCCTCCAGGGCTTTTCAGGGCACATACATTTGCCAGAGTACCTCCTAGAGAAACACAAGCAGGAGATAAATTTGCTCATCATTTTCACGAGTGTCACTGAGAGCACACATTCCATTGGCTTCCCCTCCTGCTGATCTCTTCTGGGTTGTAGAGAAAATACTACTAAGCAATAGCACACATGGGCTGTTTGAAAGGTGTCTGGCTGTTGTGGTGACAGCAGGCTGCTGAGGGCTCATATTTTCCCCAGAGGGAAAGACTTGGACATAGGGCTGCCTCTGTTAGGCCCACACTCCAAGTATGCCTAAAAGTAGTTGGCCTGGGTCACCTTGATGAAAAGAATGCAAAGAAAGGAAATTGGAAGTCCAAAAGGCTTTGGATAACTTCCCTAGGTGGTATTCTCTTGTTTCCATTCAATAAAGTAGCACAAGGCTGATGATTTTAGTTAGCTGCCCTCAACTACAATACGTCAGGGGAAAAAGAAATTGCTTCTTAGCTGCTATGTGGGAGCCTCTTTTAACTATTAGGATTAGCACAGAGTTTCCTAGTAGGGGCCATGTACCTCAAAGGAGATCATGGAGGGCTTGGAAAGGCAGCAACTTTTGCTTGTTGAGCCAACAAAAGAAAAAAAAAAAAGCCACACATTAACCTCCCCATGAACGCTGGATTGAAGCTATACTCCCCATCCTCTGGGAGTAGCTTTATTAGGTCTCTATCTCTGCTTTTCTGGCTTTCTCTGTATCTCTCTTTTATGAGATTATAAACTATGAATAAGGAGCAGGGATTAAGAGCCTAGGCCAGGAGCAGAGCCTTAACTAGAGAATTTAATGTCAGAAGCAAGGGTGGGGAGAGGCAGATGATTCCAGGGGAGGGAGAAGGCAGTGTGTCCCTAGACATCAAGGGGTTTTCTACATTCCCAAAGAACTAACTGATGTGGTGTGGAACAGGGCTGGGTAAGAGGGAGCTGAGAAGGGGAGGAAGCTTCCTCTGATGCTGTCTGCACACCCTTTGAATTTCTCAGACTCAGCGGGAGTCTATAAAATAGGAATAACAGTAGCATCTATTTCACAGAGATGTGAGGATCCAATGAGATTATATCTATATGTATATATTGCTTTGCAAACCTTAAAGTGATATATAATTGCTAACTGTTTTTATTATGGCTACTGTTATTATTTTTGCTAAGTCTACTCAGCAACAAGGTAGATCATTGTGGGGCATGGATGAGGATGAGGATAAAGGACAAGCTGTGATGTCCATACTTTCTAAATTCACCACTAAAGGACGACCTAATTTTAGCTATGTTCCCAAGCAAAGATTTCAGAAAGATCATTCTTGTCCTTTGTAAATAACAGAGTGGAGAAAGCTCTTTCTTTCTCTTGGGTCCTTAAATATTGGAACTATATTACTAGTCTGGATTAAGATGAAAAAAGCAAAGAATCTCATGCTGTGTTTACAGGACACTAAATGCATCCAGTTGAGCCCCCAAAATAGATTCAGTCAATTGTGATAAATAACTCCTGGTCTTGGAATCTTCTCGTTCTGATTCTAGAGTGTCCCTTAGATTGTGGGTAGAGCAGGTTGGAAGATATTGGATACCTCTCATAGAACCTTAAACTCTGGCCCACCTCCCCTTTGCTGCTCACTATCAATTGGAGTGTCTTTAGGGAACAAAAGCTAATTTTCATATTGACTTGAGAAAACACATCTTTAAAGAGGTGAATATCCCCAAATCTACCTCTTGGAACTCCCAGTTCCTTTCACCCATCAGTTCAGGTACCATCTTCTCCAAGACTATTTCTGACCTGGGCCAGTTTGCTTCTCCTTAGGGGTAGCCTGATGGCCCTTCACTCCTGGGGACCCATCATATTGTACTGGCCTTAGCATGGCCATCTTATCAACTTTATCTTTACTGTGTCTGAGAATGTTAGAACTCAAACAATATACCAGCCTCAGCTACCCTAGTGGCAGAGACATAGTGCCACCACTCATTGGCACAGGTAGGGCAAGTGACACCACCGCTAGATGTTAGTATTCCTAAACCATCACTTTGGATTTTATTTTTTACTGTCCCTAGCATAGTGTCAGATACACTATAGGCCCTCAATAAACTCTAGCTGATTGCTAGAAAATATAGTGAATTACAAATCCAAATGTAAGAGATTATTTAATCCTTTATGTTATCCATTATCTTTCCATCAATTTGGATGATCAGGATTGACCATGGTAATTATTCACTACTTAGCACGTTTGGAAATGTTACACTTTTCATTTGATTGAAATATAGTAAATCAGAATGACAGATTAAGAAATGGTTTAAAAATAGAAGCAACACGGATAGAGAGCAGGGCTCAAAGCCCTGAAAACCTGGGTCCAAGACCTGCCACTAAGACAGTGGTTCTCAACCTTCCCCATGCCACGACCCTTTAATACTCGTATGTGGGCGTATCTGCATGTGGACGGACCTGCCTGGAGACGGATAGAGGAGGTATCTTGGTTCCTAAGATCATCAGAAATATGTGTTTTCCCATGGTCTTAGGCGATCCCTGTGAAGGGACCCCCAAAGGGGTTGAGACCCACAGGTTGAGAACTGCTGCTGTAAGAAATACCATCTGTGTGACTGTACTGCATGTGGCTAAGTTCTGTATTTTACCAATAACATTAACAAGCTGGAGCTAATACAGCAGAGGTCAACCAGAATAGGAAGGCATCTTGAAACCATTCCACATAAGGATTAGAGGAATTGGCAATGTTTATAGCCTAGAGAAAAGAAGATTTGGAGATGACTGGACAGATGTCTTCAAAGATTTGAAGAGCTGTCCTATCTAAGACAGAATTGATTTGCTTTCCTTGGCTCCAAAGGCTGAACTAAGATCAACAAGGGGAAAATTAGAAAAGAAGTTGACTTTATATTACTATGAAGAACAACTTCCTCACAACTGAAGCTGTTCGAAAGTACAATGGGCTGCCTCAGGCAGTAGTGAGTTTCCCATAATTAGAGGAGATATTTAAACAAATATTGGATAACTACATCTTGTGACTGTTGTGTAGAAGATTCATGCTTTGGGAATGGACTGGTTGACCTCTGAAGGTACTTACAGACCTAAAATCCTATCATAAAATGATAGGTCTGTAAGTACCTTCAGATACCTAAGTGATTCTCAATTAAGTACACATAGCAATGGACCTTCGTTTCTGGGAAAAGCTTAGGACTACTTAATAAACTTGCCAGCTCCGAGAGGCTTTTCTCCTGTTCAGTTGTGGACTTGACCCATTGTCCATCTGCATCGTCTATTCAAGATTTCTGTACTGATGGATAGGTTGTCCATCTAATTGAATATCATTATTGCTCAGGTATTCTTGATTCACTTATTTTTTTCTATATGGATAATTAAACTAGACTCTTTTATATGATTATGGATCTCATTTAAGAGACTCTGCAATATTCTGGAGCTTGGTGGAACATAATGTCATCCCAAAATATGAGTATCTGGAGGGCAACACCATCTAAAAGAAATCCTTCTTCCTTGCTGGATTTTCTTCATGTCCTTTGGCAAGCATTTGTCTATAATCCTCCCTTCCCCATTGTGATTTTCCCATCACAGTTTCAATATATTGTGGCTTGGTATAAGAAATTAAATGGGAGTTTTGGGGGAGTTTTGTGGAAGACGCAGACAACATGTAAAGGCCAGCAGACATCACAGAAAAAGTTCAGAAACTCAGAAATGCACAAAATATATGTATAGTATTGTATAATATCAACATATTTTATCTTTTAATACCATAATAATTCATATTTCTTCTCAGGTTGAGGACCAAAAAATTTTACACGAATTTTCTGGATCATGGGGTCTCCATACCCCTCACCCCTGCCACATGGAAGGTATAACTGTACTTGTCTTTTCCTCACTTGGCATAAATCATTAGAGGGTCATGGGACAAGTTTATCTCTATTGTTATTATCTTTTAAAGTATCTCAAAATTTTGACACATGTATAAGAGAAATCTTGTAGGAGGAGAGCCTTTAAGGTGCCATTTTGTTCTACAGAAACACATGCTTTTTAAAACATCAACAAGCAATAAGTATAGTGAGATATTGCATTCTTGACATCTTTCAGTCAAAAATGTGACTCAAAGATATCGGAATATCACTGAGAAAACTTGCCTGTTCCCCTTTAATATCATTACTAAGCTTGTCTTTGATATGTTTATAGATTATTTTCAAAAAAATTTATATAGATTGCAAAATAAGCACCCAGATTTGTCCTTGTTGATGGCTGCCTTATTTTTAAGTCAAAAGGTTTAATTTTGCATCCTTTCTTACATTTTTTCTCATTTTTGGGGTGTTAACAACTTGTTTAAATAGGTCAGGTTGATGATATTTTAAGTGCATTTCAGATTTTTCTCATTTTTATTTTATCTTTTAGCTTTGTATGAATTTTAATCTTTGCTCTAACAAATTGGTGGTCCAACTACACATAGACATCTGATTCAGAAACGACTCTCATATCAGTAATGAATCACTTCATTTCTCTTAATAAATACTATCAATTTAATTTTTATCAATGTACAATGATATTCAATACTCAGAATTTTGAGCATCTTTATTTTTTTTCTTGCATAAATTGCTCATGATGTCTCTGTGTGAGGCTTCTTTGTAATCTACAAGTCATTAGTTTTTCTCATTTCTCTTGAACCATATTTTCCATCACATATACACATAATACACAGTCACTCACACACAGTCACAATGCTCTCCTTTCCATTGAAGTCAGTGAGTATCAGTGTATATATTGATTCAATTTGGAAGGTTTTAATTTTTTTATAGACATCCTCTGCCTCTTCCCTCACCTGTATTGCATGTTAATGTATAAGCTGAAATGATTTTTGTAATGCATGTTTTTGCAGATACTTATCATGGGCATTGTAGTACCAGGTAGCCAACTGTCCTGTGAAGTGGCGTTTCTTATCTTGAATGCACAATAAATATGACAATTCTTTTATTTTCTTTCCAAGGAGAACCTGTAAATTAGTTGCAACTTCCTTTAGAGCAAGAATGCTAGAGTGAATATAATTCGGTTACTCCAATAATATATGCACGTTACATCAGTCACATTTAGATTAATAATAGCTCATGCCAATAAGTTCATGCTTTGAGATTTGGAAATTTTAACCTGGCAACTATGAACTGTTTTTGTTTTAATTTTGATAACTGCATTTCAGAATAATGGGTTTCTTTGTAATCTTATGAATTCAATTTTGTGCATTTAAAAAACATCCTGAGAAGGGGTCATCAGGCTTAACCAGATGACAAAGAAGTCAAAGATGAAGAATTTTGGAATCTGTATTCTCCCACCAAGTGGCCAACTTACTGGTGATAAGCTTATCCGTACTTAGCTTGGAAAGTAGATACAGTTCTTGTAGGACTATCTTCAAGACTAGGGAAATAGCACCAGGCATACTTCAAGTAAGGTGCCAAAATGTTGTCCTCATCAATTTCTTTGCTTTAATATCAACTTCAGACTGGAGCAACTAGAGTACCTTCTGTTTCAGCTCTGACATCTTGAATTGAATACCTTCTTTAGTTATCCCACATCTACACATTCTTATTTTTATTAGACCTGCTCCTTACCTTCCTTAAGACCTCTATATTCTAGGATCTTCCCTGTGCCCCAACCTAATAGTTTTATTCTGACTTCAGTTTCCTCCTACATGAGCTTGATGGACCCAGAATTATCTCTGCTGGAGAAAGTCAAGATGTACAGTCTGAGCTTAGGCATCGCCCTATTGAGTTACTAGGTCCAGCTAGCCTAATTCTGTTGCCACTGGAGGCCTCAAGAGAAACACCTTGTAATATAGCTTGTGTCCTGTGAAATGGAATCGTTAGATCAAAGAGTCAGAGTGGATAGTTCTTTTTAGAGCATAGAGGTCACTGAGGCACAGACAGCTTAAATAATTTACCCAAGGTCATAGGGGTATTGGAAGGGCCATCAGAAGCTATCTAATCCCCTCCTCTGCCCACTTTCCCTCATTTCTTAAAAATGTATTTTTGTTTATTTTTATTCTTTTGGAGGGGGGGAGGAAGGGCAATTGAAGTCAAGTGACTTGCCCAAGGTCATATGGCTAGTTTTTTTTTGTGTGTGTGTATGTGTGTTAAGTGTCTGAGGCCGGACCTGAACCCAGATCCTCCCAACTTCAGGGCTGGTGCTCCACTCACTGTGCCACCCAGCCGCCCGGCCCTTTTCCCCATTTTACATATAAGGAGTTCAGAGACAAAGAATTTCAGTGACCTCTCCTAGGTCACACAAATAACAAGTAGAAGAGGCAGGATTTAAACTGGAGTCCTCTGACTCTACCTGCAGCAATCTTTCTTCTAGGTATGTCCTATTTTCTCTTAATCAGCCTTTATGTATTATTCTTTATATAATTATTATTATTATCATTATTCATTATATATTATTAATAAACTTGTCCCCTCTTTTAAAAATTGTTTTTTATCCCCTAAAATTATCACCATTTGGAGTAATGACTTCCCAGAGTTTTATCTGATGTATAAAATAAGACTTCTTTTTATTTGTCCTAGACTTACTTCAGTTAAGTTTCAAAGGTCCCTCTTCTTTCTGTGTAGCAGCTGCATTGCCTTCCTCTAGAGCAGAGTGATTTTTATAGGGATAGTTCCAGGGTAGAAGTCTAGCCTAGACTTTTAATATCCTTTTATTAAGGGGATTTGTTCTGTGGAGTTTGGATTCATTCAAACGGTCACACTTGAGGACCTAGAGGGCCGTATGTAGCCTTGAAGCCACAGATTCTCCACCGCTGGAGGGATTTCAAAAGATGCTTGATTTATCTCTGTAGAGCCATCAGAAGGGTCTCTGAAACATTCCTGTGTTAAAAGTATTCAAGCTATTTGTTAAAGAAAAATCTTACATTTTCAAAGGCTCATAAAGAATTGTTTTGGATTCTTTATCAGCATCACATGTTTTATATATATAGGTAACCAGGAAACAAAAAAAAATACTGGCACTGTTTTCTTTCAGAGATGATCAACAATCCAATCATTGACAGAGGAAGCTGTGGTACAAGGGAGGAAAAGGCTGCACCTGGGCTCAGAAAACTTGGGTTTGAATATGGGCTTTCACAGTTACCAGGTGGGTGACCTTGGGCAGGTCAATGGGCCTCACGCTCCTCGTCTGTAAAATGGGGATAACTATACTGGCAAGCCCTTTAGAAAGGAAAAGTGATTACAAAGCAAGAAAGGGCTTAAGTGACATTCACTACAGTGCCTTGAATGTATAAGGATTTACTGACAACATCTATAATGCTCTGTAGTCTCCTAAGACCGGGGAAGGTCCAAGATTTATTCTTTTGTTCCTTCGTTAGTTTTAGTTGCCTAGAGTTTGATTTCCTTTTATTAATCTTTTAAAATCATTATAGTCATTGCATTGATTCCTTTTTTTTTGCTCTGTCCCAGTTGCTACAAACACACACACACACATATACATACATACCTACACACACACACACACACACACACACATTCACAAACACATATAGCGTCTTTGACTTCCTTAGGGTATATACCCAGTCTGAACACTTTAGATATTTTTCTTTCATATTTCCAATTTTTTTTTCTAGAATGGTTGGATGAATTCACAGTTCCATCAACGATGTATTAGTGTGCCTATTAGTATTACAAACCCTTCCATATCAATTAATTAATCTCTTATTATCTTGCCCATATAATGGGTATAAAATGAAATCTTAAATTATTTTAACTTTTTCTTCTTCTCTATTAGTGATTTGGAGCATTTTTGTATGTGTGTATGAATCTTGATAATTTGCATTTTTTTCTTTTAAAAAAAGTTTATTCATATCCTTTAACCAGTTCTCTCTAATTTTTTTTTTAACTTGGAGCTATGATTTCATCGGCATGAGGAAATACTTCTACTGATGCAGCATAGTCTCATTTTTGTAATTTAGAGCCTGAAATAGTTGCCTGGGGCACTGAGAGATTGTAACTCACCCAGGGTTCCACAGCAAGTTTGTGGCAGAAACAGCATATACATTCAGATCTTCCTGAAACAGAGGCCAACTCTCAATCCACAGTCCCATTTAATGGTTCCTAGCCTCAGTTTCCTCATCTCTGAAATGGGGATAATGAGTGTCTATCTCACTGAGTTGTTATGAGGATCAAATGAGGTAACTTATGTAAAGTGTTTTGCAAAAATTAAAGCACATTATGATGATGAAATTTATAAGTTAAAGTGTCACTGAAGACAGTGGTTCTAGCTCCTGGAGGTGTGAAGCCTTTCCTTTTCATGATGAAAGCCCCATCACCTTGAGTTTTGGGAGATTTGCTAGGTTAATTAACATTACCTTTCAATGTATGTGCTGTTCTGGGTAAAGTGGAAATTTCCAACTATTCTTTCCTACCTTCTTATCCATTAACAATCTCTGAGTAACTAGGAAATTTTTCCCTAAGAGCCAAATTGATTCAGTTCTCACCTCTCTGACCCTTATGGTGCCATCCTGACTTGGGATTATGACATAATCACAAGATTGTGAGATTTTTGAGCCGGAGGGCATCTTCAACCCCCTTACTTTACAGGTGAGAAAACTGAAGCCCAGAGAGGTAAAAAAGCAGTTGGCTAAGGTCATGTAGTTGGGAAGTGGCAGAATTGTAGGTGAAGTTTTAGGTGTTGTGATCTTGGATACGAGATGGAGAGATTTTCTCATGAATGGCAATATACTTCTATGCCAAGTAAATGCAACTACAAGATTTTCTGCATTCAGACCACACATGCTTCCATGCCACCTCCAGAATCCAGTGCTTCCTTGGAATTTGCCTCCCATACTTGTCCTTCCACCCATGTCCATTTGGATTCCAGTTCTAAATACAGGAGCAACTTCCTTAATTTTAGATCCTTAATTTTAGTTTCTTAGCAGTGGGAAAATTCCTGCAGAATTACTGAGAATGATAAACTCACCCTTTGTCTCCTAAATGAAAAACTCATCCTTTGTCTCTTGAACAGCACATAAATGCAAACATTTTACTCATGGAAAGCACTTAGACATTCCTGATGTAGACAGACGTCTCTTTGTTTCCAGACCCATCTTCCAGCTGGGGACACTCATTTGTAGCCCTGCTGTCAAGCCAGTGGCCAATATGCTCACATTCGATGTTTTCTTTCTGTTCTCAGTTAAATAGTCAATTGTTCCTTGCCATCTGGACCCTGGTCACCAAAGAATTATGGAACAAACAGATTTCTTTCTATTTTTGGTTTCTTATTTAAGAAAAATTCAGGGGGAAAACACAAGACCGGAAGACGACAACTATTATAATCGAGCTTAAGATTCCTTTTCCCCCCCCCCCCCTTTCTTTTTAGATGAAAGCCTACTTCTTTTTCAATCATCTGGCACAGATGCTGATCATTTTAACTAGATTATCGAAGGTGACTAGGAATCAGGCCTCGTTTCAGACGGCAGAAATGAGCTGATTCTTGTCTCAGATTTGTTTTTTAATAGTAAAATTCTGGTTCTAAAGGAGATGGCCGAGTCACTTCTCTTTAAGCCTCACTTTCTTAATGTATAAAATGAGAGAGTTGGACTCTGAGGTCATTCCTGGCTCTAAATCCCACAATCCCATTATCCTTTTAAAATAGTTATAGCAAAAATTGAAAAAATAGCTATAGCCCAGTAAGGAAGATAAGGAGAGGAGAAAGGAAACTTAAAGAAGCATCAGCTAATGTTTAGGCTTCCTGAGGGGAGAGAGCTTTAGCAGGAAAGGGTATGAATAGCTGGGAAGGCTTCGATAAAAATGAATAAGCTGTAGGGAAGGGAGTTTTGAAAGAATTAGAAGGTAAATGCCAATTAGAGGATGAAAGAAAAAGAAGCCTATTGCTAAGACAAGGTGACATGGTGATTTTTGCAGCTGAGAGAATGATTAGATTGCAGAGGTGATAATAATATACAACTGAGAAGGAAAACTTTAAAGAAACAATGAATAAGGAGGTAAGGCAAAATAATTAAAATCTTATTTAATGAGCTAGAGATGAGGACCAAAATAAAAAAAAAAGAAAAAGAAAGAAAGCAGAACTGAAATATGTTGAGGGAAAAAATTAGTAATACCTTCTCCCTGTGATGAGAGAAAAGGAGAGAAGCAGCCTGATAAATAACAAAACTGAAGGTTTTCAGAGAATAAAGAGCTGGGCAAATGTGGTCAATAAAAAATGTAGTTAAAAATGCCACCTTGGTCAGTTTCCTTTAATGGGTCTCTTAGATTCATAAGGTTGCAAGGTGTTGGGTCGGTGGAGATGTAACCTTCTGATTGTGAAGTAGCCTTGGGGACCCGGAGTCCTTCTGCTTTCTGTTTCCTTTGTTCTTAATACAACCTATGACCATTAACAAGTTTCTTGACTTTTTTTTCACGTTTTCATTTTTAAAAAGAGCAATTTATGAACAATCAGAGTATGAATTGAGTATTTTTGAGAGGCTTTGCAAAATTATAATGCGGTCACTTGTCACCCTATACTAGCGAATAGATGAATGGAGGCAGTTTAATTCAAAAAGCAAATTGTGTTTTTGAATCTCACTAGAATGGGCTACTTAAACTGCATCTGTCTATCTATTCATCTATCTATCTATATCTGTCTATCTATCTATCTATCTGTCTATGTATCTACCTATCTATCACGTCGAATCTTCTCATTAGACTGTAAGTATCTTGAGGGCAGGACCTGCTCCACTTTTGTATTTGTACTCCTAGTGCTTCGTACAGTACCTAGACCAGAATGGATGCTTCAATGAATGTTTGTTGACTTGAATTGTTGCTTGATTTAGAATCACAGATGATTTTTTTTACTTAAAGAAAAAACAATGAATATTTATAGTGATGAGGGACCAGTATTTATTGTAATAAATGGTTCACATTTTATGCAGCACTTTTAAACTTACAGAGCATCTTCTTCACAACAACCAATGGCTCTGGCAGAAAGTTTAAGGAGGGCTTCTAGCTTATTGAGTAGATCCTCTATTACAGAGAATATGAACAGGAATCATACAGGATGTAAAGGCATGGATAGGTTGCAAACAGCATCATTGGAGGGACCTTGCAAATAGATGAGATTACAGATCCATTTGAACATTTGAGTATTATGTGCAATACTTATAGTCCCAATTTTATAGTCAAATAATTTCTTTTTTTTTTCTTTTTGGAGGGCAATTGGGGTTAAGTGACTTGCCCAAGGTCACATGGCTAGTTTCTGTGTTAAATGTCTGAGGTCGGATTTGAACTCAGGTCCTCCTGACTCCAGGGTTGATTCTCTATTCACTGTGCCACCTAGCCACCTCATCAAATAACTTCTGATCAAGTCAGTCTCTCCCTCTCACTCAATAAACTTCAGCACTCCTGTTGCTTCTAGGATCAAATACAAAATACTCTGTTTGGTATTCAAAGCCCTTCATAACCAAATCCTGTTTATCTTTCCAGTCTTCTTACATATTGTTTATAGACATATGCTTCTAGACTCAGTGGCCTCCTGGCTGTTTCACATTCCTTTTGGCCACTAAGGGCATTTTCTCTGGCTGTCCCCCATGCCTGGAATGTTCTCCCACCTCCACTCCAACTACTGCCCTCTCTGGCTTCCTTTAAGTCCCAATTAAAGTCCCTTCTCCTACAGGAAACCTTCCCCAACCCTCTTAATTCTAGTCCTTTCCCTCTGTTCATTATCTCCTATTTATCCTGTATATAGTTTGCTTTGTATATGTTTTCTCCCCCATTAGATTAAGAGTAAGCTCCTTGAGGGCAGGGCCTTTCTTTTGCCTCTTCTTTTATCCCCAGTGTTTAGGATGGTGTCTGGCACACAGTAGGTGCTTAATAAAGGTTTACTAATTGATTGATTGGCTTACCCAAAGTCATACAACTAGTATCTATTGACCAGTTAAATAACCATGACTGATGGGAGTGGGAGTGGGGGTGGGGTAGGAATTCTTCCTCATCATATATGGAAACAGCCAGTATCTTGGAAAGTCTGGATTTCCCCATCTTCATGTGAATATTTTCTTGCCTTCCTGGAAGGTTTGGTGTACTCAGTGACCTTGAGATTGCAGACTACTGCAATTTCATCTATTTGCAAGGACCCTCCAATGATGCTACCTGGAATAGGGATTTCTGTGTTGTCTTGTTATCTTTATTCTTCAAGGAGCATGGCAGTCACTTGCCTATCTTTGGATACAGAATTAGTTTCAGTAGAGATGGGGTTATTGGGTTCATCAAGGGGAATCTGACTGTGACACAAGTGCCCACATCCTTGGCTGAGTCAGTCATTCCCTTGCCTTAGGGCAGCAGCTGCTACAAAAACCCAAATTTGGGGCTGAGCTGGGATGTAGGCAAAAAAGAGAAAGAGGCTGCTCACTGGGAAGATTGTAATTGGCAGTCCATGTTTGGTTGATGGCAGAGTAGACAGATGTGTGGTCAACAGGTCAGGTCAGGGCCAGAAAAAACAAGAGGGTGGTGAGGTAGGGGCTCAGCTGAGGTCAGAGACAACAGCCAAACTCTGTCCCTGAAGGGTGAGTTGTGTTGACAGAGGCTTGCTTTCAATCACCCACATTTAATAGAATGGCTCAGGAATTTCTGGGTAGGGACAGTCATTCAGCACTAAAAGGGAATTGGGGGACAGGGTACCATAGATTTTTTTAGAGCCCTAGTTTGGATTTTTTTGAATTTAGATAAGAATCATCTTTATCTGTTGGGGGAGGTGGTACTATAACCTAGGGTAGGTGGAAGACTAAGAAAGATGAATGTGATACTCTCCAAATCTTAGGGGTCTTCACTATCTGATATGATTACCCGGCAGTCTGTAAAAGAACATTTGCCTAGGACTCTGACAGACAAAACAGAAAAAAATTAGGAGACATGGAAGAAGAGAGGAAATAGTTTCAAATGTATTTGTTTTTATCTCTCTGACTATAGTATTAACTCCTTTAAGACAGGGTAAATGTTTTATACTATATCTGCATCTCCCAGAGTCTTCAGTACATATTGGTACTCAATAAACACTAGCTGAATGAAATATACAGTACGGTTTACTGTTACTTAACTTTTCTTATGCATGTGTCCCATCTCCCTAAATAGGTTGTAAACTCTCCCAGGACCTGCCCTGTATATTATACCAAGGCTGCGCTATGCATGTGAAAGATGCTCAAAAACACATAAAAGATTATAGACTTAGAGCAAGAATGTTATCCAGTGAAATCCCTTCATTCTATACATGAAGAAACAGATCTTGAGAGGTTAATAATTTGCCCAACATCTCTCAGGTGGGTGAGTAGCTGAGCTGGGATTTGAACCCAGGGTCATACAGCTAGTAAGTTATTGAGGTGATCCCAAATCACCAACGTTCTCTCCACTACACCGTTCCAAAGTAGGAACAATACTACACCTCAAAGATAAGGTGGATTTCGTTCCAGATCTCTGCGATTGAGCAAATATCACAATAAAGTGAGTCACATGAATTTTTTACTTTCCTGGTGCATATACAAGTTATATTTACATTATACTGTATTCTATTAAGTGTGTAATAGTATTATGTCTAAAAACAATGTACGCATCTTAATTTAAAATACTTTTTTTGCTAGAAAAAAATGCTAATCATCATCTGAACCTTCAGTAACATGTAATCCCTTTGCTATTGGAGGGTCTTGCCTGTATGTTGATAGCTACTGACTAATCAGAGTGGTGGTTCTTGAAGGTTGGGGTGACTGGCAATTTCTGAAAATAAGACAATGAAGTTTGCTGCATTGATTAACTCTCCCTTTAGCTCCAATACTTAGAGGCCATTGTATGGTTATTCATTGGTCTAATTTCAATGTTGTTGTATTTCAAGGAATAGGAAGGCAAGGGAGGTGGGAGAATGGTCCATGGAACAATCAGAACACAGACAATGTATATTGACGGAGTTCGCCATCTTATATAGTCATGGTTAGTAGAACAATTGTAATAGTAACATCAAAGGCCACTGATCACAGATCACCATCAACAGATATAATAATAATAATGGAAAACTTTGAAATATTGTGAGTATTACCAAAATGTTACACAGAGACATAAGGTGACTATTTGCTATTGGAAAAATGGTGCCAATAGCCTTGTTTGGTGTGGTGTTGCCGCAAACTTTAAATTTGCAAAAAAAACCACCCAAAAACCAAAACCCCAAACCTGTGAACCCTGTGAGGCTCAAGAAAACAAAGCCCCCAAATCAAGGTATGCCTGAGGACCAGGGGCTAGTTCTCCAGAGCTACGCTGTTATGTATTGGCATTTGTTTAAATTTTTCCTTCCTCTTTCCAATTTTTTATTTTCTTCTTGAGAATGAGGAAAAATGTTCCTGGTTGCACCTATTTTAGGAAGGCTCTCTGAAAGGTTGTCTAATAACAAAACAGAGGCATACTTATTTACTCATTAACAAATTTGCTTCTTGCAGCTGCATGTCCTGGATTTTTGGCTAATTCTTAGTTATTCAGTATGCTTCTCTTGGCAGCAACATTGTTGGTTTTAGATTTTAAGTCCTCAGGGGAAAGAATGGGATTTTACTTGCTTATACTGTACCTAGCACACAGCCATGGCCATTTGGCAATCAATTAATAGCTGTCTTCAAGAATTTGAAGGGCTATCTTGTGAAGGAGAGACTGGGTTTATTCTGTTTAGCCCTAAGGGATAGAACTAGGAACAATGAATGGAAGTTACAGAGAGAAAGATTTGGGTTCTGATAACACTAAAATCTTCTCAACAGTTAGATAGGGATGGGGGCTGGATTTTTTTATTCTTCTGGATGAGAGAATTCCCTCTAACATCCATCAGGCACCTACGTGCTGAAGTGGTGGATGTTGATGTTTGCAGTGGATAGAAAGCCTGGAGGCAGGAAGACTCATCTTTCTAAGTTTAAATCTGGCCTTAGACACTTCTTAGCTGTGTGACACTAGATAAGTCACTTAACTGTTTGCCTCAGTTTCCTCATCTTTAAAATCAGCTAGAGAAGAAAATGGCAAACAACTCCAGTATCTTTGCCAAGAAAACCCCAAATGGGGTCACAAAGAGTCAGACATGACTGAACAACAAAACAATTCACATCAGTGTCTTGTTTTCAATTTACAATCCTATGCAATAAGAGTTTAAAGAATTTGACCAGGGTCACATCGTATGTGTTTGAGGTGGGATTTGAACCCAGTATCTCTGGCTGCAAGGCTGGCAATTAGAGGTGTTCAAAATTGAAATATGCTGTCTCAGGAGTTGGTGGACTCCTCTTCCCAGGAAGTCTTTGAGGAGGAGGATCATTTGTTGAGAATGTGGTAGAGGAAATTCTTGGTGAATACTTTGTACTCCCTCTCAAGTCTGAGATTCTATGATTTTTTTTTTTTAATACTATCACCTCTTGGGAACAGATCTATGGAACTGTAACTAGGGTGGGGAAACTGGAGCTATGATACAGGGTGCAGACATTTAGAGATGCTAATGACTCTTTCAATCATTTGGCAGGCACCTAGTTAGAATCTAACTTACCACCTAGTTATCATGAATAATTAATTAAAATAGGAAGTTACTTAACCACACGTGGCTCTCCTTTCTCCTCAGGAGCAGCACCTCAGGTAAATTCTACACTGGCTTGTTCTATCCCTGGACTTCCTCAGTAACACTTGAGGGTGAATTTTGTACCACTTACTCTAAGTGCAATAATTACTCCTTATAGATTTGTCAAGCAACTGAAGAGTTACCGAGAATCTACTGAATATGTACAAGGTACAGTATTAGATGCTGAGGAAGATACAGAAATATAAGACAAAATTCCTACTCACAAGGAGATTTACAATTTAGTTGGAAAGAAAACACATGTATACGTATATATAATATACACACTTATATACATGCACACATATACATGCATAGTTATCATATGAGACGATATATGATATTTACTAAATAAATAGTACAAATACAGATTGCAGTGGAGTTCAGAGGAGGGGGGAGAAATCATTAGGAGTTGCAGTGGGCTTCAAAGATGACAGGGAGTGTCAGATGGTTTAGTTAGATTCACATGGGCAGAGAGGAAGCAAGAAGGTATCCCAGGGAGGAGGTACGGTATGAATGTAAGTCACATGGAGGAGATTTTAAGCTATAAAGGATAGTGCAGAGATAATCTAGCTAGAGCAGAAGTTTGATGTTATCCTGGGCCTCAGTTTCCTCATCTGTAAAATGAGGGAGTTGAACTCAATGACTTTTAAGCTCTAAAATGATATGATCCCAAGACCCTTTAATCAATCAACATTTATAAAGCTCCTGCCATGTGCAAGCACAGTGTTTCAATAATGGCTTGAGAAAAATTGCTGTCATGAATATTTCTTTAAATTTCTGGAAACTATATCTACAAAAGAAAGCTTTGGGAAATGCTGTTGAATTGTTCCCTCAGAGAACAGCAACTTTTCTCGTCTTCCTCTGTTGTTGTTATTGTTTGTGAGTATAGCTGCTCCTGAAGAGCAGCCCTCATTTTCACTGAAGCCCTGCTATAATCCTGCTGAGCCCGGGTGGACCAGGACAACTGGGAGAAACCAAGAACAGACTGGCAGGATCCCCTTCATTAACGATGATCTGAAAACTCCCCAGCCACAGCCCCAACCAGCAATTTATTTAAAATAAACATTCAATATTTATAATGGCTCAAGGAAGGATGCTCCCTTATATAACAAACATCTAAGACATCAGAAGCATCTTTGAAGCTTGGGTTGTATTAGTCAACTTCCTGTTATACATGACACCTAGGCCTGAGGGCTTGGGAAGTTAGTGTGGACTGAATGCCAGGGTAAGAGAGGAAGAGAACTCAGAACTTCTAACTAAGGGTCAGAAAGTGATTGAGAAAATATTGAAAATGCAGATTAAAAGTAAAAATGTGGCCTATATATGTGTGCATGTATATATTTAATTTTTAAAATATTAAATGTTATATATGTTTTTTCTAGAGAGTTGTTAAATATTTACCAGTATACTACTGATGTCCCTCTGAGGTACCAGAAGTGAAAGCGAGGCAAAGCTGATCTGGTAGCTCTTGTCAGGCTAGGGACCTGGGCTGTGGTAGCCTGAGAGTGGGGGTGGTGAAAAGGAATCATTTATACACCAATCATGCTGATCAATCCATATTCAGATATTATGTCTCTTGCTTTTTGGTGCTTCCTCTCCTCTTCCTCCACCATAGTAACATACACAACTTCATCTTTCTCTTCTTACTGATTCTAATGTTGCTCTCCTTGGCTTTTCAAATTGTCTGCTTCTAATAGACATTACAGATTTTTTTTTTTTTTTGCTTTTTGGAGGGCAATTGGGGTTAAGTGACATGCCCAAAGTCACACAGCTAGTAAATGTGTCAAGTGTCTGAGGCCGGATTTGAACTCAGGTCCTCCTGACTCCAGGGCTGGTGCTCTATTCACTGCACCACCTAGCCACCCCCATTTCAGAAAAATTTTAATATTAAGTCAGATAGATGTCTAGGATGGCATGATCAGTACTAGCTGTAGACAGAAGAAAGAATAGACTGAATCCTAGCCTGAGAGCTTGATTTTAACCTAAGGATCCTTTGGTTGGCTTCTCCTTAGCTAGTTGTGTTGGCCTGCAACTTCAGCTGTGGTTTAAAATACCTTAGTCAAAGAAACACTTTCTGGTCATGCTTATATAGATGGAGTGGAGAACCAATAGATTACTCTGAAAAACTAAAGTCCAGAAGCTCAGAGACATAAGGCCAGAGAGATGACCAGTAGAAACGACATGTAATTCAGTAGAAGGGAACAGGGAATAGCATAATGATGGCATTAGAAGGCACATGTTAGCCATATAGTACAAGAAGTATGGGGTCTGGGGCAGCTAGGTGGCATGGGGAATAGAGCACCAGCCCTGGAGTCAGGAGGACCTGAGTTCAAAACCGGCCTTAGACACAACACACTATACTAGCTGTATGACCTTGGGCAAGTCACTTAACCCCAATTGCCTTGCATTCCCTCTCCAAAAAATAAATTAAAAGAAGTATGCGGCCCCTTGGCAATGTATGTGTCCTTGGCAACATACCCTGCTATATGCTCCTTCATCTATGTTCCTGGTCTATATGCATTTCCTATGCATGCAGGCAATGTGTTTTATCTCAGGTCACATATATTCTCTTTGTATAAGTACCCTCTCTCCCTAGTGGTGTGATAACTTGTGACTCAAGCATGTATGTAGGAGTAGAAAGGCGATGTTTTGTTGCCAATTTTTTGTTCTACTATTCCCTAAATGCCTTTTACTTTGAACTGATATGTGCTCTGACTGGCTGGTAAAAGGTAAACTCATCAGTGGGGGCCCATGAGTTATGATTTTTCTTTGTGATGACCTACAGGACATTTCAAACCTGGGCTAGCTTTTCTGAGGGTGGGGTGGTGGTGGTGGTGTTATGTGCTAGAGAAGATTTCCCTAGTTGCAATATTTAAAGAAAATCATCATGTCCTCATTCAGTCTTCTCTTTTCGAGGCTAAATCACATCATTCAACTTTACCCCTTTTGTGTCATTCTCTCTCTTTTCTAGCACTCTCTTTTCTTATCTCTTACCTCCATGCCTCTTCCATTCACCTTATTACTCTTCTATCTTCTCCCTTGCTTCTCTCTTCATCTCCTCTGCTCCATTTTATTTTTTAATGTATTTTTGTTTATTTCATTATTTCCCAATTACATGTAAACATTTTTAAACATTTATTTTTTAAAAAATTTGAGTTCCAAGTTCTTTTCCTCCCTTCTACCCCACTCCTTGAGAAGGCAAGCAACATATTGATTATACATGTGAAGTCATGGAAAACACATTTCTATATTAGCCATGTTGCAAAAGAAAACATAAACACATACACAGACTAGAAAAATAACTTTTTTTAAAACAAAAGTATGCTTCAATCTACTGTCAGTGTTTATCAGTTTTCTCTCTGGAAGTGGATAGCATTTTCTATCATGGGTCCTTTAGAATTGTCTTGATCAGAGCAGCTAAATCTTTCATAGCTGATCATCATATACTATTACTCTTACTATGTAGATTATTCTCCTAGTTCTGCTCACTTCACTTTGCATCAGTTCATATAAATCTTCCCAGATTTTTTCTGAAACCATCCTGCTCATTATTTCTTAAAAACAAAAGCATTGCATTACAGTCATCCACCACAACTTGTTTAGCCATTCCCCAATTGATGGGCATCCCCTCCATTTATAATTCTTTGCTACCACTAAAAGAGCTGCTATAAATATTTTTGTACAAATAGATCCTTTTCTCTTTTTTTTTTCCCATCTCTTTGGGATATAGACATAGTTGTAGTAATCCTGGGTCAAAGGATATGCACAATTTTATAGCTCTTTAAACATAGTTCCAAATTGCTCTCTGTAATGATTGGATTAGCTCACAATTCCACCAACAGCATTAGTTTCCCTATTTTTCCACATTCCCCTCCACTGTATTTTATCGTCCTTCCTTGCCATCTTCTTTTTTATTCTCATATCCTCTCTCCCATGCTTCCTCAGCTGATCTCACTGATTTTCATTTTCTTCACTGCTCTTCTCATTTTCATTACTCCATTTAACCATTTTCCCATCCACTCTCTAGTGACTTTCATTTCCTCCCATCCCATTTATTATGTCCCCTTCCCCTTAGGACCTCTTCTTAATAATCTTCTTTGTCTCTAAAGAAATTTAGATATGGATAGGACTTTCATGATCATCATTTCAATTTATTAAGCTTTTACCAGGCACTGTGCTAGGTACTGGTGAGAAATAGACAAAAATCAAACAGCCGTTGATTTCAGGGAATTTCCCATTCTGAGAGTTAACTAACTCATTTTACAAATGAGGAGAAAGTCTCATAGAGATTTTGGCAATTTAAGTGGAGCGTTATTTTTAGGAAAGCACTTTGTAAAGCTTAAGGCCCCACATATAAATGTAAGTCATCGTTCTTCTTTGTGCTCTATCAGCAGAAAGTCATGGATGCCACCTAAAGGAGAGGTAAGACAAATTTAGTTGGGTGTTAGGAGGAGAGGAAGACCTGAAGACACCCTTGGACTTGGGAAACAAGGATGTGTATGTGGGTGGTGGGAGCAATATAGAGACCATGCAAATATAGAGACAAGAAAACACAGCTGGGGAAATGCCATAGAGGAACTTATTCTAGGTGTAGCTACAAGAAAGGTACAAGGAAACTCACCTTCTAGTTTTTTACTGATTTAATTAATTATTCTTGCTAACTCATGGTAAGCTCCTGTTTCCACCAGGAGAAGGAGTACAAGTGCCATTAGCCTCTAAAGTTTGGTGCCCTTCAAGTTTCAGGGAGTCTGTTTATTTTCTTTTTTGATTGAGTACAGTGGATAGAGCACTGGGCTCAGAGTCAGAAAGTACTGAGTTCAAATTCTGATTCAGATAATTACTATGAGACTCTGGACAAGCCACTTGGAAGCATGATGGGGGAAATTTCATTTTACTGGTATTTGTGAGAAAAACATGACATATGGTCTCTCACAATAGCAGAATGATAAACAAGACAAGTGCCAACATAATTTATCTCATGGAAAGTTACATTTGTGAGACCGACCTTAATATTTCAATGAGTCAAAAAGGCAATGAAAGACAGCATAACTGATGCATGTCTAGTCAAAGGTTTGTATGTTTGAATGACTTTAAAAGTTTCTTCTATTTGGGGTCAAGGAAGCCATTTGCAGAGCTCCATAGGAAAACATGCCTCTTTCCTTTTTTCTTCCCTTTGACCTCTATTGGCAAATAGACTTATTTCTTCCTATGAGCTGAAATATTTCTGTAGAATTAACATGGTCTCCTAAAACAGAGATATATCAAACATGAAGCCATGTAGCATTGAATACAGCAATACTCTGAAATGCTGTCCTAACAAGACTAATATAATTGGCAAATAATTAACAGAATAAATGAAAATACAGTATAACATAGATAATGCAAAAATGTGTTTTTTTAAGTCAATATGCAGCTGGCAGGGATCCTCATATATGCTTTGGTGGTCCTCATTTCTGAAGTTGACATCACAGTCCTAGAGGAGTTGCCTATAGATGTGTTATACAGCCAAGAATCATGAAACACCACAAATTGCCAATGATCCAAAGGTCAACAGAGAGCTGTATAGTGGATATAATCAGTCTGTAACACATCACCAACAATGTCTTATGCCAAAGAAGCCATGTGAAATACTCTATCCAGGACACATGAGACGGAGGGAGGTGGGTTGATCATATAGCAAGGAAGATGAGTGGTGGACAGGTAACAGATAGATGAGTATGTCACCGGTATACATGAAACATGGAGCCCAGAAGGATTCCAGGGCATTAGGTAGCTCCTTTATGGATGAGTTAAGGAAGGACTTGGACAGTTAATGACAAAGGATGAGAAGGCATAATTAGCTTGCAATTTCTCCCCTCCCTTCCCACAAGAACACTCATTTCAATCCAATACAAATAAATTCGATGAAAATCCAATTAAAAAATAAGTGCTAGGGATGCCAGTAAGAAAAAGATAGTTCCTGTTCTCAAGGAGCTTACAGTCTAACTAACGGGAGAAGACAACACACAAAAGGCAATTGGAAAGGGGAAATGTCAAAGGAAATACTCTAGTTTATCCCTTCTTTCAATCAATCCACAAGCATTTATTAATGTAAATGCCTATTTTGTGCCAGGCACTATGCTAACTAGGCATAAAAATGCATTAAATTAAATAACCCTACTTCCAAGGTGTTCGTATTTAAATGGCTGAGACAAGGATATATATGAGTATATACAGAATGAATGAATGTGAAGTAGTTAAGTACAAGGAAATTTGAGAGGGAAGCATTAGCAGTTGAGAGGATCAGAAAAGACTGTGCAGTGGTGCTTAAGCTGTGTTTTAAAGGAAGAGAAGGATTATGAGGTAGAGGGGAAGAAGGAGTACATTCCAAGGATGGGGGTGAGGTGGCCAAAGCAGACACAAAGATGGAAGATGGAGTATCATGTGTAAGGAACAGAGAGAAAGCTAGTTTGGGTGGATCACAGAGTTCAGGGGAAAGAGTAATTATCCACTGGGGCAGAAAATATAGGTTGGGGCTATTTCAGGTAGTGCTTTAAAATCTAAACAGAGGAGTTTGTTTTTAATTGTTTATCAGCAGCAATTGCCCACAAGGAACCAAACTGAGTCACTTACTCATATTTTGATACCTCATGGGGCTTTTGATTTAATCAGGAGAGGTCATCTCATAACTTTAGTAGATGGCAACACCTTACCAAGTGATTTTGGGGGTGACAAAAAAAAATTAATCACCACATGGCCAAACTTTAAATGATGGTCTTCTATAAGCTTAGCTAGAGTGGACCTCAGGAAACACTTTATGTCGAGGCCCCTATAGAACAGCTTGGAAGGACTTGTTCAAACTTGCCACCCCTTTGGTAAAACCACTGAGAATTCGCAGTCTTCTCCATGCTATCATCACAGGCTGCAGAGAAGGGAGCTGGCTCATATTCATGTAATATCTCTTTTATAAGATGGGTGAGTTAAAGAATTAAAAAAAATTCTCACTTGGTTTTTAATTTTGATCAACACTACCTTGGCTCAAGTTCCCTTAGGAAAAGCATTTCAAGACAGGCAGAATGATGTCCTTCTTGCCACAACATAATTTTCTAGTTGTCAAGGGAAAACCACATATTGTACCCCCAACAAAAACTAAGATAGAATAGGCAATAAACACTCCCTAAGGGCACCATACATCAGCGCTGCTCAGAAGGGAAGGCAGCAAGGGTTTGAAGTTACTATTAACTCTTTACTTTAAAAGACATGAAACGTGTGGCTGACCAAGCTTACTAGAAAGAACCTCATTCACCACAAGTTGGATCTCCAGTTGTAATGGACAAAAATGGCCTAATTAGCCAAAAGACATGGGAATATTATATCTGGGCTAAGGTGGCCTAAAAATGAAAGGAAAATCTGCTTAGAAGTTAAAGTTTCTTTTGCCATTTTCCATGAGGTTTGCTTGTCAAGACCACATGTGTGAAAACCACATGTTTATGTGTTACCCATCTCCTGTGTCCTTATAAGGAATATCTCGCAATTTACTTGAAAGTATGAGGATTGAAAGCAAGTAAAGCCAAGTGCTTTTCTTTGTGTTTTGACAATACTTAGGATATTATGGAAGGGCAGTGCCCAGCTCTTTCAGATATCAGCCATGTGAAACTGAAGTTTCCTGTGTTTTTTCTTCCTTCCTACAAAATAACCCATATATGTGACAATTTTTCTGATTTGATTCTTGGTCATCGATATCAGAAGTTCTCAAACTGGGGTTCGGAGATCTCAGGGGTTCCAAAAACTTGGATGGGAAAAAATTACATCTTTACTTCAATATAATTGGTTTCCTTTGTAATTCTATGCATTTTATTTTATGTTATTCTAAGAAGGGCTATATAGACTCCACCAGACTGCCAAAGAGATTCATAACCCCAAAAGGTAAAGAACCCCTGACCTAGGCAAATAAGAACAACTGATATCTCAAATGTCAGCCCTCATGGAGCTTCAGTTTGTAAGGGAGTAAACTGCTTATTTTGAGTTATTAGGGGACATGACCAGAGCTTCCAACTAGTTTCTCCCAGCTCTCCACATTCACTTGGGCTAAAAATCCTGAAGGATGGTGATCTTATTTTCAATAAAAGCAAATAGAAGATGCTGGTTTGCCCTCAAGATGCAGAGGCCTCCCAGAAAGAAAATACTTAGTTTATCAAAGTGCTGGAATACATTCCAAGAGGGAAAGAAGCTAAAAACAGAATCCCATGGGAGTTGTGTTAATTCTTAGAATATTTATCTTCCCCAGACTTTTGGGGGTGGGTTGTTAGTGAATCAATGAACCCTGTGGCTAGAAAGGACTTCGAGAGGCCATCCGGTTCTCTTTCTCCCTTCCTCCTTTTTCTAACCTCCCCCCCTTGATTTCAGATAGATAAGAATCTATCATATTTTTATAGACTGCCAAGTAGATTGCACAACCTCCCCTGGTAGCTCATTCCAATGTTTAACAAGCCCCACTGTCAGGAAATTCTTCCCTATCTGTAACTTAAGATCCCTGGTGCAGCAGCATGGGCCTGTTTTCTTTTAATCTCTCCTTTGGGGAACGGAGAACAGCTAGACCTAATCCAATGTGTTGGGGTCCTTTACATGCTTGAAGATTCGTGCAATGTACTTCCTAATTTTTTCTTCTCTGGGCAAAGCAATTGCTACTCCTTTAATGTTTCCTTACAGATCTATCTTATTTCACAACATTTCAATTTTCTATCTGTCCCCTGAATCCTTATCAGGTTTGCCACATCCTTCTTCATAGTAGGGAAAGGAATATAACACAAGGCCAAGGAAGGATATACTGTGATAGGAAGATGACCCCCAGGGTAACTCCCCATTGCCATTCCATTAATAGATTTTTTTCCGAGGTCAAACAAAAATTTTGGTTAACTCTGAGTTTTTTTTGGCAGTTTTGGCACTTTTTTGAAACCTTTCTGAAAAGTCAGTATTTCCCCTCAATATCTGAGGGGAAAAAAGACTCACTTCAAATATTGCATACCTCTGGGAAGCTAACCAGAATTTTCCCTTGCTATACAACTAAGTACAACACAGAACTTGAGTAGTTTATCTTCTGACCTAAATTATGACTGAATTTCCAAAGTTGAAGAACAGCTTTATTACAATCAGCATTGACCAATAAATCATCATTAACTCTAAGTCTCATTCCAGTGTTATAAATAGGAGACATCACCCAACCCATTACTCTGAAATGTTAAATGTCTGTTTAAGAGGACTCTCACCTAGGCCGTAGAGTCAAATCATAGAGACAAATAGGGGAAAGCAGAGCTTTGCTAAGCAGTCTTAGTACTTGCCCCAGAACTGTTCACACTTTCCATTAATCACCATTCAAAGAGCATTTGCAAACCGTGTACGTGTGGCAGGCCCTGTGTCATGCTTGGCACCTTACACTGGTTTGAAACAGATCATGGATATTCCTGATCTAGGAGTTTGCAGTCTATGAAATTCAGTTCCCTATGCACTAAGCAACTGCTTGGCATTCACTTTCAGCATGTGAAAAAGTAATTACAGGCACCTCGCAGAAACCCTTTAAGGCATAAAGTCATTTTGGCCTCTTTGTTGAGAACTCACACTCCAGAAATGAATCAGAGGGACCATTCCAGATTTTTCAAGCATATTAAAACAAAGGAAATTCCAACCCACCACACAAAGATCCTTTCTTAAATTAAGGTAAAGGCCCAGGTTGGTAACTCATTCTTATGAACAGCTAGCAAATGTAGAAAACAACCAGAGGAAATATTCATTAAGTACAAAGATGGACCAGTGATTTGCATGTCTCATTTCACCTACAGATGTTTGCCTCCAGATTTTCAGTGGCTTCATCTTTTAGATTTTTAGATTCATGGTATAAGTAAAAGCTTTTAGAAGATTTGGGGGAGGTAATTGATTAGAATCATGGCATATTTTGCATTCAACTTTCTTGGTTTAAGAAATGACAATATCTGTATTTTCAGGGCATGTGACTCAATGTTGTAGGAGATTTCAATCAGATTAACATCTGAGTCATATCTGGAAAACGTTGATATAGTTTTGGAGGGTTATTTTCCCTATCTTGCAGATATCAAAGATAAGGATGCAAGGGTGGTTAACTGACTGACCATGAAAGTAGAATGAACAGAATTCTGGTCTTTTTACTGCCAGCCTAATGTACTTTGTCTTCTGCATGAACCTTGTCAAGCAAACTTCCACAGACCTATAGCTGTTCCCCAGACTACCAGGGTTTTTTTTTTTTTAAAGATTCTTCTGTCTCAGATACTACAATTCCCATTGCAGGACTCAAGACAGAGTATTGTGAGTCAGAAGTATATTAGATCAGGTTCAGGTTTATTTCCATGGGTCTTAAAGGGGACATTAACATGTATATGGTAGGGAGTATTTAGAGAAAAAGATGGACTCCAAAACTCATTTGAGCCATGATGGTTGGTCTTTTTCTCTTAATCTGGATACATCTTGGTACCTACTCATGTGGTTCTTTGGTGATATAAATATGCCATTGACTGTACTTAAAGTACAGTACATTTTGTCTGGTGAATCCATATCAATTTATTCATTGTATTTAGGGAAATATTTCATTTAAGAACATAAAACCAACTCCATAAACCTCAAACTTGATACTCCAGAAACCAGGCATTCCATTCTACATGTGTTAGGCAACTGTTTTGAATGAACTTGCTCCATGTGAAAAAGTAATTACTGCAGTTTCAGAGGAACGAGGCTAATTCTAGAGAGAACTTTTTGTAGATAACTAGAGAGAAATTCCTTGGCTGCCTCAGAATGCTACAGACTCTATCCCATGTGAAAATTCACCCTATCCTAATGCTTGAGAATAGAGAAAATGTAACTTAAGTGTTAGCTGATAGCTTGCTCAGTTGAAGCTTTGTAAATGTTCTCTCTTCCAGCCTTTTCTGATATAAAACCAGCCATCTGCATTGATGGCTTTGCTCCCTCTTTAATAAGTTGCAAATTGAGCAACATAATTCTTCCCATGTCCAAAACTTGTAAGCTACATACCCCATTCATAAATTGGCTGACTGTATGTTATAACTTGTCTGTCATCACATTCTTTCATTACAATCCCAGGGTTGGTTTCTATGTGTTTCAAGGGCCCATCCACTCATGATTCACTTCATTGGGTGTGTATCCTACATATTAGTTTTTTGGAGGTGTTGATAAGTACTTTGCTTGTGTTTGACCAACACACCAATGCTCCATGACTGTGTCCAGAGGGCTGGAGCAGAATCTGAAGCCAGTGAAAGGTTTAATTTCAATTTGCTAAATCTGCCATTCTGAAATTTAATTTTTTTCAGTTAAAAATTGATTTATCTCCACCTTATCTCTTTCCCTCATTGGAAAAAAAAAGGAAAAAGAAAAACAAGACTCTTGTAAATAAATATACATAGTCAAGCAAGACAAATTCTTACATTGGTTGTGTCCAAAAAAAAAATGTCTCTTGAGTTCATCATATCTCTATCAGAGAGTAGGTACTATGCTTTCCCATTGGGCCTCTTGAATAGTGATAGATCATTTCACGGATCATAGTTCTAAAGACTTTCAAAATTGTTTGTCTTTCTAATGCTGTTATTATATAAATAGTTCTCCTGGTTCTTACTTCACTCTGAGTCAACAAAAAGCTTCTCAGGTTTCTTTGGTTCTGTCCCTTTCACCATTTCTTATAGCATACTAGTATTCTACTGAACTCATGAATCATAATTTGTTTAGCCCTTCGCCAATAGGTAGCTACCCACTTAGTTTCTAGTTCTTTGTCACCACAAATTGAGTGGTGGCTTTGAGTATTTTTGTACAGAGGGGTCCTTTCCCTTTTTCTCTGATTTCTTTGGGGTTTAGACTTGGTAGTGATGTCACTGGGTCAAAGGATCCATGTGATTTAGTAATTATTTGGACATAGTTCCAAATTGCCCAAATGGCTGGACCAATTCACAGCTCTACAAAACAATATAATTTTCCTGTTTGCCAGCAACATCTTCAAAATTTTTCCTTTTTACTTTTTGGTCAACTTTGCTCATCCGGAGGTATTAAGTCAAAGCTAATTTTAATTTGCATTTCTCTAATTATTAGTAATTTGGAGCATTTTTCATAGGGCTATAGAGAGCTTCAATTGCTTTCTTAGATCACTTCTTGCTCAAATGCATTTGGTTAATTGGGTAATTACTCTTATAAGGCTCATCTTGAAGTAGGTCTAACTGTCCAGATTTTTGAAAAACATCCTATTCTGCCATGACTTTATAGACAGTTTGTGTCTGAGTCCTAGAATCCCATCCTCCAATCTCCTTTTGGGTCTGCATGTTTCTGAAATCAAGCCATAATCTTCTTGTACCTGGCTCCTTCTATTCCTCTCATGTGACTAGGTCAGAGATGTATATCTAGGGCAGAGGTTCTTAATCTGTGGTCTGGTCTGTGAACTTGTTTATAAAAAAATTACTAACTTATTTCAGTATAATTGGTTTCCTTTGTAACACTATGTATTTTATTTTATGTATTTAAAAACCTTATTCTGAGAAAGGGTCTACAAGTGTCAACAGACTGATGATGGCATCCATGACATAAAAAAAAAAGGTTTAAAAAAACATCCTGATCCAGGGGAAGTTTTAAAAATATATTAAGTGAAAATTATTTTTTTTGCTTTTGAAAGAAATGATCATTTTTTAAAGCGTACTTCTTGCCACAAGTGTGATGGAGAAATAGTTTCATATCCTTTGGTATCAGGGAAATTTCCTATCTTACAAAAAACTATGCAACCTATTGCCATGCATGCTGTTACAGAAGCCAAAGCCATTGTTTGGATCTTCATTATGGAAATGGGTATGCTGTGTGTTCAGAGGGCAAAGATAAGATGCTGCTGTATGCACACATTATTTTTCAAAACATTTATGATCCCACAAAGCCACATTTCTTGGATGAGGTAGTAAATAACTCAAGCCTAGCTCAGCAAAGCGTCTATATCTATATTGTCACTGGGCTAACTAAGACAACCATGAAGGAGAAAACAACAGGTGCTTGGGCTTCCTTTCCCAGTGACTGCCTTAGTAATAATAGCATGGAAGCTACTAGAGGGCAGGGACTCTAAGCAGAGAACAGGGATCACAAACATTTTGTGGATATTAGACAAACTGTCCCAAAAGGTCTTGGTGAACCTGTAGTAAATAAGAGGTGTTGGTATAGTGGAATGCCTACTCTAGCTGAAGTCAAGGGGCCTGAGTTAAAAGATCACCTCTGACACTTACCACCTAAGTGACCTTGAGTATGTCCCTTAATCCCGAGGGGCTTTACTTTTTCCATCTGTAAGATGGGGGTAGGGGCAAGAATAAAAGAAGTTTGGATCCTCACCTCCTTTTGTGCGTGTGTTATAGACCCCTTTTTTGTTGTTGTTCAGTCATTTTAGTCTTGTCCAATTACTCTTCTTAACCCCATTTGGGGTTTTCTTGGCAAAGAAACTGGGTGATTTGCCATTTATTTCTCCAGTCAATTTTACAGGTGAGGAAACTGAGGCAAATGGGCTTAAGTGACTTGCTTAGGGTGACATAGTAAGTGTCTGAGCTTGGGTTTGAACTCAGGTCTTCCTGAATCTAGGCCTGGGACTTTATCCACTGTACTTCCTAGCTTCCCAGATGTCCAAATTACCCAGGAAATTGAGGCCCGGGAATGTTAAGTGACTCATTTAAGATTAAGTCAGATTCAGGACTTTTGACCCCAAACTTAGTGTTCTTTCCACTATGCCATAGCTATCTTTCTCTATGTCTATTCCTGTTCAATCCAAATAAATTCAATCCAGATATAAGGGCCATTGCCTAATGGATTTCATAATTGAATGAAAAGATTACGTAGATATAAACTAACAGGGCACAGATTTAACTAAACTTAAGGGGAGTGAGGAAAGAATTAAAAAAAAAAATCTCCACACCTCATTATACTTTTAAAAAACACTGCTAAGGATGCCGACTCCAAAAAAGGACTTTTACTTTTATGCCTAGATCCCTGACATGCCTTTAAATCACAACCTTGCATTCACCATCAAGTTCCCTGGTGAATCAGCAGCTCAGAACTTAGCCCATCCATAGCGCCATTGAGTGCCCTACTGTGGGCAATCGTATCAAACGCAAACATTCGGAGGTTTCCTGCTCTCCCAAGCCTTATAGGAAATGCAGCCAGGAGTTCCATCTGGTATGCCATTTGCTAAATGTCCCATTTATGTCGAATACCAGGAAATGTGACTGTTTAAAGTCCTGGGGAATAAGGTTTCCACTCAGCAGCTTTCTAATGGACATGCACAACTCTCCATAGAGAAGGAGCAACCCAGTGAGATGCTCTAGTTACAGATGCTTGCACACGAACTCGGTCAGCTTTCCCTGTGTGGTACAAAGACATACCAGGCACAAAGAATCAGCTCCTTAAGCTTTGGGGAGGATTTCCTAACATTTTAGTCACCCATAGAGGGCAGTGTTGCACATTTGCAAAAAGCGAGCTCTGCAAAGTAACGGTCCACCAGGGCATTTTCCATGCATCTTTCTCCCACACTCTTGGCATTAGCTTAATAATGAATATGAGCAATTAAAGAAACTCTCCCGTGGAACATATGGCTTTTGGACCAAGCTCCTTATTACTTCATCATAACTTTGATATTTGCAAAGGACTTGGTAAGTCATTTTTCTTCATTATTCCTCACCAACAACCCTCACCAGAAGGCTAGTAATATTCACCACACTTTTCAGGGGCTGAGGGCCACAGAGGTTAAGAAACAAGTTTCGGGTCACATAGTGAGACATTGTCAGAGGTGAAATGAAAAACAAGAATATTTGTACCATAGGCTGGGGGGGGGTCATACCTCTGAGTGGAGCCTGCTTTCTCCCTCGGGACCTTTTTTGAATTAAAGATAAAAACATTTCCTTCAACCCCAGCTTATCTGGGCATGAGTTGCTTGGTGTAGTGATTAATTGTGCCTTCACATACCTGATCTCTTTCTCTGCTATGCATTAGCTGCCCTCTGTAATAGCTGTGAATGACAGAAATAAACTAGAATAGAGGATTCTTAGAATTCCTAGAATTCTTTTTTTTTTTTTAACGATCTGCTCAAGTCTTTTTTTGGATCATGTGTCTGGGGACACCTCTGGCCCCCCTTCTCAGAGCGCTTTAAAACATTCATAATTAAAAGACATGTTGCAGTTAGCAATTAATTAAAATAAAGATGTAACTTTTTTCCTGTTCAAGTTCAAGGACCTCCTGGTATCTATCCAAAGACACCTAGATTAAGAATCGCTATTCTACAGGTGGCACAGTAAATAAAGTGCCAGGTCTGAAGTCTGGAAGACTCATCTTCCTGAGTTCAAATCTGGCTTCAGATACTTATTGGCTGTGTGACCCTTGGCAAGTCACTTAACCCTGTTTGCCTGAGTTTCCTCATCTGTAAAATGAGCTGGTGAACGTAATGACAACCCACTCCAGTATTTTTGCCAAGAAAACCCCAAATGGGGTCACAAAGGGTTGGACGTGACTGGAACGACCAAACCACAGCAATAACATTTATTTCCCATGTGCCTACATATGAATATGTTGTCTACCCACTAGAATGCAAGCTTCTCAAAGCCATAGACTTTTTCCAATGTAGTTTTATCTCCAGAGTCTAAGGAAGTTGCTATTTGGCATATCATAGGTGGCTATGGCTAATTTATTAAATTAAATTAATGGCCTTATTAATTGATGAAGCTATTTCATTCCTTCATCCTAGCCTTGAGAAAAGAACTCAGGATGGTGGAGCTGATTAGAGCTGAATAGTGAAATTGATTCATGTATGTGAAGTATCATTTTATCTGTGCCCCAACCCCTGCTGGCCCCAAGAAGCGAGAACAGATTTCTGAAAGCCAATGAACTGCTGCCAGCTCTTCCTCTATAATCTTTACCACTCTTGTTGACCTTGGTCAAAAAACCCTGCTATTGGTGTCTCGCACTCTGCAGGTGTCTGATCATTTCTTAGGTCAAGCACATGTTGTCTTTGGTATCACTGCACGCCCAATCTCCCTATTTCCCCAGAAGCTTGGCGATACATTCCATTATGTAATGTGCTGGCAGTTGAATAAGAGTCAAGCCCTTCCTGAATACAGCTGTAATGTATGAAGTGTCAGCTCTAAAGTGGAGACTATTTCTTACAAAATGGCTTTGATAAATTGGTAAATGGAACTGACTGACAAAAAACTCCATAACAATGCAGTATCCTTTCATTGCCAATTTATTCCCCAAACACCAGTAAGGCACAAAGAGGCTTTATAGACTAAGTAGATGCCATTATATTTGTGAGTGACAAATTAAGATGACAAGATTTTTTCAGTTGAGCACTTGTATTAAATATGCACCTGTCAGTGGTCGATTTTTCACCCTGCTCGTTGTTCTTTGCCAGGCCTCAGAACGGGTGGCACACTGGGTGGCGGAAGTGTCTGGATTTACATGAGCTTTTTTTATAGCCTATATATCTGACTGTCCTCTCTGGCCTTCCTGCCTACATGGACCCTGTGGATTCTCTTGGTCTCTGTAGAGTCACGTGTTACTTTCATTCTTAGTAATCTAGATGCCAGCCCAATGGCAGTCGGAAAGGGTGGAGAAAGGCTAGGGTGCTACCCTAACCTAGGACTGGCTTAATGGGACACACCCAGATAAGAAGGTGTTGTGCCCACATCCTCTGAGCCTGCAGCTAGGTTGCAGATGCAAAACATTTCTGCAAGGGTTGTGGTGGTGCAGCTGCTGAGGTTAGTGCCAGGCAGACTAGACTGGTATCTGGAGCCATAAACCCATGCATTCCACTTCTTTCCTTAGCACCTCTTGGAAACTCAGAGATGCTTTTAAAGACAATCTTGCCTGGAGTCCACAAGAGTCTTTCTGAGCCAGAAAGATGCTGCGGCAACCAATAAAGTCTTGGGTGCATACTTTAAACAGGATTTATAAACACTGGTGATAACATTTAGAAGCCATGTACATGTGCCATTGGGAGGGGGCAGCTAGGTGACTAGTGGATGGAGTGCCAGACCTGAAATCAGGATGACTCATCTTCAGAGGTTCAAATCCAACCTAGTATTTACTAACTGTGTGACCCTGAACAAGTCATGTTACCCTGTTGCCTCAATGTCTTCATTTGTAAAATGAGGTGGAGAAGGGAATGGCGAACCACTTCGGTATCTCTGCCAAGGTCACGATGATTTGGAAATGATTGAAACAACTCAGAACGACAGCAACAACAATGATAATACTCTAGGGAGGTTTTGGTAGCTCTACTATAGAGAACTATGTACAGTTTCAGCTGAAAGGGACCTCTAAAATACTCTAGTTATAGTTTTGTAACTTGTTAGATTGGGAAGGAACTTTTAAGATAGAATCTAAATCCATCATACAATCTAAAAGGAAGTTTTAAGATAGAATCTAAATCCATCATTGCATGGATGGAAAACCATGGTGGTGAAATGACTTCCTCTATGTCCCATAATTAGCTAGTGGCAGAGCTATCTGCCATCCTCTGATTCTTACTACCTGTGTGACCATCAGCAAGTCACAACGTGGTATTCATGAACTTGTTATGGCAGCTCTATTTCCACATACTGGATCTTCTTTGAAATCCTATGTATTTTGTCTTATGAATTTTAAAACATTATTTTAAGGAATCCCCCGGCAGTTAGGTGGTACCGTAGATAGAGTGCTGGGCCTGAAGTCTAGAAGAAACATCTTTGTGAGTTTGTATCTGGCCTCAGACATTTACTAGCTGCGTGACCCTGGGCAAGTCCCTTAACTGTATTTGCCTGGGTTTCCTCATCTGTCTAATGAGAAGGAGAAGGAAATGGCAAATTGCTCCAGTATCTTTGCAAAGAAAACTCCAAATAGGGTCACGAAGAGTCAGACAGGACTGAAGTGACTTAACAACGATAGCAACTTCCCAGACTTCACCAGCCTGCCAAAGGGTCCATGAATGAATAAATAAATTTTAAAGGAATGTCTTAAATGCTTACCATGGGCAACGCGCTAGTGTTACAAACAGAGAAGTAAGGCAGTCTCTGCTCTCAAGGAGCTCACATTCTTACCAGGGAGACAATATGTAGTGGTTTCAGGGCAAGTCAGAATAGAACAGTCCCATGGTCCTCTGGGTATAGTGACAAAGCTGATGTTAATACTTCTTTAATGTCATTTCCGCGGCTAAAATCACATCAGTTTTTGACATTGTAAGAAGAACTTTCTTTTCTGGGGCTTTAGTAGTGGGGTCTGTAACAGCCTGGGCAGAAGCAGCTGCTGGACTGTGCCTCCACAGGTACCCCTTCCCAGGATGATGGCTACAGGGGACTGGGCTGCGAGTGAAACTATTCCTAAGACTCCTTGGT
The DNA here is from genome assembly GCA_028627135.1 of Pseudochirops cupreus. Taxonomy (NCBI): domain Eukaryota; kingdom Metazoa; phylum Chordata; class Mammalia; order Diprotodontia; family Pseudocheiridae; genus Pseudochirops; species Pseudochirops cupreus. The sequence goes on along the minus strand of CM053581.1, from coordinate 527,751,060 downwards.
TCAGGGTCCTGGGCTACCTGTCTCCATCAAGGGCTGAGAGGCTAGTTGGTGGTGATGGTTTGATTTCCCAGGTATAAATCTACCTCCTTTCTTTCCCTCAGAGTTTCTTCTTGCTTTAGCTTAGGCTAGGATACAAAAAAGGTTGCAGACCTCTGAGTTAGATATCTCTGAGGTGCCTTACACCTGTAGAGCTATAATTTGTGATCCTTACTTTCATTCTAGCTGTCTCCCCATAGTATCTCTACCTTTTGCCAGAAGGCCCAACATTCTGTCCCTGTTCTGAGAGGCAGCTGGTTGGTGCAGTGTATAGAGTGCTGGTTTTGGGGGAAGTGCTGAATTTAAATCTTGCCTGAAAAACTTACTACTCTAGTGACTCTGGACAACTCACTTAACCCCTCTTACTATCAGTTTCCTAGTCTACAAAATGGGAATAATTATCATACAGGCTTGTTGTGAAGATCAGATATAACATATAAAGTGCTTTGCAAACCTTAAAGTACTATGTAAATATCAGGTGTTATTATTACTATTATTATTATATTAACCAATACTCTCTACTTCTACTCCTGTCAGTGCCTCTGTTCAGAAATTAAGACTACATAATTTAGGGTTCCCCTTCCTCCACCTCCTTTGCCTGGATTTTTGTTGTTATTCAGTTGTTTCAGTAATGTCTGATTCTTCATGACCCCATTTAGAGTTTTCTTGACAAAGATACTGGAGTAGTTTGCCATTTCCTTCTCCAGATTATTTTATAGGTGAGGAAACTGAGGCAAACAGGGTTAAGTGACTTGCCCAGGGTCACACAGCCAGTAAGTATCTCGGACCAGATTTGAACTCAGGAAGATGAGTTTTCCTGGCTTCAGGTTGGGTACTCTATCCGCTGTACCACCTAGCTGCCCCTGGATTACAGGAGGAAAACAACCTTTTTAGTTGTTTCATTTGTGTCTGCCTCTTCATGACTCTTTTATATTTCAATAAATTAAAAAAATAAATACAAAATGAGAAAAAGGAAAAAATTGTCATACATATAACAGACCATAAGAGAGAATTCAATATAAAACAATACATTACTATTTCAAGATAACTTATATAATAACTATTACACATTGTTTTCGAAGTTGCCTAGCTTTTCTTTGCTTCCCTGTTGGTTTTCTTTTGTTTTCTTCTGTGCACTTTTTACTTTACTTTTTTTCCCCATTCTTGACTTCTTTTTGATGTTTTTTTTTTTTGGCAGAGACACTAGAGCGGTTCGTCATTTCCTTTTCCAGTTCATTTTATAGATGAGGAAACTGAGTCAAATAGGATGAAGTAACTTGCCCAGGATCACATAGCTAGTAAGTGTCTGAGGCCAGATTTGAACTTAGATCTTCCTTACACTAGGCTTAGCACTTTATCCACTGTGCCACCTACCTGCCCACTTACTTTGTAAGGCAAGAATTATTCCAGTGGAATTTATCTTTTATTGCAGCCAGCATAGTGCCACGCGTGGCTGGACACTTACCACAATGTGATTTGATAGTGTAGATGGTACACACAGTGATAGTTAGGATGATGAGGTAAGGGTATCTCAAGATACTTTAAAATAAAAACAACAACAACTTGGGTTGTAAGTATGGCAGACACACTTTACACATGCTGTTTGTGGGTTCATTTAATTTCATTCAATAATTCAATCCCATTTATTAATTATCTATTATATACAAGTTGAGAGACAACTTGGTTAAGGTGACCTCTGAGACAAGAAACCTTATCTTCCATACCTAATCTGATATCTACCATATATAAATATATATGTATATATACACATATATACATACATGCACATGTATACATATACTCACAAACATATACAAACGTATGTTTGTATATGTCTATATGTGTGTACACATACACACCTTAGTTTGTCAGTGCCTCCAGGCAACTTTCTAAAACAAAGTTCTTCAAATTGTGTGTGTGTGTTTGTGTGTGTGTGTGTGTGTGCGTGTATGTGTGTGTCAACGTCTGAAGCCTATGGAGGACCTCTTCTCAAAATAATGTTATAAAATGCATAAAATAAAATACATAGGATTTCAAAGGAAATTAATTAGTTGAAATAGATTTATCAAAATATTTAAAAAGATAAGTTCGTACACCCTAGGTTAAGACCTCACTCTCTAAAAGTACCAATTATAAAACAGTTGATGATTTGCTTTAGTAAAAAGAGTTTCTGCTCTGGTTGTTTCTGACACCAAAGAAATCACAGGCTGGTGATTTTTAGATTCTGGGGACTAAAAGGAAAATGAAAATCTCCATTAGGAAACTGATAGTCTCCTATAGGGGCCACAGCATGGATGCAACTACATTTGATGTAAGGTTGAATGGGATAAGGGCAAAGGAGAAATCCAAGTAAAGTTCTGTAAGAAACTTTGAGGAAGGAATGATAGCTTTCAATTGAATGCCATGGGGAAGATGCCATGCAGGAGGTAGCACTGTTGTTAAGATTGTTTGAGGGGCAGCTAGGTGGCACAGTGAATAGAGCACTGACCCTGAAGTCAGGAAGATTTGAGTTCAAATTTGGCCTCAGACACTTACTAGCTGTGTGATGCTGGGTAAGTCACTTAACCCTGATTGCCTCTTTAAAAAAAAAATGTTTTTTTCCCTTTCTAATTGTATATTTAAGTTTAAAATAAATTTAAGATAAAGACTATTTGAAAGACATTTAGGAGCTGCAGGAGCTAGATCATCTCTCCTCAGGATGGGGGTAGCAGGACTAAGTCTTGGGGAAGTTACTTGATTGTATAGGTGTCAATGATGGTGGAAGTGGTAGGTTAGGAATCATTGCTCAACTTTCTCTAAATGAATGTGAGATCTTGGGTAAGGAGTCCCTCAGCCTCACTGGGCCTCAGTGTCCTCATCTGTAATTAAGCAGGGAGTAAAAATATCTCACAGGGTAGTTGAGAGGGTCAAATGAGATAATGTCTGCAAAAGACTCGTAAATGATATTGTGGTATGTACAGTGGTAAGCTTGACTATTGGCTCAGCTACTTACTAACTGTCTGACCTTAGGGAAGGAATTTAGTCTCTCTGAGCCTCAGTTTCCTCAAGTATAAAACAAGCATATTGGATTAGATGACCTTGACATCCTTTTTGGCTCTAAATCCTAAAACCCTAAGAGATATGTAAATTATTGTTTATATCTAAGACTCTGACTCATGAATACAGCATGCATGTCCCCAAAGGGGAGTAGCATCTGTTTTTCAAGGATGAAGGGCATAAAGTAAAATGATGGATGAAAACAGGATCTTCAGAGAAAGAGGAGAGGAGTTCCAATTATTTGGCCCCAAAGAAGAGGAAGTTGGGACCCGACTTTGTAATTGACATCAAGTATATGTGTAAGGTGATCATATGGGCAGAGCATAGAGACCGGCTGTTTCCTTTTCTACCAAGGCCTGTACATAAAATGATGGACTAGTATGGAAGAAGGAATTAAGTTTCCTATAAGACGAATTTCTGTAGGGATTGTAAAAAATAATAATAACAACAATGAATGAATGAATGAATGAATGAATAAATGAGAAAGGAAGTGTTTCACCAAGGAGGTTGCAGAATTTCTCCTCCAAAGGGCTAGATGACCAGTGGGAGCCTATTCAAGCTCTTACATTTCTATAACCCTCTGGAAACAAAAACGAGTCTGGAGTTGAAGACTCCTGAGAATTCTGAAAACATAAGGGAGGCGGATTTTTTTTTCCAAGTTGCTTGCAACAAATATTATTGTTTCAGTTTGTTATCTTTTCTTTCCTCTTAGCCTTGTGCTTGTCTGGATCGTGGGCACTGGGATTCCTAATCCTTGGCACTGAGTCCTCTTTTAAATGTAAACAGATGGGGAAAGTGCCAACACAGCCGAATGTAACACATACTCATATAATAACATGCTGACATTAGCTGGGCAAAGGGAGCTGTTTAAATAACTTTATTTGCAAGGCTCTTTCCGGCAGGGCAGAACAGAGCTTGAATGGCCTGGTCACACCAGAGCCCCCCTCAGCCTCCAGGGGAACTGCACACCTAATACTCCATGCAATTCTCCAAATCCACCAGGTTGATGCAAAATGGCCCCATTTCAGTTGGACAGACATTTGAGAAGGGGACTTTTTTATGAGCTTTCATGGGAATGCACCAGCTTAGCCAACGGTGACATTTAATCATTTCTGTTATTCTCCTCAGCTATTTTTGAGAAGCAAAACACACACAAAATGAACCCAGCAACCCCAAACCAGCCACCTCCCCATCCCAAATACCTTCATGATTGAAATCAGCTTGACTGCTCTCCCATGAATGGGGAGGATTTAGCCCCAAGCTCTGGGTTTCTATTTCTTATCCATTCTCTCATGGTGCCTAGCACAGTGCTGAGTATGTAACAGATACTCAGTAAGTATCTGAAGGAATAGTCTAATAGGAGGGTCTGTCTCTCCAAAAATCTCTCTCACTGGCTTGTCTAAAATTCCCCAAATTTTGTCATCCTCCTGAAGGCTGCTGTAAAACTCCTCCCCATATGATATTAATAGACTAGATCATCTATTTTAGCAGCAGAGTAAGGCCCTGAGGAGACAGGACAAAGAACGGTGAAATATTGATAAAGAGGAAAAACTAAGTCCTAAGAGTGCGTTGGAAAGAGATAACTTCAGGGCACTGGTAATGAGAGGTAGGGGTGGAGGAAGAATATTAAGATGGAATTAAAGGAAGCTGAATACAAATGAATAAATCCACAAACTTTGTCATATGACCTCAGACAAGACACTTAAGCCCCCTAACCTCAGTTTCCTCATGTGAAACAATGGAGTTGGGTATGAGTATTGATAAGGCCCTTTCCTGCTATGTTATTTGATATGCAAAGCACTTCTTAAGTGTTTTAGGGGACCCAGAAATATAAGGCACAGTCTGCCCTCAAGGTGAGTATGGTCTAGTTGGAGTGTCCAGAAGTAGATGAATTGACAGTACAAATCAATATATGATTAATTGTTCAAAGAGTGGTAGAGAAAATTGGAGCAACAGGATACTTTGCCAACCTTCCAGTTCTACCTAGAATCAGTCCTGCTCTCAGATCTTATGAATTTTTATTTAAAAAAAATACAGTATTTAGCACAGTGTGCCTATTGAATGAATACGTTCTTGTTGGCTAAAAATCATTCATTTCTGTTATTTTAATTGAGACTTTCCCATGGTTTATATCTTTTTCCCCAGATCCATTCAACTTCTGTGCTACCATTATACTGATTTTCTGCAATCTGTACCGCATTCCCTACAATTTGTACTCGTTTCTTAGAAATATTTGGGAAATATTTCAGTGTTTGCTGTGAAACTGGTCCTGAAGAGCAGAAGGAGGGTATCCTTCATTCATTTGTTCAACAAATAGGATTATAAGATTATAGATTTAAGTTTGGAAGGGTTTTTAGAGATTATCTGGTGCAGCTGAAAACTGAGACCCAGGGAGGCAAGTGACTTGCCTAAGGTCAAGAGGTAATAAGTAGGGGTAGTATTAGTTCCCAGCTCCTGTGACTCTAAATCTAGTGCTCTAAGGTGTAGTGATGGGCACTGTACCCCTCCCCTCCAAGTCAATGTTAGCTAGAATCTGTAGTTGAGTGAATGACTGTAAGTGCCTGATTGTGGATGATGATCTCGTCCACGAACTCCTTGGGTTATCGCATTTGACTTGTGGGTGGCCCTCAATTTATTTTTACAATAGATCAGTGACTTGTTATAGAAAAAATAAGATTCCCCATTATTTCCAATGATGAATTAAGAATAAACTAGTGAATAACTAATTACCATTTATATTGCCATTAAGAGAGAGGGTAAGGTCTGTTACTGTTGTTGCTCGGTTGTTTTCAGTCCTGTCTGACTCTTCATGACCCCGTTTGGGGTTTTCTTGGCAAAGAAGCTAGAGTGGTTTGCCGTTTCCTTCCATAGCTCATTTTTATAGATGAGGAAACTGAGACAAACAGGGCTAAGTGACTTGCCCAGAGTTATACAACTGGTAAGTATCTGAGGCCTGATTGAAACCATGAGCAAGAGTCTACCTGACTCCAGGTTCAGTGCTCCATCTACTGCATCACCTAGCTGTCCATGTTGAGGGGGGTGAGGCAGGTCTGGTTACTGGTAGTTAGGGAAAGAGAAGACTTTACTTCAGGATTTAATGGTTAAAATAATAGATAGAAATTCTCTGATATTCCTTTCAGTTCTAAAATTCTGATTCTGTGTTTTCCAGTTGTATTCAAACAGGTCATCAAAGAGGCCTGGAAATCATTCTTGTGGGTTCCTTAAGCCATGTTTTATTAGCTATCCCACAGCAATTCATAAGTTGTTTTAATGCTGGAAAGATGAGCCTGTCATGTAAAAATAAGCAACAGTTAGGCAGAATGCTCTGTGATATCTACACAATATTAAGAGCACTGAGGTTTCCGTTCTACTCAGTGGACCATCTCTGGCAGATTTACAGGAGGTTATAGAGAAGAGTCACAAAGAGTAGGCCTGCACTGACTTCATGTTAGACCTCATTTATTAGAGTCTTTTCTCCATTTCTTAACCATCTTTTCTCTCTTTATAGCTATCCCTGAGACAACACAAACATTCACCTGCAGCAAATGCACTTTAGATTCTTTCCAAACGTAGAGTGTTTTGAAGACTAAGTCAGGGTAAGTCTATAAGCACTAATTAGGCACCTACTGTGCTGAGTGCTAATAAGCCCTGGTTAGGCATCAATTGTGCTATGTGCTGAGGATTCAAAGACAGGCAGAAGACAAGTCCCTTGCTCTCAAGGAGCTCACAATGTAATAAGGCAAACAGCATGCAAACAACTATGTATAAACAGGATATATTCTGGATAAATTGTAGATCATCTCAGAGGGAAGGCAGTAGGATTAAGAGGGTTGTGGACATGCAGAAGATGGAACTTTAACTGGGACTCAAAGGAAGCCAGAGAGGCCAGGAGATGAAGATGAGGAGGAAGAGCCTTCCAGCCATGTGGGACGAGCAGTGATAATGTACAAGGTATGGAGATGGATTGTCTTATCTGAGGAGTGGTGAGGAGGCCAGGACGGCTGGATCACAGAGTATGTGGAGGGAAATAAGGCATGAGAGTAGAAGGGAGGAGGGGGCCACATCATTGAGCTCTTCCTGACCTGGCCCCTTCCTGCTTTTCCAGTCTTATACTTCACTCCTTTCCCCGTATATCAGAAATGGAATTCAAAGGAGAGAAGCACATTCCTTATTTTTCTTGCTTTTTTTTCCCTTTTGGCAACACGGCCAATATGGAAATATGTTTTGCGTGACTTCACACATATAATTGATATCATATTGCTTGCCTTCTCAGTGGGTGGGGGAGGGATTTGGAACTCAAAAAAATGAATGTTAAAAATAAATAGATTAATTAACAAACAAACAAACAAAGGAGAAAGAAGCCCAGCAGCACCAGGTGGTGGAGCGGATGGAGCGACTGGGCCTGGAGTCAGGAAGACCTGAGTTCGAATGTGGCTCAGACACTTCCTAAGTGTGTGACCCTGAGCAGGCCACTTAATCTCTGTTTGCCTCAGTTCCCCCATCTGTAAAATGGAGGTAATAATAGCACCTACTTTGCAGGGTTACTTTGAGGGGCAAGTGAGATAATAACTACAATGTACTTAGCACAGTATCTCACACATATAAATTTTATATAGATGTTCTGTTCTGTTTTATAGATGCTATAGTTATGATGATAAAATTATCTTTGTTCCCACTGCTGGAGTGTGTGTGGGTGTGGGTGGGTGGGTGTATGTGTGGTACTTACTGCCTCATTCCTTTTTTGAAGGCCTAGAGGAATTAGGATGTGTCTTTTCCCATTCATCCCACATCCTCTCATACCTATATACTTCCTATACTTTTCTTCTTTCTGATCCATCTTTTTTTCAGGTTCTGTGAGTGCTTCCTATTTTGATTGTCCTCCCTACTTCCTACCACGCCCAGCAGTCTATCATTAACAGAAACAGAGGCCCTGGAATCACTGAGTTAGTACCTTCTTGCCAAACCTGGAGGCTTAGTCAAGTGCCTTCTTGTTACAGACAAGTATGCTAAGTTCCTTGTCTGCTTTAGGTGATTGCCCTTTAGGAGGGCATAGAGCTGGTAGCTCTTTCTTTTAGTTATGATTTAGGGCCAATGAGAAATTGCTTGAAGTGATCTCATTATTTGAATCTGCACAGCATATTTCCATTGGGTTTGACCCAATGTCCCAATTTCACATAATTATAACTTCAAATACTGCAAATTCAAAAACATGCAACCATTTCTGGGGATTCATTATTTGTACTAATCAGGACCTAGATATACTGCAAAGTTCATGGGAAAGCCACTGGTTTCACCCGAATTATATTCTTCAGTTTAGCTTCCCCAGGCTGTGGGTAACACTGGGTAAACCCATGGGCAAAGCCAGCTGGGGACCACACATAACTAAAACAAAGCAATAGTCTGGGCTATGTGCAACACGGAACCTCACAGTTCTCAGAGTCCTACTTGATAGCCAAAGATGGTCCAATTGCTTCCCATCTAGCAAAGGCAGCCATTTTCAGCAATTTTATTTTGGAAACAGTATGAGTCAAAGATTATGTATCAGGTATCTGCTTCCAAGATGGACTGAATGAAGATATGGCTCTGATGCGCCACTCTATACTCCTATCAGGTTACTATCTTCTTAATATGGATCACTTGTTCCCACATGCCTTCCCTATAGGCCATGCCCTAGGGTTAAGTTTCTGGTGGAGGAGGGCTCATCTAGGAAGTCTCATTTGGGGTCTATAAACATTTGGAATTGGGATCAGTACTCAGCTGTTTGTGACTCTCTTTCCTCACTACACCACGCCTCTTGTCCCCCTGAATTCTGCCTATTCCTTGACTCTTGTGGTTGTAGCTTCCTGCCTGTCTCGGCATTTCACCCTAACCTGGGGTCCCATGGTGACCAATGTCTAATTCAGATCACCTGCCATTACTACAGAGCATAACCCAAGGCTTTTAGTGCTCACGGACCCAGGAGGATGGATGGGGATAAACAGGGAAGTGAGAAAAGCTATTTGCTAGCCCCCAAGGAAAACATAGATGCTTTCTCTGCTTGAAAATTTGATTGTCCTATGGTCCTGGAGCAATTAAAAAAAAAAAGATCATGGCCCTCTTGGGAGATGTGATTACTCCAATTCCTCTTTCTGTGCCCTTAATCACGACCCTCAATCAATCTGACCTTCTATGGTTCCTGAAAGAAGGAAACCTCAGAGATGACTGTTCCTTGCCTGTGAACATGGCAGGTATACTAAGGACAACCGGTGGAAATGAGTGAGAAGAAAAGGAGGCAAGGACCCTTGGACTGATCTAATAGAAGCCAGCTGAACGGGGATGAGAAATTCAGTTCAATTCAATTCAATGAGAAAGGCCTCATGCAAGAGGCTGATGCTTTCACTGGTAATTTGATTGGCTCCTAGCAGCTGGAATTAACTAGATGTTGTCATCTTGGGCCTGTCACTACCTGACAGGAAGTTCTTCCCTCAAAGCGTGCACTTATCGCCCACTGAGGGAATCGATGGGAAGGAGGGAGAACCAGAAGTGCCAGAGGAATCATAAATATTTTATATTGTCAAGCCAAATGTAAAAGGCAAAGCTATTTCTTTTTTCAAATTAAAGCTGCAGAGACTTCACCGCGTCCAAGATTAATAGAGGTACTACACAATGATCAGAGACTAGAGACAAAGGAAAAAAGAACAGAGTGGATTATGTGAAGAAGGAAGAAAGCTTGAAAAAAATGGGGGTGGGAGAGGTGTTGGGGGGTTGGTTCAGAGAGGCCAGGGAGTCAATCTATGTCTCTTGCTTTGTTCAATTTCTTGGGCACTTGAAAATTGTGCATAAATTGAATAATTTAAAAATAAACTAGGAAAACTCACCATTCAGAATTCCTGCAGGGAATCCTTTTAAAAGTAAAGAACCTTTTGTAATGTGAATAATCACCCCAGAATATATTGTGTATACACACATACATGTATATATGTATTATGCACACACACACACACACACACAAATATACATATGTGTGTATTTTTTTGTAAGTTCAGCTTCTTATATTAGATTTTTTGAAACAGGATACACCTATGCAATTATGGTGGTAAAAGGAGTCTGAGAGTTCTTAGAGGTATAGTGGAGCTAGTCTGAGGCCTATGGTCAGTTGAGACCCTAGGTTCTAATCACATCACTCGTGCTTGTGTATTAGCTGTGTGGCCTCAGTCAAGTTTCCTTAACAGCTTTTAGTTCTTTTTTTAATTCTGTAAAACAGAGGTAATAATAGTAATATGGATGAATACTATAGTACAGGGGTGGGGCAGTGGCAGTTGGGTAGCCTTTTGACAATTCTGTAAAATTTGGATTTGGTCAAACGGATCCAGAAGGCCACACGGTAGCCTCAATTGAGGGCTGCGGGTTCCTGCTAGTGCATAGTATATTATACTACATTATAATAGTGTGAGTGAATGAACTAATGAATTAATGAAGCATTTATTAAGCACTGTATACAAAGTATCACACAGATTTGTTGTCAAGGTTAAATGAGATAATGCATGTTGTAAGTTTTGTAAACCTGTATACATTCCAGAAGGAATTTCAGACAGTTGAGAATCTCTTCCATTTTTGAATATAAAGAGGGAATAAATCAATTATGAATATTTACTGAGTATCTACTATGTGCCAAACACTGTGCTAAGTGTCTTTTTTTGGGGCAGGGAGTAGATGTTGTCTTACTGTTATTGTATCCATCAAGAAATCTTGATATTGTCAACTTGTAATGATGAGATTCTGAAAAACTCTCCCTAGATGCCTACTGGGGATGAGAACCTAGAAAGGAGGCAGAAATGGTTACCTAGCATTAAACAAAAGACATGATTATTCATAGGGCTTGGTCATCTCTTTGCTGCTAATGTGCTGAGAACCAGTGTCATTTTCAGACAGAAACCAGGAATGTGAAAGTTGGTCTAATATACACCTCTGGTTTTTAAATGGGAAGCAGTGGGAGTCTGCTTCTGGTTATTGGCATGAGCTGACATGAGGCAGACATATTCCAGAGTAGAATGATGGATAAAGCCAAGGATCAGTAAAGGGCAGCAGCAGCCCTGAAAACTAGCAAATGAAATGTAGCAGCTAAACCAAGCGGTGTGATAGAATGCAATACAATGCAATGCAAACAACAACAAAAGGTTATAGAGAAATAATAAGTCAAGAAGGAGGTGGGAGGCAGGACCAGAGGAGCCACTACCCAGTGACCAAAGAGTAGGCTGAAAAGAGAAGAGAATGTGACTTGGAAAACTTGGAGAGAGATGTTTGAGGGTAAATCTGGAAGGCCAGGGAAGGAACACATTTGACTAAGACTCTAGGTCCTCAAGTGCAGCCCTTTGACAGAATCCAAACTTCCTCCGGTCTCAAGGTCATATGTGGACTTCTAGGTCCTCAGGTGTGGTACATTTGAGGACCTAGAGGGCCACATGTGAGCTTGAGGCTGCAGGTTCTCCACCCCTGAGCTAAGGCAAAAGAACAGGTATCTGGGCTCCTGGCTATTCCTTGAGCAAGACACTCCATCTCTTGACTCTGGGTATTTTTCAGTGGTTCTCTCTCTTGCCTGGAATGCTCTCCCTTCTTGGCCATTAATATCACAAGTCTTAGATTTCTGGATCTCTTCTAGCTCTTGAGATCTGATTTGATCTTATGACCTGTAACCCTTTTATTGTGAAGAACAAATAGGATCAGGGACATAACATACTTTGCAAACCTTAGTGTGCTATATATAAATGTCAGTTATTGTTAAGATTTTCCTGCTCCTGCTTGGAAGAGTAAGAGCTGGTTGTTAGGCATTCTTGAACCTCTTCTTTCTAATCCCTCATGGTTCCTCTGATTTACAGTGAGATGGGAGAATGATCTCATGTAATTTATCCTTCTTTGTCACTTGTCAACCGATCAACTGACTAACAAACAACCAAATAATACTGTAGTATCAGTTCCGGAGATGGCACGATGGATAAAGGATGAGTTGAGTGTCAGGAGGGGCTGGGTTCAAGTCCAGCCTTTGACATATTCTCTGTCAAGTTGCTTAGCCTCCTACTGTGCCAAATAACTCTTTTCCATGGGAGTACTTAACCTGAGGCCTGTCAGCTTCCTTTTGAATATATATTTTTGATCATTTTATTTCAACATAATTAGTGCCTTTTGTGATCCTATGTATTTTTATTTTATACATTTAAAAACAGTTCTGAGAAGGGATCCACAAGCTTCATTAGACAACCGAAGAGCTCCAGGACACACAAAAAAATGTTAACCCCCCCCTTCTCTAAAATGAAACATTTTCAGAGCCAGTGCCAATTTGCATTGGTAGAGGGCATCACCACACCACCACCACACTAATTCCTATTCTTTATGGCATTCCTAGATAAAACATCTTCCATATGTTGAAGAGGGTATGTTAGAGGGTACAACTTTAGACCTTTTCTGCTGCCCAACACCTACTTAACAAGGATTTACTGAGACCAGTCAAGTGTTTTTTCAGTTGAATAGTGGTTGAGCATTGCAAACCTATATAACAGGAAGTGCTGCTTTAAACCTTATGTCAGACCCTCAGACAAATACTAGTTCGGGAACTGAGTACCTGCCATTCTTCTCCCCCCATCCCCGAGAAAATTGGCTCCAGAGAATGGGCAAGAGAGCTTGAAACACCAGTCATAGCCAGAACTGCTGCCCTGCTACCTTGAGATGCTTCTGTTTTCTGGGGTGCTTTGTACCATTTCCAAAATTACCCCTGCTCTCATGAGATTGATTGTGAATTTAAGGCGTAATTAGAATTGGAGGTAAATGTGAGAGAAAGTGGGAGAGTAAAAAGGAAAAGATGTGTGCCATGTTTCTCTGTGGGGTGAGGGTTAGGCTAGAAGGGATTAGAAGGGAAGCAAATCTCATCTGTGCCTGGCACTCCAGGGGATTATTCTTTCAGCGCTCATTCCACAAGCATTCCCTGCTTGGTGTTAACTAAACTGGTCCCCACCCTCAAAGACCTTACAATCCAGTAAGGGTTAAGACACATAGACAAACATGGCCTAGATTAGGATAGAGCAATAGTGCTTGTCCTTCTAATTGTACTAGATTATACTATTTAGAACTGGAGAAGACCTTAGAGATCCAACCTCCTCATTTTACAGATGAGGAAACTGAGACACAGAGAGACTGGGACTTGTCCAAGCTCACACAAACAGTACATAGTAAATCTTAATATTAAATACTTATATTTGAAATATAAATATTAAAACCCAAGGCTATTAATTTCAAATACAATGCTTTTCCCACTTCATTTTAATCACCTATAAAATTAGGGGGAGAGGAAAGGTGGACTCTAATGCCTCTTCTGGCCTATCTTTTTTTTCTTTTTGGAGGGCAATTGGGGTTAAGTGACTTGCCCAAGGTCACGCGGCTAGTTTTTGCATTAAGTGTCTGAGGCCAGATTTGAACTCTTTTGGCATATCTGTCTCATTTATATAAACTGAGGTCTGAAGAGGTTATATAAATATTTTTACTATCTCCATTTTACAGAGGATGAAAATGAAATTTAGAGAAGTTGATTTGTCTATGGTCACACTGCTACCTACTAAGTGTTAAAGTTTGGACTTGAACTTGGGTCTTCTGACTGTTAATCAAGTGTTCCTTTCAATAAAACATGCTTCCCCAGAGAAAGCTGTTCACAGGGCAGTTTTAAATGTGTCCTGTTGAATTATCCCATCATTTTGACTTAGTATCGTATGCGGTCCAGGTGCAGAGCCTAAATGTAACCATTTAAATTATTTATCAGAAAATATTTCCTCATCTGCACATGAATGTTGAAATAGGTTTCCAATACAGCTTTAAAAATATGCTCGAGGTTCATGACCTCAGCTTTAGGGAGTCATTACATTCTCATCAGTTGGCAGGATCAGCAATCATTCAGCTCCAAAGGCTATGTTTGCTTTAAGGAGGCTGACTCAACCCCCTGTCTTTGGAGAATTCTACCAGAGTGCAGGTCTGAGTTCAAACTGACTTGTTCAACAGTGGGCGAGTCTCAGCAGAACAAAGCTGGGGAGATGATGCTGCTTTTGCAATTAATCTCCCCCCAGAAAGATTGGATGAAAAGTCGCCTTGGGTTTCCAGAAGCTACACAAGTTCAATTACTGTAGTTGCAGTGAAATTTTAAAAGGCAAGACTTGTCAGGAGCAATCACCATCAAAAATGTGCATGGCCCAATCATGTAGATTTTTTTCCCCCAACTTTAAAAAAAGTAAGAATGTCGGGAATGGAGTAGATCATACCAATGGGTTTTCAAATCTCTGTTTTCAGAGCCATCTATATTTTTTCCTACAGGAAGGAATTAGGCTAATTGGAATGTTATTCCTTGGGGCCTAGATGCAAGGATATCAATAACGATAGCTGCTTATATTTCTTCAGCATGCTGAGTGCTATGGAGAATATACCTCATGGTCCTTTGAGCTAGAGATTCAGTTTCATCTGAAGATATGCCCTTTTGAAACTTTTCATGGCCACCATTTTATGTCAATATTTCAAAATTACTTATGAATAGAACCTAACATGTATCTTGATACTCTTTAGTACAATACAAAATTTGGCATAAAATTTGGTCCAAATCAATAAGTTATTCCATAATGTGTTCACATGGGCTAGGTTCAGTCTAGGGAGCCTGACCCATAAGGTCAGTTGCTTTCTTTGGTTATTACTCCTACCTAGATTGAATCTTGGAAAATTTCCAAAATAAAGCTTAGATATAGCTCATGTCTAGTTTTCCCCAAATAATGGTTACAGGGGCCCCAGCCTCTGCAAGGCACTCAGTGTACACTGTGGGCATTGGATGTGAGAAAACCTTTGTTATACCCCACAGAACATCAACGAAATACAAAGGATTTACAGGACCCTATGAATAGGCTTAGAAACTGAAGTGTGCAAATAGTCCATCAGCTTCCTCTGGAAGGGAACTGAACTTGGGAGTTGCTATTGTGACAACCCCCATTATACTAAAAAAATCATTCTTTCTTGTAGAGTCCCACACAGTCTTCCCAAGATTTGGGCTCTCACTGAAGGTAAACATACTTTGTAGCTTTCTGAATGCGCAAACTCATCGGACCTGTGCTGTTCTAGTAAATCACTGGCCTGCCTCTCTCAGGGACAGTTAGTGGTTCAGTAAATAGAGTCCTGGGTCTAGAGTCAGGAAGACCTGATTTCAAAACCTAGCCTCAGACACTTACTAGTTGTGGGACCTTAAGCAAAACACTTATCTCTGTTTACAGTTTTCTCAACTGTAAAATGGGGATAATAATAGTATCTATCTCCTAGGGTTGCTGTGAGGATTAAATGAAATAATACTTATTTGAAAAAAAAGCACTTAGCACAGTGCCTGGTACATAAAGACACTTAATGAATGCTTGTTTCCTTCCTTCCCTTCTTTCCCTTCTGTAAAGCCAAACACGAGCAGCTCTCCAGAGGCCTGCTGCTGTGAACAGCTTCAAGGTTCTGATTACATAGTATAGTGAACTCTCTATTTATTCAGTAACAAACTAAGACAAAACATTGAAAGAAACCAAAGTACAGCATTCACAGTGTTATAGCATAACAAGTGGCCACATAGTTTTCACCAACGTGGTCACATAGTTGTAAACAAAAGATAGCATCCAATAAATCCTTAACTCAATCATCCTTAAGGAACAGGCCTCCTTAAGGGACACAAAATACAAAGGTCAAAGTCCTCCACCACTAGGTCACAGTAAATCATGATCTTTTCAGTCAGGATTAAGTACCCAAGAAGAGGTCTTTTCATCTTGACTTGAGGCTGGCTCTCAGATTCCATGGTTCCTCTTCCCTGGTCCCAGCTTCTGCCCAAACCTACCCAACTGTATCCTGGATTGAAAGGCAGGCAGCTCTCAGCTCCTTGTCTAGTTCCTTGTCCAGTGCCTCATCCAGGTCCTTTCCACACAGAAGCTCACAGTCCAGTCCACCTCAACTCCTTCTCAGTTCCTGTTTCTGGGAAGACAAAGCTTAACAGAGCCAAAATAATATTCATGCACATTGCTGGCATCATCATCAATTCACTATCTGCCTGTGAAATCAACACAGACCCACAAACAAGGTCCAAGAGGTCAACACAAGTCATCAAAAAGAGATCAACACAGACCTACAAACAAAGTCCAAGAGGTCAACACAAATCATCAGTAAAGTCCCAGGACCTCCAAAACCCTCCTCTAGGACTTTTATAAACAACCAGACAGTCCTCTTTCAGGGCTTCCAGTAAGGTCCCAGGGCTTCTGTACAAAGTATCAAACAAACATCAACACAGAACAGACAAACATAGAGTGCCGGGATACCATAAGTTTTCTCCCTCTCGACTCTGCTACCACAAGAATTCTCTTCTCAGTTCTTCTCTGGTCTGTTCTCTCCAGCCTGGGACTCTCCTTATATATGGTCATTAGCTCTTCCCCTTCCTGCTGCAACAGGAGTTCACAAATTCTAGGGTTCACAAGTTCTGCTTCTTAACAAAGACTTGATACAATCATGGGCAAGGCTCAAAAGAAACTTGAACTGAAACAAAGTGTCAACTAAATAGCTGAAACAAGGTGTTAAGAACTTTGCTTGCCTTTATGGCTTCGTTTACTTCCTTCCTTCCTTCCTTTCCTTCCCTTGCTCTCTCCCTCCCTCCCTCATTCCTCAAACTGCACTTTGCAAACTCATCCAGTGCAATGCTCCCAGGTTTGCCTGAGCATGCCCCTTTCTTCCCTGGCTATTGATACATTGAATTGTTACCATCTCTGGTCACCAATGGCACCAGTCTGGACATGGCCACTTCAGAGTGCTCATTTGTCCATTATCAGGAGAGCCAGAGGCAGCCCTGTGCTCACAGACACTATGGCTGGGTGGGAATTAGGGCTGATGCTCCTCCTCCAGCCAGCTCTCAGGATCAGCTCCAAGCTTTTCTGCTTTCTCATAGCCACAAAGGAAAGAGTTATCAGGGCCTCTTCTGTTCTGCTCCCTTACATCTGAATTGACAAATAGGTAAACAGCTAATAAACTTAGGCTGAGTTTAAATACTAATTTTACTTCTTTCAGAAAGGTCAATTCTTTGCTCTGAAATCAATATCTTCTCCTTACTGGACATGGCCTTATTTCCCTTAGCATGTGCATGTGTGCAAAGTAGGGAAACCCACAGCAGAGTTATCTAATTAGATAGCACACCCACTATAAAATTTACCATGGTATACTTACAATTTCTAGTGATGGTAAGGTTCTCCCAATACTCTCATTAACATATGACACTGTACTGTACTAATTGTACTAGTTACGCTGAGTTCTGAAACACCAAAGGTGTTTCACATATGTGTATACACACATATGTATGTGTCTCTCTGTCTTTCTCGTAGTGGACTTGGCTGGTCTAACTATCTACACTTGAAATGTAAAGTGGATGAGGAACAAACACATTGCCCAATTGGATAGAAATGTTCATCCAGGCATAGTGAGTCAGTGTCAAGATTGAATTTGCAGGTCAAGATTGAATTTGCAGGTCAAGATTTCATTGCATTTGGGAAATTATGTAAAACTTTAAAGATCTCAAACTGCTTGTTCCTAAAAAAGCCCATATGTTTACCATCAACATTCTTATCATAATTCTGTATAGCTACAAACTGTGGGGAAACCATAGATTTGGGAGAAATAAATTGCAAATAACTTGCTACATGCTGCTACCAATGACAATTATCATGCAGAAAGCAAAATACGTGACTGTAGATCCAGTGTAAAAATACATTACTGATTAAAAGACAAAGTGATAGTTAGCTAATTAGAATAGGAGAAAACAAGTGGGCATTGGTATTCCAGAAACACTAAAAGAAGGGAAATCCTTCCTTTTGATGATGTCCTCTAATGATAGAATTGTGGGAAAACATCAGCAAAAGTCCCATGTCATAAGGAGGTTTGGAGAATACGATCTATTCTTATGGATGGAGTCATGGGCAAGCCACCTACTAGGGGAGGGTCAGGGATGATAGAGTATAATGGGGTTTGCACCATCTAATGGAAATTAACATTGGTGGATAAAACTTTGAGATAATGATTGCCTATGACGATGGAGAGACAGCAAGAGGAATGGGAATAAAAAGAAAAAAAAATGAAGGAGAAAAGAGAAGAAGACCACACAGGCATCCATTTGGACCACTGAAAGCCTAGAGTGAGAGCTGGCTTTCTGGAGAGATTTCTATCTGTGACTGATAGGCCAGAGAAGGCTTTGAGACACGCCAGAATGTCCTAGGCCTCCAACAGACTGTGAGCTCCTTTGAGATCAGGGACTATTTGGTTTTTGCTTTCTTTCAGTAATTTTAGCACTTAGCCCACAATGCTGGTTGTTTGACTTATTGACAGTGTACTTGTTGGCAATCTCTGATTTTAACAGCAAGTCTTAAGGTTTTCAGTCTACCAGCAACTGGCAATTTCCTGGACATCTTCAGCTTTGCCATCTGCGCTGAAGCCTGAGACTAGATTGTTTTTCTTAGTTCCCCTATCACAGTGCTGACCTCACTCATCTTGTCCTTTATGCATAGTAATCTGGGGCAGCTAGGTGGTACAGTGGAGAGAGTTCCAATCCAGCCTCAGACATTTATTAGGTGTGTGACCCTGGGCCTGTCACTTAACCTCTTCCTGCCTCCATTTCCTCAACTATAAATGGAGATAATAATAATACCTACTTCCCACCGTTGTTGTAAAGATCAAATGAGATGGAGGTGGAGCCAAGATGGCAGAGTAGAAGCACAAAGTTGGTGTGAGTTCCTACTCCAATCACTTCAAATACATGTAAAAAATGACTCTAAACAAACTTTAGAGCTACAGAACCTACAAATTGACAGAGGGAAACAAATCTCCTGCTGAAGGCAGCCCAGCAGGATGACAGGATGGGTCTATTGCACACAGAGCTGGGAGCCAAGTACAGCCCCATGTGAGCCAGGGTTCTGGCCCCAGGGTGGCCTTGACAGGCAGTGGGCAGAGCAGACTTCAGGAGAGTGAATAACCAGCAGCTGTGGCAGTTTCCAGACTTCTCAACCCATAAACGCCAAAGACAAAGTAAAAGGTCAGTATGGAACTCTGTTGGAACATGGGGGGGATGGAAGACTGTGGTCTGGCCCCTGCCCCTGGGGAAAGAAGCAGCAGAGGCTCGGTGGCTGTGCAACCACTGTGTGACTGCCTCAGGAGCTCCTGGCCTGCAGATTGTAGGGGGACCAAGTGACCATTCATAGGGTAATTGCTCTTGCTTTGACCTGCTTGGATCTGGATCACAGTCTTGGGTGGTGGTCCTATGGTGTGTGGCCAGTGAGCCAGAGCTTGTTGGGGCTGTAGAGTGGGCACCCTCCTAATAGCTCTGGCAGCTGCAAAAACCCCAAAGATTTGGGACAAAGCTTTCTTCATTCTGGAAGCAGAGTTCTACCATGGCAAAAAGCTCAAAAGTCAAGTAATTGGCTGGCAATATGAGCAAGTAGAGGAAGCACAAACATACCATAGAATCATTTTTTGGGGACAAAAAGGATCAAGGCATGGAGTGAGAAGCAGACAATGAAGTCAGAACTCCTGCACCAAAAGCCTCCAAGAAAAATATGAATTGGTTACAGGCCATGGAGGAGCTCAAGAAGGATTTTGAAAATCAAATAAGAGAAGTGGAGGAAAATTTAGGAAGAGAAATGAGAATGATGCAAGAAAATAATGAAGGGTGAATCAATAGCCTGTTAAAGGAGACCCAAAAATACACTAAAGAAAATAACATCTTAAAAAAAATAGACTAACTCAAATGGCAAACGGGGCACAAAAAGCCAGTGAGGAGAAGAATGCCTTAAAAAGGCATTGCCAGATGGAAAAGGAATTTCAAAAACTCACTGAAGAGAATAACTCCTTCAAAATTAGATTGGAGCAATTGGAAGCTAATGACTTTAGGAGAAATCAAGATACTATAAAACAGATCCAAACAAATGAAAAAAATAGAAGGCAATGTGAAATATCTCATTGTAAAACTACTGACCTGGAAAATAGATCCAGGAGAGATAATTTAAAAATTATTGGACTATCTGAAAGCCACGATCAAAAGAAAAGCCTAGACACCATCTTCCAAGAAATTATCAAGCAAAAGTGCCCTGATATTCTAGAACCAGAGGGAAAAATAGAAATAGAAAGAAATCACCAATCACCCCTTGAAAAAGATCACAAAAAGAAAAATCCTAGGAATATTATAGCCAGATTCCAGAGTTCCCAGGTCCAAGAGAAAACACTGTAAGCGGTCAGGAAGAAACAATTTGAGTATTGTGGAAACATAATCAGGACAACACAAGACCTAGCAGCTTCTACATTAAGGAATTGAAGGGCTTGGGATATAATATTCCAGAGGTCAAAGGAGCTAGGACTAAAATCAAGAATCACCTACCCAGCAAAACTGAGTATAACGCTACAGGGGAAAATATAGTCATTCAATGAAATAGAGGATTTTCAAGCATTCTTGATGAAAAAACCAGAGCTGAACAGAAAATTTGACTTTCAAATATAGGAAGAAAGAGAAGCATGAGAGAGGCGGAGCTAAGATGGCAAAAAGTAAGCAGTAACTTCTCCAAGCTCCCCAAGAATTTCATCCTTGGGAACTAAAAAGTCAATTTGAGCGGATTTAAGAGTGACAGAACTCATTGGAAGAGAGAGAGTGACAGATTCCCAGCCCAGAGAAGTACCTAATCAGGTCGGGGCAGGGAGAATGGAGCACACAGGAGTGGCATCAGTGCGGACCTGAGAGCAGAGTGGAGCAAACTGGGAAGCCCCACCCAGCAGACTTACCCAGCTGGAAGCTTCTGCAGCCCTCTCACAGCCGAGGTGAGGACCAATGGAACTGGGTAGGAGGAAATGCAGGGCACATAGTAGGGTCAGCAGTTTTTCCTGGGTCTAGCAACCCACGGCCTGGATTTTTGAAGCTACATGCCCAGACTTTCAGAAGTTGGGATGGAAGAATGAAATCCAGGGGCTCTCATTCCCCTCCCTGACACACAAAAAAAATCAAGAGGCAAAAGCCCCACCTAGAGTACATTCTTGCATTAGTGTAAACAGCCCCAGGCTTGGAAATCACTGAGGAAGGGGGGAAGGGAGATTGTACTGTACCGAGCCTAAACCCAGGTGGGTGGAG
>CM053581.1:527701542-527729322 GCA_028627135.1 Pseudochirops cupreus | reverse complement strand
ACCAAACTATTGTACAATGTGAAAGTATTTGCAGATCCTATACATGATTGCACGCCACCATGGAGGAGGGGGAGGGAGGGGAGAAAATCTGAAACTCAAGTGATTGTGGAACTGAATCTTGTAAATTAGAAGTAAATAAAAAAATTTAAAAAAAAAGAGAAGCATGAGAAGGTAAACAGGAAAAAGAAACCATAAGGAACTTATTAAAGTTGAACTATTTACATTCCTACATGGAAAAACAATAAATTTAACTCATAAGACTTTTCTCAGTATGAGGATAGTTGAAGGGACTATATATGTATATATGTATACATATATACATATGTATAGGAGGTGTATATGTATATAAACATATATGTGAGTGTGGGCATATGCACATTCACATATACATAGACAGAAGGCACAGGATGAGTTGAATATGAAGGGATGATATATAAAAAATAAAATTAAGAGGTGAGAGAGGAATTTATTGGCAGAAGGAGAATGGGTGAGATAGATTAGGGTAAATTATCTCATATAAAAGAGGCAAGAGAAAACTGTTACAATGGAGGGGAAGAGCAGGAAGATGTAATGGGACAACTTTATTCTCATTTAATTTGGCTTGAGGAGGGAATAACATACTCAAATGGATATCTTACCCTACAGGAAAATAGGGGAGTAGGGAATAAGAGGAGGGATGATAGAAGGAAGGACATATTGGGGGAGAGGGCAGTCAGAAGCAAACATTTTTGAAAAGGGATAGGGTCAAAGGAGAAAATAGAATAAGCGGGGGGTGGGACAGGATGGAGGGAAATATAGTTAGTCTTTCACAATACAACTGCTATGGAAATGATTTGGGTAACTACACATGTACAACCTATATTGAATTGCTTATCTTCCTGGTGGGGGCAGGTGAGGAGAGAAGAAGGAAAAAAAATCAAACTCAAAGTTTTAAAAACAAATGTTTAAAAAAATTGTTTTTTACATGCAACTGGGAAATAAGATACACAGACACTGGAGTATAGAAATCCATTTTGTCCTACTAGAAACTTAGGCGGGGTGGTGGGGGAGGATATAAAAGAGAACAGATTGAGGGAAGGATTATTCAGGTTTGCTATTTTGGGGCGGAAGTAGGGGAAAGATGGGGAGAAAAAATTGTAACTCAAAATCTTGTGGAAATGAATGTTGAAAACTAAAAATAAATAAATAAATATTTTACAAATGCGAAAAAAACTCAAACGAGACAATATTTGGAAAATACTTAGAGCAATGCCTAGCACATGGGAGATGCTATATGAATGTTAGTTATTACTGTTACTCATTAAGATGTCTAGGCTGTTGGCAGTCAGGCAGTTGTCCATCTACCCCTCCCTCATCTTACTTAGAGTTATGGAGTTGACTTTTTGAACTCAAATATAAGACTTTACATTTTTCTCTTTTCAATACTATCTTATCCATTTTGGCTCAGAGTTTTCTAGCCTGTAAAGGTCTTTTGCAACCTTGACTCTTTTATCCAGTGTGTTAGCTATCAGCCCCCACCACTTTGGGTGATGTGAAAATGTGATAAACATACTGTTTATACTTTAAGTCCTTGCAAAAACAAAAGGAAGCAAACTGAAGAGCCGGGCTCTGAGGCAGTCCACCAGAGACCTCCTTCTAAGCTGACCTCAAACTGTTAGTAACAGCTCTTTGTATCTGAACATTCTTCTGGGACCAAATACACTCCACTGGAGTATCATATAGCTCTTATTTCCCCATTTTTTCCCATCAGAACAAAATGAAAGACTTTGTCCAATGCTTTTCAGTTTGTCAAAATATAATTATTTGTATATGGTCAAGGCAGTCATAGAACCACTTAGCAAATGTATGAACAAATAGCTTTACTTCTCTACTTTTGTAAGTAAAATAAATGTGCTGCCCACAGAGAAAAGAGAAGTGAATAACTAAATGTAATAACGGCTTTTTGGATTGATTGACTGATTGAACAAATGAAGGTAAGAGATGGAAGAAGGGACATCAGAAATTTTCTAGTGTAATCCCTTCTCTTTACAGAGTAAGAAACTTAGGCTGGAAGGGAGGAAAGGATTTCTGGTGTCAACTTCAGTGTTCTTTCTTTTATATTATGCTTGAGCTAGTCACTAGAATTAAACCTTCTTGAGGTTTTTGGAGGTATTTGGAGGATTGCTTCTCTGCAATGTGGTGCTTTTCCTACTGGCTTCTTGGGTCTGACCACAATTTCTGTTTGGTCCAGGAATTCCTCCACTTGCCCCAAATCACATCTATCAATCACACTGCAGCTGCTCCCAGCTGGGTCTAGGAGTGGATCCCTACTCCCCTACCTCTGACCATCTGCAAGACCACAGGTTCTTTTGGCCATGTGTTTCCCTGATACATGTGGCTCCCCACAGGATCCCTAGTGTCCAGATAACCCTTTTTCCTCCTCTGTTTTCTCTAAGCTGCACTCCAGATTCCTCTGCTATGTCTCAGAAACCTCTTCAACCTAGAAGTTCACTTTGGACTTGAGAATTTATACACTGGAAGTAACCAATGGCTTCTCCTTCTGTCTGGAATCCAAGAACCTTTGTTAACCATGTCTCATTCCTCTCCAGGCTGTACCCTGGACTTTCTCCACCATGCTCCCATGCTTCCATGCTCCGTGTCTCTCCCCACCCCCGCATCCCTCATTTCAGTTTCCTTTTATGTATTGACTTCCCCCCATTAAAATGTAAACAGCTTGTGAACAGGGATTTTCTTTCTACTTGTATTTGTTCTTTAATGACATATTAATTGTACCTAGTAATTTGTTAATAAATGTTTGTTGAATGACTGACTGTGATTCCTTTCAAACGAAAGAGCTAAAAATGTCTTGATGAGCTCCCAAGGCATGGTGGCCCAGGGCTCTCACGGAAGAACAATAGCACTGCCTGTTCTCTGAAGAAAAAGAAATCTAGACAATAGA
Source organism: Pseudochirops cupreus (assembly GCA_028627135.1). Classification (NCBI taxonomy): domain Eukaryota; kingdom Metazoa; phylum Chordata; class Mammalia; order Diprotodontia; family Pseudocheiridae; genus Pseudochirops; species Pseudochirops cupreus. The sequence continues at coordinate 527,726,384 of CM053581.1, read as the reverse complement.
CGACAGCGCCAGCAGATGGCAGCAGTGACTCATAAAACATACAAAAAATTAATTTTAGATCAGTAGTGGCAAATGGAGTTCTAGGGCCACCCCAAGGTAATTGTGAAAAGCAGTGTAGACAAGCAGTGAGGCCAGGTGGTGGTTAGGGGGTGGAGCCAGGATGTTCCACCCTTCCAATGTCAGAGTGTGGGCCAGTTTTCTAAGAATTTCCCCCTACACTAGCATGGAATCTGTGGGAAATTATAGCCTTTCATGTTTGGATGACTGAGAGTGAGTCTTCTGCTTGTTTTTCTCTGTTATTTACTCTACTGTTCTTTCCTAATTAAGTGATTTGCTACTTCATCTGTGGTTCCTGTCTAGTTGGTTTGTTAGAGAATGTGACAGATGGGAGCTAATGCCATGTTGGCATAATTATATTTGCTCAAATACTCTACATTGAACCGAGGATGGCTAGCAAGGGGTTCTATGGTCAAATAGAACCTATGCCACCCATGACCCAGGTATCACAAAAGTCATATACTTCATTTTTAGACTAAACTGTGGAAGAGGAACCAAGGCAGCCATCCCCTCAAAAAAAATCTGCATGCTTGGAGTGGTCATTGATTTACTATGCCATACCTGAAATTTTCACTACCTTTCCAATGGAGAAAGTGGAGAGAGATGGGCTTTGAGTTCTGTTTGCATGAAGATTATGACAAATCTAGTCCCAATCCTCCACTGACCTCTGTCTTGACCATTAGGCAAGGTCAATTCCATTGTGCACATGCCTTCTCCCTCCCGAGCCCTCAATCTATGCAACATATTGGGAAAGAAAACCAAACAGGTTGGCATGTATCCCAGAAAGGTGAGGCTGGAGACTGATGAGACACACACCTCCTTCTGCTGAGTTTAGTAATTTTCTAGGTTGTATCAAGTTTCCATGACAACTTGACAATCAGTTATGTTTTTCATTTAACGTTTTTAATCATAAGATAATCAGTCATCTCTAGATCTACTTGCTGTTGACACTAAGAATATTGGCCCCTGAACCCCATATTAACCAGAATTCAGGGTGGCAAAGCAGGAGTAGTGGTTCCCTTCATCATTCATCATGTTCTGACTTATACATATCCCTACACCTGCTGTTTGGTTCAGCCAAAGCCAGTAGTCTCTCTAGAGTGGAAGATGTGTGGTGTCATTGAGTACTCAATGACTGCCAGGGACAAAAGAGGAAAACAACTGAAATAGTATTTCCAACCCCACTGCCTCTCCAATAGAAACCTTAGCAAAGTCTTTGTCCTGCCCTACCCTGCAGAGAGAAGCAGAAGAGGAGCATCTTAAGGGAAATTCCTCTTGGAGCAGAAAGAGGCTCAGCTCCAATTGGCCAGGCTCACTCAGTTAATTGTCAGAGGTGACAGAAGCCACAAAAGACTTCGAAAGTTCTGAAGCAGGATTTGGCAGAATAACCACAGGATGTACATACTACAGATACAGGCATTGATGGAGGGGCGGAGTGGATGATGGGGGGCTGAGGGTGGGGGGCATGCCACTAATTGGTTTAGTCTGATCTACTGTCTGGCCTCCCCTTGGCAGACACAACAGTTTCTATTAAGAGAGACTGAAACTAATCAAAGCTATTTACGGTAGATGTGCCAAGCCACGGAGACTGTGCAATTATGCACAGAGACCTATCACAATGATTAGCGTGTGGCAACCTTCTCAGCAGCAAGAAGGGGTTCCGGAGTAGCAAGAAGGGAGTGTTTCAAAGAGAAATAAACATTAAGGTTTACCATTGATACAATGTGCCAGCGTACATGCAACCTAGCAGCCTTGCCCACCTCTTCTATGGATGGCACATAACCCTACAGAGAAAATAGGGCATGCTAAGGGGGACAGTGATGTAGAACACGGTCATCTGAGAGATTCACAGGCCATCTTAAACATTCCCATTTCAGTCAATCTTTTTCTCCTTGATGGAGGAATTTCCATTAAGTATTTTCCCAGGCTTGGCAGCCAGTAGCACCACCTCCCTCTCTCTCAGGGTTATTGTGAGAAAAGCATTTTGTAAACCTTGAAGCATTGGAGCAATGTGAGTGACGTGAATGGTTAAGCAGCAGAACTGCCCCATTGATCCCAGTCCTTTTGTCTCTCCTTTGACAGAGGGAGCAAGGAAATACTTCTTAAGTCAGGCAGCCAGAGGGGAGAGAAGAAAAGAACTGAGGTGGGTTCTTCAACTGGAGAATCAGCACAGCAGAGCAGGACTGCCAGTAGTCTGAGCTAATGGCGAAAGCCAGTGTGTCCACGGGTGTGACCTCACTAGAAGGCAGGCGGGGTGGGAAGACAAGATTCTGGTTTCCTTGGCTCACTGTGCATCCATATTTGGTCAACAAAACGAATTTCGGTGTGAGTTTGCAGGCATACCAGTCAGAGATAGATATCTGCATAAATAATTTCATTCCCATAGGAATTTAGAAGGTTTTAGAACACACAGAAGAATTGGTAACCGAAAAGGCATTTAACCCTCCCCCATCAAAAAACGGTTGTGTAACCTTGTTTTGCTATGGAAGGCTATAATTAAAGACTATAATCTGATCATAATATGAGAAGAAAGTTCATGATTGAATTATATTGGGAATATAGTTTATAACTGCGAAGACATGCATATTTAGTAGCACATATGTTACATATATGTGCATAGGTGTGTGTTTACATATATGTGCAAACACAAATGTATGTATAGAAAATGTATTTACAAATATGTGCATTTTAATAGACACATAATTTCACTGATATGGGGAATCCATACCATCTTTCCAGTGAGGGAGCCCCTTCTACCAATGGCATTTGTCATAGTCTCTATACCTTAGAGTTTTAGAACAAAATGCTGGAGACACTGAGATTTTAATTGTCTTGCCTTGGTTTATTCAATCAGCTAGTCAAAAAGCATTTATTATGTACTTACTAAGGCACTGTGTTAAGCATGGGCAATGGGAAGATCCAAAGGTATGCAGGAAAAAGAAGAAAAAAGTTTCAAAGAAAGGAAAAAAAAACCCTGCTAAGCCCTGCTCTCAAGAAGTTCATCTCCTAATGGAGAAAAATGACATAAAAGCAACTGTGTTGTTTTTATAAGCTACGTAAAATGTAGATGAAAACTTTCCCTCCAAGGGAAGGTGCTAGCAATGGAGGGAATATCTGGGAAAGGCCTCCTACAGAAGGTGAGATTGGAACTGAGCCCTGAAGGAAGTCATGGAAATTAAGAGGCAGAAGTGACAAGGAAGAGCATTCCAGGAAAAAGGACAGCCGCTGAGAAGGCATGGAGTCTGGAGATGGATTGGTGTGGGACAGTAAGAAGGCAGGTCTCATTGCACTTTATGGAAATCACATGTATATCTTGCTTTGAGAGTGTGTCTTGCTGGAAAATATATAGAGTAAAGTGTAAAAAGAGACAGCATGTGTTAGAGACAGGACTTTAAGCCAGGGCTTCTTGATTCTGAGACCAGGTCTATAATAAAATAATAACAATGGCTACCATTTCTAGAGTGTTGTAAGGTTGGTAAAGTACTTCACAATTATCTCATTTTATCCTCATGACAACCCTGGGGGGAGAGGTGCTATTATTATCCCCATTTTATAGATGAGGAAATTGAGGCAAACATAAGTTAAGTGACTTGCCCAGGGTCACACAGCTAGTAAGCGTCTGAGGACAGATTTGAACTCAGGTCTTCCTGACTCCAGGTCCATTACTTTATCCACTACATCTCTAGCTCTCCATTTACTTTGCTCTTTTGTTTCTCATACACAGATGCATGTAAAGTCTCATATACACAGATACATAGACATACATGTATATAATATATGTCTATGTCTATGTGTGTGTATGTATGTATACATACATACCCCTATATGTATAAACATACATTTGGATACATATAGCCCAAACTTAAGACCATGGAAAGAACACTGGCTTTTATTCAGAGCCTTGGTGTTCAAATCCCATTCCTTATCTTCTCTCAGCTCTAAAATTAATCTTCTTTTTTTTTTTTTGCTCTTTTTGGAGAGGGGAAGGTAGGGCAATTGGGGTTGTGACTTGCTCAAGGTCACATGGCTATTTTTTTGGTGTGTGTTAAGTGTCTGAGGCCGAATTTGAACTCAGGTCCTTCTGTCTCCAGGGCCTGGGCCATCTAGCCGCCCAATTAATCTTCTTAAAGGATAAATCTGATCATGTCACTCCTTCTATTCTATCAGCTTCACCTGCTCCCTTATTACCTGGCCCCTTCCTACCTTTCCAGTCTTCCTACACCTTAACACTCTCTCTGCCTCCCATACCCTTTGACTTAGTTAAACTTAAAGACTCCGATCTCCTCTCTGTTCTTCTCACAAGACACTCCTTTTCTTAACTATAGATTGGCTAGCCTCCATGTCTGGAACATTCCCTCCTCATCTCTGCCTTCTGGCTTTCTTCAAGTCTCAGCTAAAGTACTACCTTCTACTAGAAGCCTTTTCCATCCTTTTAAACGCTGGTGCCTTCCTCCTGCAGATTATCTTCAATTTATCCTCTTGTTAGTACATAGATTTTTGCATAGCGCATAGTTGTTTGACCTTGGAGAAATCACATTAACCCCTATGGACTTGATCTGTATAATGACATAGGCTAGATCAATCAATAAATTAGTAAGGATTTATTAAGTGCTTACAATGTTTCAAACACTGTGCTAGGAATACAAAGTTAAAAAAAATGAAACAGTCCCTGTCCTCGATGAGCTTACATTCTGTGTGGAATAAACAACATACACACATACGACTAAACACAAAATCTACAAAATAAAAACAAAGTAATTTGGGGGGAAGCAGAGGGAAATGGCATCATTAGCAGCTGGAGGCTGGGGTTAAGGCAGGTCTCATTCTCTATTGTTCCTAATCTGTTCCTAAATCTCTGAGGTCCCTTCTAGTTTTCAATCATTCTCTTTGATCTGGCCCTTCCTGAATAGAATAATCAGTACTCTACTTGGTCCAGTTCAGACACACAGAAGAAGAAGAAACTTCACAAGCAGTAGCATTGTTTTAGCTTCCAAGCCAGCTACAGGAAAGAATATCAATTGTTGTGCATAGTAATGAACAATTCTGCTATCACTATTAAAGTGGAACTCTTTTTTGTTAATATTTATTAATCGCCTACTTTGGGCTTGGGAAGCACTGTGTATGTAATCAGCCATTTTGTCATTTGCTATGAAATCCACTACACATAGTAGATGACTTGTTAAATCTTCATTAAATTGAATTGACATGCTATTCTTATCTAATGGGTGGCTTCTCCTTTAACTAATGGGGAGGAATGAAAATAGTGCTGCAAAATAGCTGTTTGTTGTGGGCTTGGCAGGTGGATTTGATCCAGTGGGAAGAGCCCTAGTCTGTGCAGGGAGGGTCAGATTTGGGGCATGGTCCATAATATAATCACACAGCTGTGTGCCTCAGCCTGAAAGCAATCAGGCAGGGAGTCTATAGTTTCACAGTCTGCCTCTGATTGATATTCCTTTTTGTTTGATTTTCTGGGAATCTGTGTTTGTTGGGGAGTTCAGTATATTTGCTTCAGGCAGATGTTGTATTCTCCTCACTTAGTGATCGGGGGAACAGTTAAAAGAAAATGTGGTTGTATGGGAGGGGGAAGGACTGGCACTGGTGGATGGGGGACCGCTGAGACCAACTGTGCATTTTTCAGGCTGAATAATAGAAATTTTGTGGGCCTAATGATTTTGGAAAGCCATCTTGGAAATTTTCCTCTATAGCAGAAATCGGCATAAGGCAGGTCCCTTTTGGCTGAGTTACTAAAGTATCAAATAGGCTTTGTTATAAGGTGGGCTCACCTCTAAGGTATGAACCCAAAGGACAGCATTATAAAGTCCTAGTATGTTGGCAAGGGCCATTAAATCTACAAACCTGTTAGGAATCAGTAAAAGATGAAGAAGGGGTGGGGTGCATGGTGGAGACAAGAGACTCCAATTTCACACCTCTAATCCTCTTTAGCTGAGATTTGGTCATGGATAGCCTTTATCTCTCCTATAAAGTCAAACACCAGTGGGTAATTGAGCTTCCAAATTCCTGGAGGCACAGAGGAAGAGGAAAAGGAAGAACTTACAAAACGCAGGCAAGACTCTTGATGTCCAGAATTGAAGATCTGGAAAACAAGTTTGGAAATATTATTGCTCAAGTTGTCCATCATGGCTATTAAGTCTTGGGTAGGGGAGATCTATTGATAGGTGATCAGAGCCAGAGAACTCCAGGGTTAAGTGGTCCCAGTAAATCAAAACAACATGGAAGCAACAGCCTGTACAATTGCAGAGATAAAAGGATTAGGGAAAATTCAAAACCACAGAAAGACCAGAGAATCTCAGCATTCTTAAGGTCCCCACAGGAAGGGGACTTGTGTAACTCAGGAAGCATCTGGGAGAAAACTGAATTCCACCCTGGGATCTGGGCTACAGTATTAAGAAACAAAACAAAACCCAGCCCACAAGACTGCTGGGACATTTGATGAACTGTTACATGATCTCCCCCTCCCCTGACCCAGGGCTCTGTCTCAGCAGAACAAACTCCATGGGTTCTCATTTGGGACTGTGCCCTGGCCCTAAAATGGAAGGAATTCAATTCAACAAACATTTATGAAATGCCTACTATATGGCATTTCATAAAAGCATTAATAGAGGAATTCCCTTCCAGCTCTCCTCCACTTCCCCTCCATTCTAAAGAAGTAGTCTGGAATAATTTTTTAAAAAGTTTCCCATTTCTTTACCAAAGTTCTACTCTGATACATCATTGTGGCTCTGCAATCTGTTCCTACTAAGCTTGAAAGTCTTTGAGTAAGAACCCAGTGGTATATTCAGGGCTCAGTGGAGGTAAGTTTGGAGAGGCTATTCATGGAACTCCCTTTACCTGCCCCCAGAATTATGAATTAATTATGAAGCACTTTGCATTCCCTCAAAACCATAATTCATCAATGTGATTTTTTTTAAAAGAACAGGTCACATTAATTCATAGGATCATTGTATTATAGATTTAGAGTTAGCCCCTCAAAGGCTATCAGCCCCTCATTTTATAGATAGGGAAACTGAGGCACAGAGTGTTTAATTGACTTGATTTGTATTATGCAGCTAGAGTCAGAAGTAGAATTTGAATCCAGGTTTTCCCTGTTTCAAGTCCAGGACTCTATCCACAATGCCATATTGTCTCAAAGTAAAATGCATTAAATCAAGCAATATAGCAAAATAAATAAACAGAAAGATTACCATACACACACAGTGACACATTCTCCCATAGTTTATTATCATACTATCAGTGGTTGCTATAACTGGTAGGTCTAATCCTGCAAAAACTCATAACCTTAGGCTATTTTGTCTCTTTCAATATTCAGCCCTCAGACAACTACACCCAGCCATCTAGGTCAAAAAGCTCATAGATAGACCTACATTTTGAGGTCCTTTTGTTCTGCTATTGCTCTACCTCTCTTAATATGAGATATATCTTCCTTGACTTGGAGTTAGACAATTTTTTTCTTCAATTCCTTTTCACTCCTATGAGTGAGTAAGTGATAACTTACTTTTGTTCTACTTTCCCTTCAGAACCAAATTGCTAAACTCTTTATATTTCTTCCACAGCAACTCTCTAAATCTATCTACTAAGTTATAGAAAAGTTGTAATCTATGTGGGGGGGAGAGACTATTCATATAAAGTGTTTTTTCTTTATGAAAAAGTTTATAATTTGTCTATGCATGTATTGAGGAAATCCTTGATGAAAACATGAGAAGGAAACAGAGACTCTTTAAAAGATGATATTCTATATATTTCTATTCCCTACTGCAAAAGCCTCCCCTTTTTATAAAAAGTATTCTCTTCATTTATGGAGCACTACGATCTTAGGAGTACCAGAATTGCAGGTATCCTAAAGGTTAATGGAACTATGCATGGGAAATGAATGGTGGTAGTAAGCTACAGAATTATTAAAGGAGCAACCAGTGGCTGGAAGGAGAACAGGTTAGAAAAGGGGAAAATCTTACATATTGGGGCACAGATGCTAATATCCTATAAATCATGCATTAAACAGCTGTTGAAGAGATAAAGGATTGACAAATTAAAAATCATGAAATTATGGAAGATCTTCCAACTTTCTCTTGCTCCTCTACAGAAAAAGGATTTGACAATCTGGGAAAAATCCGGTGATCTTAAAGGTGAATCTTAGTTCTGGATTTGTGCTAAAACATAAAAAGATGAATTAAACAATATTCCCTCCAAAATTAAAGACAATAACAGCAACAACCTGCCAACAAGACTTCTCAAGCATTTGGTGACTTATCACTACCTACTTAATAAAATATGAGATACTAACTCTGGCTTTCAAGGTCATCTTTATTAATTATCTGATTCCAATCTGCCTTCCCAGCTATCACATATGCCTGATGCTCACAATTTGATATTGTTCTTTAGGAATGAGAAGTTAGTAGTAAGTTCAGTTGATACAATCAAGATAGGCAAACCTAGGCTCTAGCTTTCATTGTTGCTCATGTAGCAATCAGCATTAGCCCTTCACATACTTGATTCATATTTGTAACAAATATAACTTGTAATCATTTGAGCCCCCATCTGTATGTGGAATGAGGAACAACTAAAGTCAATTCAGGTCTAGGTATTCAGTTATTTACTGGGATGATGGAAACCAAAGTAAATAGGAGGAATGTATCGATGAAAGCATTTAATTAGAACAGAAAGGGGATTGTAACTATGACCGATCTGACAAAAGGTGAAGTGGTACAGTGGATAGAGACAGCCTCAGAGTCAGGGTGACTTGTCTCCAAGTCATCTGGAGCCATCTCCAGTCATCCTGAAGTGTATTTGGACACTGGACCCAGATGACTCTGGATGAGAAAGTAAGGCTGGTGACTTTGCCCAGCCCTCCCTCATTTAAATCCAATTCACTTGCATGTCATGGCATCATCTCCATGATGTCATGGTCCTCTTCGAGAACAAAGGACAAACAACAACAACAATCTCTGATACACACTGACTGTGGGATCCTAGGCAATATCCTTGGAAAGTAACTTAACCTCTCAGTACCCCAAGTGACTCTCTAAGACTTTCGATAGAAGAGCAATTAACAATCTGCATTGAGAGTTTCCTTACTGAGAGTTCCCTATATCAATGAAATCATTGGCAGAAACAAAAAAAAAAAAAGAAAGGGAAAGGGGGAAAATAATAGTACCCCTACTCAGAGAGTTGTTGTGGAAGTATTTTGTAAAGTACCATGTAAATGTGAATTATTGTTGTAATTACCATGAGGAGTGACAAGTGGTGGGAAGGTAGCTGTTCCTCTAAATGTCTAAACAATTTCCTGTTGTTTCTTAAGCCATATTTAGAAGTCAGAATTCAGTTTATCTCTTAAAAGTAATTATTTGGAAACTGTTAGGAGTAAGAAATCAAAATCAAGGTTGAAGGCCCATGGCATCTAAAAATTATTTGGATTTGGGGCTGGAAAGAACTTTAAAGTTCATGTACCTTAACTCCCACATTTTTTAACTAGAGAGACTGAGGCCCAGAGAGGAGAAGTGACTTGTCCAAAGACATATAGATGATAGATTGAAGAATATGGATTGGAACCCAGATCATCTTCTAATCCAATGCTTTTATGGCATGAAGTTAGATGGATGATCCACAGAGATTATGTGTATACACACATGTATATGTATGCCCATATATATGATAGATGTGTCTATATATGACAAATACACATATGTATAGATGTTTATGGCAGACTATATGAATGGATAAATTGTGAATAAAGTGAGCAGGAAGAGGGGAGTGGGATGAATTGCTTTAAGGAAATTTCAAAATTCCCTTAATAACCCCAAATTTCTTCAAGAAACAAAGCCTCATTTTAAAAAACAACAACATTGTTTATAGTTGCAATATGGCTGCAAGATCTCAGTCTCCAAAGAACTCAAAATGTGTACCGCTCAGAAGGCATTAGAAAGGTATACGGCATGTATAAAAAAGGCTACAATCTATAATAAATAAGGAACTTCCAAAAATAACAAGAGTAAAGGCTGTTATCAGGAAAATGTATGATAGAAAAAGATGGAGTTAGTCATGCAGCAAGGTGGGTCGTGGGGAGGAATAACACAAAGAGAGTCCAAGTTTTCGCTCATATCCTCATGATGTTAGGAGACAGTGAGGAAAGACTTGGCTCCAGCATGCTGAATGTACCCACTTTGGTGAACAGATGGGAGGATGTGGACAAGAATCACTCAGGTTGGGCAAACATGGATGGGTTGTAAGCTATGTTGTTGCAAGAAATATTCCAATAGATGAAATCACAGGTGAATTTGAGTTTGAGAGGGCTTTGAGTGAAATTCACGGTTGAGCTATCTATGCAAGGGCAGACATTAAAAAAATAATTCTACAGTATCTTTGATAAGCAGAGAGAGTGATGGATTTGGAGTAGAGAGCCTGGGTTTGGGTTTTGGTACTTATTACCAATGGTAAAAAGATATCACCTTTGTGATCTTGGACATGTTACTTTATTTTTCTGGATCCCAATTTCTCCTCCTATAAAAAGAAATAGTTGAATTTGGCTCTCTCTAAATTTCTTCTTGTTCTAAATCATAGATTCTAAGTGGATGTTTGAATCATCAACTCAACACCCCAAGGACAGGCAAAGTAAAGCTAGCTCACTGACTAAGGAGAGAAGTTGATTAATGTATCCTTAAAGGTGTGTGTGTGTGTGTGTGTAGGGTTTTTTAATAGATCATGAAAATTTACTGAGTGGCAATATTATTATGCCAATACGTCAAATGGAAGTCTTTGCAAAGTTTGTAATCTCTTACTAGATGTTTACTCCAGGAAAGAGCACAAAGCCAGACAGTATAGAGGCAGACCTTGGCAGGTACTATATCTTCATCACTGAATTCCTGAGATTCCTAGACAGTCTTCCTATGAACAAAGTCCTTAATATCTTCAGGAGGAATCAGAAAAGTGCAGATGCTTACACTTATCAAAGCTTGATGGCTACAGAGGTGGAGTAGAAGAATCCCACCAAAAGGAAACTCACATCTGAGATCCCAAGACAGAGATACTAGAGCAGACCCACTTCCACCTAGGTTCCTCAACCTCGGGATACCACAAGTAACAGAAAACCAACACTTCCAAGGATTTAGAGGTTAGGATCTGAGAGTTTGCTACAAAATGTAGGTTATCTCCTGGTTGTGCCAGAAGATAGCTTGGGATCAAGTCCTGGGGAAAGTCTGGTTAAGTGTGAGTTCAGTCAGACCTGGGTTACCTGAACCTCAGCTGTTTGCTGATTCAGATGGATGGATAGACCTCTTTATCTCTTCCACCACTGCCTATATCTCCAGTTCCTCGTTGTTTCCAGTGACGAGCTATGGAAGCTGATGCTGGTGCTCCTGCACTGGTGCCATGCTCATTTATCCTAGGATCCTGGAGGATGGGGACCTGATTAACTGGTTCTTTCCTTCATCCTGTAGTGGTGGTGAGGGGCACAAAGACACAGATCTTGCTTCTCTACCATCGAGATCCATCCAGAGACATTGGCTGAATTGAAACTCCTCTCCTATCTCTCCCCAACTTTCATCTCTATTCTACCTAAACCTTATCCCTCCATAGCCCATATTCTCCTATTCCTTCACATTCCACTGTGCCCCTTGGAATCCATGCTCATTGTAAACAAACTGTCTGTGGTCCTAGATCTCACCTCATTCTTTTTCCATCCCCTGGTGTTCGTGGAAACCTGGCTTCCTTTGGTATCTTTGGTCATCCTCATGTTCAGTCAACAAACATGTATTAAACTTGTACTATGGGCCAAGCACTGTGCTGAGGGCTAGGGACACAAATAAAGGCAAAAATGCCATCCTTTTCCTCACAAGGACGTCATTCTAATGGGGGAGAAGACAAGCAAGTAACTATGTACATTAAAGATACACACAATGTGGATGGAAAGTTATCTCAAAAGGAAAGCAGGAGCAGTGTGGGGAGGAGGGGAAGCAAGTAGGAAAGGCCTCTTGAAGGAGGAGAGATTTGAGCCGAATCTTAGAGGAAGGCGAGGAACTAGATGATGTGGAGGAAGAGCCAGTGAAAGGTCACAGAGAAGAGGTGGAGGAGCAGAAAACAGACTGTGTAGATCCTCCTTTTGCCTTCATCACTCAGCCTCTCCCCTTTTGAAAGTCATTCCATTTGTTTACATCACAGCCCAGAGAGGTTACCCAGTAAGTTCTCATCATGCCAATCTCATTTGCTCTGTCCTCTACACCACCTGGGTGAAAAGACAAAGTCCCTAACCCAGCACATAAAACTTCTTCATACCCTGGCACCCACCTACTCTTCTAGACTTTTCCCACATTATTCCCTTTCATGCACCCTATTTTTCATCCAAACTTAACTCTTGTACTTTCCTGCAATTGGCCTTACACCTCCTGTCTGCATACCTTTCTATAGTCTTATCTCTCTCTTCCTCTCCTTCCCTCCAGACACACACACACACACACACACACACACACACACACACACACACACACACACACACACACACACACTCTCACATTCACCTCTGCCTCTTGGACTCACTGTCTTCCTTCCAGGCCCAGCTCTTGAGGGAAGACTTGATTTTCCAAGCTGTTAGCATTCTCTTCCTCATTAGGCAATCACCTGGCATTTATTTATCTGCATATATGTTCCACTTCTCTTGTAGGACATCAGATCCTTGAGATCAGGGATTGTTCCATTTTTGCCTTTGTATTTCTAGTGCCTGGCACACAGTCAGCCCTTAATGAATGTTTGTTGAATTGACTCAAACAGATGTGTCATTAGGTGATGCTTATAATAAAGTGTTTCGGGCAAATAGCAACACTATTATTTTAGACCATTCATCAGGGCTAGTGTGGTCAGCTGTCTTGCCACTGGGACCCTCATCCACCTTCTTCACTCCCACAGCTTCCACTGATTTGCCGTAGGAGTGTAGAGTTGTGATGGGTACTGGATGTGAATGAAGGTCAAGGGCTTCTGGGTATAGCATTCTTGAACATGGGCTGCCTTTCATCTGTGAGTGGGCTGTAGTTCATGAAATCAAGGTATACAGAAAAACAGATCCAAGGCGAAGGAGATTGGTGAATAGCAACTAGGGACATGGAGTCCTACTTGTGGTTGCCCCTGATGAAACTGCTGAATTGTTTCCCAATGGCTGCCTTTGTCAGATATGCACATGCATGGGGACAGGTGACTGGATGGTAGGGCTAGTTTTGCCATACACTTACTTATCTGGGGAGCAATTACAACTGCCTGAAATGACATTTGTCCGAGGGAATATGGAGACAGCTGAAGAAATTATGTCTGTGCGGCAACTAATTTGCATTTAATTGTAATCGGCATTCATTTTGGGTCTTGGCAGCTGAGAGGCACAGTGTGTCTGTCAGGCAGGCACTTCAGCAGATCACAACGGTAACCAATGAGTGTTTCCGGGATGCTAACTGCATTTGTAACAAGTGTCAGTTTGGCATACAAGCAACGTCCTTCCTCAGAAAAGAGATACACCATGAAAGATATGTCAAAATCAAGGATGAAGCAAATCTTTGGGCAGCCTTGTAACTGTCCTCTTCTGGCCCCCAGCTTAAAACACTGCCTGTTTTTCATTTCTCCCCTAGCCCCATCAGTAGGACCAAAGCATCACTCCCCCCACCTCCCTTCCCTTTAAGCTGGCAGTGGAGTAGTGTTTGAACAAAGGATGCTTCAGCATGGGGCAACTTCATAGGCAAAGCTTAACACAAAGGATAAAGAATAAAAAGGAATCCAAGTCTTTGTTGGGTTTGATTCCTGTAGTAAAAGAAACCTTCATTAATTATCAATTTGATTCAAAAAGCTTCCAATAAGATCCTATTATGTGTCAGACACTAAGATAGGTGCTGGTGATGTGAAGACACAAATACTACTGTCCCTGCCCTCAAGGTGCTTATGTTCTACTTGGGGTGGGGATATCATATGTACGCAGATTAGTACATGAAAGGTATTCTGAAGAGATCATGAACAACTGGGAACAATCAAGGTACCCTGTACAGAGGAGCTGGTACTGCATCTGAACCTTACAGGAAGATAATAAGAATTCTGAGAGTGGGAGTTGGATTCAGAGAAATATTAAGCACAGCTTTTCTGAAAGAAGCCTGGATATACCTTTCTTCTCTCTCCCTCTCCCTTTCCCCCCTCCCCCTCCCTCTCTCTCTCCTTCCTATGTCTGTCTGTCTCTGGCTCTCCCCTTTCAGAGCCTTCAGTATATTCTTTTGAATATCCTCAGTGGTAGTATCTTTATCCTTTAAGGGAATTTTTTCTTTTTTGAATAAGGACTAGCAATTTGGAACTAAGTTAGGTCAATAAGGTGGGTAGTCAAACTACATCATAATCTTTTGGGGGAAAATATGAAGTGACTATAAAAATACAACTAATTTTCTCATTTCCATGGCTCGCAGCCTGACTTTGAAGGCATTTCTAAGTACACAGTACCCAACACATAGTTAGGTACTTAATAAATATTTGATGATTCAGTCAAAAAGAGGAGTTCCCAAAATGTAATGAGCAGTGGCAGTTCGTTTGAGTGAACCTGTAAGTGTTCAGTATGAGTGGAATAATGCTTATTGCATGTATAAGTCCTTGTATGTTTTTTGACACAATGACAGCACTTTGGTATTGTAGCATCTTTTTGTTTCAAACTTAACACGTCTTCCATGAGACCTTATTTGATTAATTTGAACTATACTGGGGCAGTAGTGTCAAGCTTAAATAGAAATGAGCTGCTAAAGTAGATACGGATTTCAGTGAGAAGCACATTCACTTAGAAAATCACATATTAACGTTATGTACGTTCCATTGCATTTTTCATTATTTTATTAAATATTTCCCAATTTCATTTTAACCTGATTCAGGACACAGTCAGGAGTATTGTTGGCCAATGCATGTCTGATACTTCTGCTGTAGTAGCTTTCTTTCTCAATTTTTGAGAATAATTTGTGTAATATTGATCCTAATTGTTCTTCAAAAATTTGATAGAATTCTCTTGGGTCCTGTCATCAAAACTCACTATTTTCTACCTGGAACTTAGCGTAGTATTTGACAAGGTCCTTCATACTATCTTTATTGACAAGATGGAGAGATTGTAAAGTAGATAATGACATAGTTGAGTGGAACCAGAACCACAGGATAATTGGACCCCTGCTTAGATGGTGGTCTTTAGAGGGAGTGACAGGGTAGCTTTCGATTACTTTTATCAGTGCGTGGGATGATGGTATACATATGAATTTGTAGATAATACCTAGAAGGGTGAAATACCTAACTCACTTTGTGACAGTCAGGAATACAACACTATGTAGATAGGTTAGTGCAACAAGCCCAATCCAATTGGTAAATCCCATGCTTGGGTTCAAAGGATCAATCTGGCTGTTCTCTTTCTCCACTGGTTGAAGTTTCACGCAAAAGGGATTGTGCAAATGTGCATTCCTGGAGTATGAGGCAAGCAGAAGGATGGAATCCTCAAAACACCAAGAATGAACATTCCCATTTCTCACAAATGAAACATTTATAAAGTACTTAGCACAATGCCTAGCACACAGTAGGTACTTAATAAATGCTTATTCCCTTCCTCCTTCCACTCTCACAGCTCATCTTTTTGTGGCATGACATGTGGGTCTGGTCTCCCTCCTCTGGCTATCTTCTAGAGTATCAATGTCCTACCTAAATGTGGGACCTGAACTGGACACAACATTCCGTTTGTGGTCTGAGCAGGGCATAGTACCATATAGATACTTTCCCCTCCTTCCCCTCTACCGATCCCTGCCAGGTAGAAGTAGAAGAGCTCAGAAAGTGCCCATTTCAGGTAAATGGTGCAAAAATAAATCCAATTAACAGCCTCTTATCAATGCTTCTTGTTGCATAATGTATGTGTTTGGGCCATAGTGATTGTAGTACAATACGATCCAGAGTCCCTCTCTGAGCAGGCCTCAGTAATGGCCAAGTCTGTACAGCATTTATCATCTCTTTCCCATCATCGGCACTGAATCTTCTCAAGCTGAGCTGACTCATTCATGCTGCCACCATATCTCTTTAGGCACTGACTCACTCCTACTAAAATCACTAAAATACCCTGCTGTCCGAACCAAATTGTGAACTCCCAAGTCCTCCAGACAAACACGCTCAAATACTTTAAGCTTTACTCCAACACAATAATGCCCCCATCCCAACTGTAGCCTTGCCTTCCCGCACTTCCCTCCATTCAAGCCAAGCCAGGCTCCAAGCTAGCCAACATTAGCAGTACAACCGACTGCTTCCCAGTGTACTTAAATAGGCCTAGAGATTTACTGACAGCTGTGTACCCCCACACAGCTGTTCCTCCTTTGCTAGCCTACTCAACCTCTGTTAGGGAGAGAAAAAGATAAAATAAACCCTCTGTGAATTTACAATTTGAGGGGTGGGGGCCTAAC
The DNA here is from genome assembly GCA_028627135.1 of Pseudochirops cupreus. Classification (NCBI taxonomy): domain Eukaryota; kingdom Metazoa; phylum Chordata; class Mammalia; order Diprotodontia; family Pseudocheiridae; genus Pseudochirops; species Pseudochirops cupreus. The sequence goes on along the minus strand of CM053581.1, from coordinate 527,709,891 downwards.
ATTATGCTAGGCACTGTGGGTTATAAAAAAGAAATGTATGTAGATGAATATAGTATAAATTAGACTGTGCTAACTGCCTAAGAGGAATATAAAATGCGAAATCACTTCCATTTCTGGGGATCAGGGAAGACTTCAAAAGGAGATGCTCTTTGAGATAGACCTTGAAGCAAGGACAAGTAGGATGTTTATAAGTGAAGTTTGGGTATGTGATCAGAGAGTATTACAGGAAATGGCTTTACCTTTGACCTTGCTTTGACCCAGCAATGCCACTGCTATGTCCATACTCAAAAGAAATAAAAAACGAAAGGAAAAGGACTTCTATGTACAAAAATATTTATAGCGGCTCCTTTCTGGTGGCAAAGAATTAGAAATTGAGAGGATGTACAATTGGGAAATACCTGAACAAGCTGTGGTATATGATTGTGATGGAGGATTATTCTGCTATAAGAGATGTTGAGTGGGATGCTCTCAAAAATACCTGGAAAGACTTATATGAACTGATTGTAATGATACTGGGATTTGAAGATCTTTCATGCCCCTTGAACTTGCTGATGTAGCAGGAAGGGGTGGAGCAAGAGAAAGCTGGAACCAAGCTACCATCCACGCAATGGTGACTGGAAGCAGCAGCTGTGGTTGTGGCACAACTCCTTTTTCTTTGAGCCAGCCAGAATCTCTGCTAAGGACTCCTGCTGAGGACTTTCAGGGATGGGAACTGCAGGGGGTGGGGGGGAGCTGGAGCTGCTGGGAGCAAGCTGCCTGGATGCTGAGCAGTTGTCGTGAGTGAGGAGAGGAGGATCTTTCCCTGAGGTAGCCTGTCCTGTTTTCAAGGCTTGAGAATGTGGGTGTTTACTACTTTAACTAAATGTGCCAACTTCATAACTACTGTGTTGGCTTTGACTTTCTGGTTTTGGGACTCAGTTTTCTGGTATTTGAATAAATGTTTTAGCTATATTTCTTATGTAGAGAGCCCGTTACATTTTGTAATTAATAACCATATCAGCATACTTATAGTTACTGTAGGCATTGTGAATGCTGCATTGCTGATACACTGATGCAAAGTAAAATGAGTGGAACCAGGAGAACATTGGACACAGTAAAATAGCAGTCTTGTAAGGTGATCAACTGTGAATGAATTAGGTATTCTCAGCAATACAATGATTCAAGACAACTCTGAAGGACTTATGATGAAAAATGCCATCCATCCTCAGAGAAGGAACTGATGAAGTCTGACTACAGGTCAAAGCATACTTTTATACTTCCTTGAGTTTTTTTTTGGTCTGTTTTCTTTTACAATGTGACTAATATGGAAATATGTTTTGTATGACTACACATGCATGACTTATATCTAATTGCTTGCCTTCTCAATGAGGGAAGGCAGGAAGGGAAGAATTTGGAAATCAAATTTTTAAAACCTAATGTTAGAGATTGTTTTTTACATGTAAAAGGGGAAAATAAAATACTAAATAAACAATTATTTTAATTAATGATTAATTTTAATATTTATTTAAAAATTTTAATTAAATTTAATAAATAATTAAAAAAAACAAAAGACATGGAAGACAGTCAGTCTTTCAATAAGCATTTTTTAAGTGCCTCCTATGTGCCAGGCACTGTGCTAAGCATGGAGATGAAAGGATAGGGTATGTGCAGGGCATGGTAAATAGTTGATTTTGTGTAGATGGTAGGTAAAAAGTAGACAGAGGAGGGAGTATTATGGAGTGTAGGTAGTGTGTGAGATGGTAGAAAGCACTGAAATCCAGACTGAGGGATTTGAGCTTTATTGGGTAGACAGTAGAAAACTACTGAAAACTTTGGAGCAATGGAGGGATGTCATCCCCTCTGCCATTGGGATGATCAGTTATGTTGTCTCCATGTAAGATGGAGGGGAGCGGAAGAAGACTAGAAGCCTGGAGTCTAGTAAGGAGACAATTGCAAATGCTATTTGAACTGCTGTTTTTGTTGGCCATACATGTGAATTAGATTCTGCCAGTTGGAAAACTAGTACTGGCACTGGTAGCAAGGTTCTTGTGCCCAAGCTGGCATATCATCCCAGCCCTGCAATTCATTCCTTTGCCTTTGCATCATAGAATTCCTTCAAAATTTAGCTCAAGCGGCATCTCTTCCAGGAAGTCTGTCCTGCCTGATCTCCCACCCTTACTCCTAGTTGCTAACATCCTCTCTCCTGAATATCACTTTGCAAATATTTTTTGTATTTACTGTGATGCTTGTATGCTGTCCCTCTCTCTTCCCTCTAAGAGAATGTAAGCTTCCTGAGGGCAAGGACTATTTCATTTTAATTTGTCCTCTGATATCTAGCACTCAGACAAACACACCATAGGCACTAAACAAAGACTTGAACGAATGATGACTAGCGGGTATTACTTGGGGGCAGGGATTAGATTCTCTCTCTCTTTTTTTTCTCATTGCACAGGGCTGGGCATGAGGAAACCATTTTTTTTGTGTGTGTTATAGACCCCTCTTCAATCTGGAGAAACCTACAGACTCCTCAGAATGATGTTTTAAAATGCATAAAATAAAACTACTAAGGCTTACAAAGAAAACCAAAGATTCATGAAAATCTTTTTTTCCCATCCACGTTCATGAACTCCTTGAAACCTAGCCACAATTTCTTTGGGAGGTCTTTGAACTCAGTCTTATAGAAGGTGATCTTATGCTCTTAGGGACTGAGAATCCCTCCAAGGAACTGAAAGTTGATAATAATAAAGTTATAGTAAGTTCTTATTGATTGGTAAAATACTGTCTTACCTTTGTATAATGTTTTTAAATTTACAAAGCATCTTGACATGCATCCTCTCATTTGATTTTCACAAATCTCTCTACATTATTCCCATCCTTTCTTCTTTTGCTCCAGTGTCTAAGGGAGAGATGCACCTTCTTGTCAAGACCAAGCCATCTCCATGGGTCCCAGATCCCATGTCTTCCACAACATTGACATTTTGTTCATTTTTTTCAATTTCTCCCTATCTATTGGTTTCTTTCTTCCCTGTTACCTAGAAATATGTGCAAATGCTGTCATCCTTAAAAAAAAAACAAACACAAAAAGTTTCACTTAACCCTGTCATCCCCTCAAATTATAGGGGATATATCATTTATATGTGTGTGCATATATGTATATATACATACATATATATGTATATATGTATGTATATATATGATTTTTATCTTTTATGGCAAAACTCCTAAAAAAACAGTAGTCTGTACTCATTGTTTCATGTCCTCTCTTGCAACTTCCTACTCAAATTACTCTCTCAAAGACCTGATACTATCTTTTAGGAGTGGAAAGGAATAACACCTTGTGACATCAGCTGGAAGTTTCAGGGAGAGGACTGTTGGATGAACAAAATTTGTATTTCTGAGTTGGAGTCTGTCTTTTTTCCAAGTGTTCTTTTGTGGTTTCTATTTCGTTTTCTTTGATTGCTCAGTAGAACTTGGCCTTTGATAATTTTGTAAACTGTGCTTACAGGTATAATCATCATACTGGATTTTTTCGTTATTGAGTTGTTTCGGTCTTGTATCATTCTTCATTACCCCATTTGGAGTTTCCTTGGCAAAGATATTGGAGTGATTTGCCATTTCCTTCTCCAGCTCACTTTACAAATGAGGAAATGGAGGTAAAAAGGGTCAAGTGATTTGCCCAGGGTCACACAACTAGTAAGTATCTGAGGTCAGATTTGAGCTCGGGTCCTACTGACTCTAGGCCTGGCATTCTATCCACTGTGGTACCTAGCTGTCAATCACACTGGGTAGTGTCAAGTATTTTTCTGGTTTTTCTAATGGGGGTTTGAAGTCGGAGACATGAGAAATTCCCAGAAGTGAACCTGGCCCCTTTGTTCTATGAGACCTCAGGATATAAACTTTATATAGGGAGATCTAACTTACAGTATAAATGGGGCTGATTATGATCTGTGTGATTGTGCTTCCTTCCTTTCTGAACCAGAAAGCATGTTAAAACGTTAGTGATCAGAGCCAGTCCTACAAGCAGACAGAGTGTGTGGCTGCCTGTGTCATGTAACTTGAAGGGCATTGAAAAGTCACTTATGTTTTTCTTCCTGACTTTTCCTTCATATTATCTGAAATCCCCCCCCCCCCATTAGAGTAATTTCTATGGATTAACGCATTGTCCTGAGCAACTCAACAAGCATTTACTACACACAAGGCAGCTTGCTCATGTACTGTTGTGCTCAGACTTACATTTCTTTTGGAGGGAATCACATGTTCACAGACAAATAAATACTGAAATCAAATCAAAGTGATTTGGAAGTGGAGAGGGCTGCTACCAAGTAAGGAGGTATGGATGGGCCTCATGCAAGCCCCTGTTAAAACATGAATGCATTACTTCAGAGTATTAACCCATTAACCCAATTCCAATGGGGGCCTGCTCGGTAAATGGCAATCTTAGAGAGTTGCCTGGGCACAGAGGGATGAAATGATTTACTGAGGTTCATACAGAAATGTTACTTCAGAGACCAGACTTGACTTCTGACTTCGAGGCTTTCTAACCTCCTGTATGATGTTGCCTCTTATCTGCCTAGCGGGATGCCTCCCTAGCAGCCACCTTGTGCTATGGGATCTGTCTCCCTGGCTACCCTCCCTAAATTGCGCCTTTACTTCATCCCCTTTGCCCTGGATGTGGATCTGCTCTGTGGAGGGAGCTTCCTTCTCTGGAATTTCTTAGGTCAATGCCTTATACTTTTGTCTAAATCACCCCATACCCAATGACAAAACAACAACAATCTATAAGTAGCTGTTAACACTTGAGTTGGATTCAGGGTCTGACAGTTACTTGTCATTTTAGAGAGATGAAATCTCTGAGAAAATGGTGAATATGAAAGATATAATAAGAGAATGGAGTGAGGAGAGTTGAGGGATTTGGGCCAGTTTTTGACACTTTTCCCTTATCATCCCTAGGATCTAGATAGAGTTCTTAAATTGGAGGTGAACCCAATGTCCATAAACTTAGATGGGAAAAACTCTATTTTATTTTTATTCACCTCTAACTGAAATTTAACATTTCTTTCAATTGTGAATGAAAAGAAAAACCTACCATTATTCTGAGAAAGGGTCTATAAGGCTTAGCCAGACTGTCAAAAGGGTACATGATGCAAAAAAGAATGTTAAGAACCTCTGCTTTAGACCAAAGAACATCACTGCCCTCACTTTCTCTCCCACAGAAATCTTTCAACTTCATTATACATGGGCTTTCCTGTGTTTTCTTCTGATGTTATGCAAAGATCTGCCTCATTGGCGCAGCCCTTTATGGAAGTTCTGGGTCAGTGAAGCTCCCTGAGAGAAAGCTGAGATTTTAAGAATTTTAAGGCAATTGAAAAGAGCCCAAACCAGGACTGGGAAACCTGTGGCCTTGAGGCCATATGTGATGCTGCACTTGAGGACCTAGAGAGCCACGTATGGCCTTGAGGTCACAGGTTCCCCACCCCTGGCTCAAACTTTTAAACTCTGCAAATGAACAAGAATATAGTTGCTATTCTGTTATTGTTTGCCATACCTTCCCCACCCCAAGATGCCTTTTTAGTAGCAGTAGAGGTCAAATGATTTCATCTCATAGGCCAACTATGAGACTTACTTAGTCATGGATTCCTGCTCCTTTTGCGTTGGCCTGGTCTTAAACTGTAAAGCCTTCAACAAGACCTGGCTTTATCCTGCATAGGAAATCTATCTTTGTGAAATATCCATGAAGTAATTATAGATAATAGCCTACAATCCAGGGGTTCTGACTTCAGCCACTTTGCTGAGAAATATGAATTCCCTATCTGCTACTTTAAGACCTCATCATATGCTTTACTGGTGAATTGATAATGAAAAGACTTAAAAAAAAAGTGTCTGATAGCAAAAAGGATTCTTTTTAAGTCTGACCAGCCTATAGAGCAGAGCCTTCGAGAACACTGAATTCAATGCAAATTGCAAATAAGATTACTAGTCTGTGGCCTAATCGCTCTTTTGGAACTATGGGAATGTAAGAACAGCAAAAGAAATCAATGAAGGTGAGTGAAAAGTTGCAGTTAAAGAAAGAGAAAAATCTCTTGTTGGAGACAGGAATAGAAAGAAATAAGATTATTTAGTTTGGGATACTGTATGATTGGGGAAGCCTTTTTTGGGGGAGTATTTTGTAAGCCCTCTTGACCCAAGGCAAAGGGAGGTCATTTCTCATGGTTAGCACCCCATATCAGTCAAAAGGAAGAGGAAAAGAGAAGGGTAGCTATAAAACAAGTAGAGTATATTGAGTTCATAAGATTTAGAGATTTAATTTTTAGTTGTAGGTATAATTATTGCCAGGGAAGCCTCTGAAACGTCAAGGGACCTTCTGATCCTCAAGAATGTAACCCAGAGGAATGAATGGTGAGGTTTACCATCAGTTCAAAAATTCTACTAATTGAGAGGGCCATGAAAAGACATATGATTTCACTAACTTCCCAGATGAGGAAACTCCCTCCATCAATATAGATCATCACTGTGTCTTCAATTTATAGTCTCTGAGTTGCCTAGAGCACCAAGAGATTAAGTGGTTTGTCAGGGGTCAAAAGTCAGCCTGTGCCAGAGATGAGACTTGAACCCAGGTCTTCCTAGCTCTAAGGGAAGCTCTCTGTTCACTACATCGTTATGCCTCTACTAACACAACTTGTAAACGGGAATTGGTATATCCATGGTGATCAGAGGCTCCATCAATCTCTGCATTTTATGCAGGAAAACGAAACTTGCTGGAGATCAATTATTCATCTTATAGAATCAGCCAATTTTAGAGCTGGATGAGATCCTAGAAATTATCTAGTGACTAGTCCAACCCATTCTTTTTGTAGATGATGAAACTGAGACTCAAGAAAAGTGGAGTGACTTCCTTAAAGTCACATACCAGTAGTGTGTTGCAATGAAAAATGCTGACTGTAGTCTTCGAATCAGAGGGTCTGGGTTAAAGTCCTGTCTTTGATGTTTACAATGTGTGTGTGTGTGTGTGTGTGTGTGTGTGTGTGTGTGTGTGGGTGGCCCTTGGGCACATTCCCACCTCCCAGGATCTCAGTTTCCTCATCTGTAAAATGGTGCTGAGTTTAGAGGGTATTGACCACACTTGAGGTCCTTTGTCAGGATAGAAAAACAATGTAGCTTAGTAACTAGTTAAGAATAATTAGTTAAAATAGGAAGCTACCAGATGGCAGGCTGAAGTGGCCTCATAATGGTGTTGTCCCATGGCCTTTTCTCTCCATAGCAATCCAAGCCGTAGTTACATTAGCTTGGAGGTCTGTTTATTTTACAGTTTTTGCTTGGGGGCTACACTTGCCAGTTCTCTAAGCAGATTTTCAACTAACACATTTAAATCAGTGATATTATCCTAGTTTATGTTGGCTAGTGTTATCTTGCAGGAAAGTCTGTTAGCTTCAATAAGACTTGTCATATCTATTAGGCGTAGGAAACAGCCTGCTAGACTTTAAGAAAAATCTATCAACCAATCAATCTATCTATCATTCTATCTGTCCACTAACTAATCTATCACTATCATTTATTTCTCTATCCATTCCATCATCCATCCATCCATCCATCTATTTTCTATCTATCCATCCATTATTATCTATCTATTGATCCATTATTTATCTATCCACTCATTAATTTATTATCTATTCATCCATCCATCTTTCATTATCTATTTATCCATCCTTTATCTAATCTATCTCTCCATCATTCACTTCTCTATCTACCAATCATCTGTCTTCTATCTCTATCTGTCCACCTATTATCTAGCTATCCTTCTATCCATTTATCTGTCCATGTATTATCCATTCATTATCTGTCTATCTATCCATCACTAACTAATCTATCTCTATTCCTCTATCCATTCAATTATCCATCTATCCATCCACCCATTATCTACCCATGTACTATTTATATATCTGTCCATCCATTCATCTATCTATTATCTATCATTTATCCTTCACCATCTATCCATCCATCTATCCATTTTCTATCTATCCATCCATTAACTAATTTCTCTAGCATCTATTTCTCTCTCTACCCAATCATCTATTTATCTCTTATCTATCCATTCATCCATCTAGCCATCTATTATCTATCTGTCCATTATTTATCTATCCATCCATTTATCTATTATTCATTCATCCATCTCTTCATTATCTATCTATCCATTCATTATCAAATCTCTCTATCATCTACTTCTCTATATACCCAATCATCTGTCATCTATTTCTATCTCTCCATCCATTAGTATTCATCCATCCATCCATCCATTTATTATCTGTCTGTCCATCTATTATATAATCTATCACCCATCTACCTAGTCATTTCTCTTTCCATTTATCTATATTT